>JACAXG010000045.1:6145864-6542431 GCA_018881555.1 Amblyornis subalaris | reverse complement strand
CTGTTGTCACAAGCTACACAAAAGGCACTTCTGTGGTATGTTGGAGGATTCTCATGGTCAGCAAAACTCTACAAAAAGGCACAAATACAGACCAAACAGCCTGGCAGGGTCACACTGCAGTCATTAGATTCAACTTCTGCCACGCTCTGTACRGTRTTTGTAAGAGGAACTACATTCATCCCAGACAAATATCCTCTCCCYGGGRCTTTCTAACAACCTGTAAGRGTTTCTGTAGGTCAGRYAGCTGAAACATCTGACTTCTSCYTCAATTCAGGGCAAGCAAGACCCACACAGAAGATTTCCTTTCATGTATTAAATAATCAGATCATATCAAACCAAGCCCAACAGAATCTAAAATGGAAACTCATATTCCTGCTTCACAATGATCTTTTAAAGCATATTGCCTTTCTCTGTGAATCYTGCTTTTCTACTAAATTTTGGTATAGTCTTCGTTTTTCTGAACAAAATACTGTAAAATATTAAATATGGAAAATGCTAAAMCAATTGAAGGACCATTGGAAAGTTTCTTCAAGTCTGTATTAATAGCTGAAGTGCTGCTCTGTATTCGGTATCTTATCAAAACGCAGCAAAATAAAACCTCTAATAGAAGCCACATATTTCCCCTAGTCATTCATGAGATAAAAGGATGTCATTCTCAGAACAGGAATAGTGTTCTATCACATGTAATGATATGAGCAGCAATATCACCAGGAGGCTGGGCAATGGGGAAATGGAAAGGAGAGGAAGAAAGGTCCTTAATAGATGGAGAAAATAAGGAAAAAAAAMCAAAAATCTAATTACATCTCCCTAGAAAAGTCTTAAATACTGGAATTAGAGCATTTATGTCATCCTGAACACTATATATTATTCAATAATTMCTAGCGTTATTACTACTATTCATAGTAGTGGCAATGTTCTTCAGTCAACAAAGTCCAATCCCAGATCACTACTTGTGCCTTAATCATGTATTTATTTCTTCATCAGAAAAGCAYTTTTACTCATTAAAGTACATAAGTGCAGGCTTCATTTCGACGGCTTAAGAATGCACTTAATTTTAAATTTAGCTTACATTCCACTGAATAAATCTTTTAAAGCAGAAAATCATTTGCCTACTAGAAATAAAAAACTGTCTTTCTCCTGGGGAAATTCTAGGTAAAATAAACGGCTAAGGAATCTTGAAAATCATAAAAGGAGAAAGAAACCCTCAGAATCTGATCAGGATGAAGCCTTACAGACATTTTGGACATTCAATTCTAGGCTTCATTTTGATCTTTTTATGAACACATCTGACAGATACAAACTCAAATGTGGAACTGAACTTGACAAGAATTTGATGCGAGGGTCTGCAGCCATGGTTTGAGCTCCACTCTTTTTTAAAAGTTTAAATGTTGGGACTTCAAGGGCAGCAAGCTTACAGCCTTGTACTCCTCCCTGCTCTTTTCCTGTCCCAGTTTTCTCTGTTCTTGTGCCCTTTGTGCTCGTTCCCTCTTGTCCATCTTTGACCCCTAACTCCATATTTCCCTAGATACTTTATCCACTTTGATAGTTCCCCAAAAACCTTAGCTGTGGGCTTCTACCTCAGCCCAGCAGTTAAGGTTAATAGCAATATAACAATTAATGACAACAAAACAAGAATCTTCCAGAGGAAAATGCCAACCTCACTCTTAGGAATTTAACAGAAGACAGCAGTATCCTGTCTTTTTTGAGCTATAGATCTAGGATGGAGAGACAATAATCAAACATTTGGCTCACAGCTGGAGGGAAAATTGGGGGGGGTTGTTAGGTTTGGTTTCATTTGGTTTTTGTGGGTGGAGGTTTTGGGGTTGGGTTTTTGGTTTGGTTTTTTTTGGTTGGTTGGGGTTTTTTTTGAGGAGCAGGATAGAGATCAGAAACAAAACGTGACTGCAGYTTCACTGGCCACCAAATTCCATAGCTTTCCCTGTAGTTTTGGCCTTTCACTAACACTTGAAATCGCTATTTATTTGCTCAGGGGTTTTTTGTTTCTTTTATGTGGGGATAAAAGCAGTAGTAATCAAAGTCTGAATATATTACCAGTTTTTGTGAAGTATTGCCTTTTCTCCCTGAGCATTAATACACTTTAAAAATAGACACGTGAATAGAAAAGATATAAAAATGCTCATAAAGTCATAGAGTGGAACAGAAAATGTTTTAGTTGTACTCCTCTCTATTTTCCTATATCTGGAATAAATTTCGTTTCTTATATCTCTGGAATCTGCAGTCCATTCAGATGTAAATGAGCTTTCAAAGTGAAAACCTGCTACAAATCACAAGATTATTTGGGTTAATATCTGAGAAATTAATGAATGCTTAGCACTTAACATTGGGAAATAAGATTATTTTAACCCCAGAATGATCTTGTATTCAAACCACAATTCATCTCCACAGTTTACAGGTGAGATGGCACATCCTCTGCAATACTGTAGTAAATTATGATGTCACATTGTTGTGTCTCATGTCCAGCATTCTTATCTATGGAAGAATCAGTGAGCAAACACACCTGGATATGGGAGATGCATCCTGTGAGTTGATAGTCTGATGAAATAAACCAAGGCTGATTTCTTTTGGGGATCCTTACAAGAGCAGTGAGCCTGAGTCTCCCTTCCTATGAAAAAAAGCAATCCAGTTCATAATACTGTCACAACTATACGATAATGTTTATACTTTAATTGGAAATCCAACTCAGGTGACTATTTTCTTATATTGTTATAGGCCATAATAAGAACCTTAAAGACATCCATGCTGTTTAAAAACATGCTCACAGTATGCCTGGCAAAAGGCATATCTCCTACAACAAAAGATGAAGACCCTTATGAATCTTTTACTCTGCTAGTGGTTTTGTGTCAAACTTCTTCAATCTTTCCTCACTAGAACCAACTCCCTATTTGCTTGGTACTGTATAGATACTCTGCATATTAACCACATATATGCCTTCTGCATATAAATGGCAACTGAGAAAGCAGAGACAACATTTCAAAGGTTCAGATACTTTATTTAGAAATTGCAGTAAGAAAAGAAAATTTTAGGCTCATGCAAATGCAATGCAATATTCAAGAGACAAACACCAGTGATGGAAGACACACAAGRCAACCTGCATGATGTTCTTCTCTAAATGTTAACTGAGTTCCTGAGCTGGATAATGGATGGATTCCATAAAGGAGGATGATATGCATGGCCCAGCATGCAATTGGTTTTACTTATGCACATGTAACAAAAATACACACAATGGATTTTATTGTTTGCTTCCACTCATATTGTTCAGACTGGCAGAAATAATAMCGTATTATTTCAACCTCGTTAACTGCACGAATAATCAAAGCYTAACCTCTTTTGAAAATGAAGTGGACCTCTGCATGTTAAAACTCAAAAATAGCTAAACTCTGTTCAGTGGGAAGACTTGACAGGACTTTATCTTTACAATCTTCTGCTGAATAAATATGAACTTTGCYTAGAAATAGATTCTTAATAGAAAATGTTAAACATTAGGTGAAAGTCAATGTTTTCTTATAAGGCAATAAACCTCATATAACCAAAGTAATCTGTATGAAAAAATACCATCCCAAATAACACAAAACATCAGGCAATGCAAATATCAAAAGACACTTTWAAAAGTAACATCCAGTTTCTTTTTTAAAAGCATGTCCAGAGCTTACAACAGAACCCCTTTGTGAGTTATATCTGTCCAAAATGGGTCCCTGAACTCCAGAGCTGATAGAAGGTAAATGCTAAATGCATGAAGTGAGAAATGGGGCAAGAAAGGGGGGAAAATATACCAAAGGTGAAAAGCCCTCTCCTCTTCATATGGTTGAGCTGATAGTGGGACTGGTGTTACTAAGGAGGAATGATGCTGATTAACCCATGCTTAGGTTAATCAGAAAGACCAGGTAAGCAAGAGCACAGGGAGCACTCAGAGAGGAACTTTGTGTCAGAAAGGGAAGATGTGACAGGGCCATGAAACCAAAGAACAGAATTAACACCTTTGCAACAGAGAAGGATCAGTAGATTTTAGTGGGCCATATCATAGATGCTTCTGTTGCTGCCCTGGGTTTTCTTAATAAGGAGCAGTTACAGATTTTACTTCCTGGACTTTGAAAGCACTTTGTAGATCTCCYTTCAAGACTAAGGGTTAGATTTAACAAATAGGAGGTCTGAGATTGGATGTTTATGAAAAATGTTCTCTMTGATAAAGACCTGTCTATCCTTTCCTGATTTTCAGTGTAACTACATTCAGGATTTCACCCATCTAGTTCCTTTTCCCATTTATTTGGATAGATTTCAAGAGAGAAAACTAACACTTAGAAGGCACAAAGCACATAGCAATACAATATAATGGCAATTTCCTCTCTTCAGCTGTAGCACCAACCACCACACTGAAGATACGCAACTAGTAGTTAATTCTGTCTAATCTTTTATTACTATGCAAATAAGATATGCCAGAAATACACATACACTATTATTCCCACAGGCTGATTTGAAACAAACTCTATTTAATAATAAAAAAAAAGGTTAAAGTAAAATTAACTTTTAAAGTGAATACTGTTATTAAACCAGTAACATAAGGTAAGAATACTGTGGTGTTCAGACCTCATGAATATGTTAAGAGAGCTTTGTATAATGCTGACACAGAACTGTCTGAAGAAATCTTTCATGTGGTATACGTTGCATTTCGCTCTGCACATGGCTGTATTTAAAAGTTTAGATACTTTAAATAAGGAATGAGATTCTATTTGACATCATATTCCACTGAGGTTGCTCTGAATTATGAAAACTAAGCCTGTCTCTGCAGAGATATAATCCTATGAGCTAAGGTACTTCTCAGATATTAAATATGGTTCCTTCAAGAGTCATATTGATTTACAGAAAACCTAGAGATTAGAAAATATTAAGAATTAATTAATATTCKAATTTTATTCAGGCCCCGTATCATTTAACGTATTTAAATACTTAAATGTGATCACTGAAATTTGATAAAAAGTGGCACAGAGAACTCTTGATGAATTTGATGTTAACTGTACTTCAAACATTGCAGTTTAATACAATTCTGTACTTAGGATCACTAAACCAATGCCTGAAAATGAAGTAGCACATCAGGACAGTGATATGATACCAAAAGACATGTGCCAAAATTTAAATTGCTGAAAACTCAGAAGCTCTTAGAACTATGTGGCAAGTAACTGAATGCCTGCTCTGAAAATCTAGAGTTCATTAAATTCTCCAATCTAGTATTCACAATGTCATCTTTATTTATATTACTTTAGGGCATTTCTAGTTAAAAAAGAAACTCTGCCCTCTCTTTCTACTATGTGAAAATAGAAACTATGAGGAGCAGACCCTGGGTACATGCTGGGATATCTGGGATTTAATATGTAAGTGCTGAATAACTGAAATAAAACATGGTAACACAACATGTCCTTGTCAGCAATAATTCAGGATTTTGGAGGACTAATCGGAAATACCTTTAAGAGGGTTTGATTTCCAAAGGTAGGTGCCTAATGGTTTCTAATAGGAATCACTGCTCTGTCATGGTGGTTTTTTAGTATAAACAATCACACACTAGAAAAATCAGTCATTTCTGAAAAAAAAAATTTCTCAAAACCATACTGTTTAAAATTTGTTTCTGTTCTCCCTAGTAAATGGTCACTCTGCAGAGAGGCTTCATTTACATAACACTTCTGRGGGGATTCCTATCCCCTGGATTCAGGGATTAGAGTCAGTGAGAACTGACAGGTAAATTGGCAGGGCAATCCATCCCACAGATTCATACTTTTCTTAGGCTAGGACTGATTATTCTCTCTAGGCACCTCTCAGCCATCTGAACGAAACAAATAACTTGAAAGAGGAGTGATGGATGGGGAAAAACAGAGTGTCTTTCATCAAGCCAACTAAAACAGCTGGGAAAAAAAGATTTCAGGCACACAAATCCCTCACATTAGGTAAATAATCAATTTCATCTTAAGTAAATAAAAGCRCCATAGATTAAAGGAGATTGAAGATCAGTAATTAACATCTAATATATTTATTTGGTGATAAGATCTCATTTAAATTTCATTCAAGCACTGTTTCTTTAGTGGAATACCAATGACTAAGGGGTATTGGGGAAAAGGTAGGGGTTTGGGCATTGGTTATTCTTTGGGAAGATTTGGGGTTTTTTGCTGTTTGGGGCTTTTTGGTTTTGGTTTTAATATAAAAATCCTGAAAAATCATAAATCACCTCATAGAAGCACAATCTATTTCAGTCACTTAGTTTTCAAAAGATACATTAGCTTTCAGTACTCAAGATTCATTAAAAAAGTTCCATTCCACTCACTGATGGTTAAAAGCTGCCTTCATCCCTTTGAGAAAGTGCCATCTGTGACTGTGTCACCTGAGCATATTCAAAATCAATTTATACTTGAAAAGACTTGCTTTGTAAGRCAAAGCTTTTTCAAAATTATCTTTCTGAAGCTGCCATAGATGTGTGTAAAAAATATGTTAAAAAGGAAGATGACAGACAACCACCTGCTTCACTTTGTTAATGCAGAGATGAAATAAACACAAAAAAATACCTTAAAAAAAAGGCCTCCACAGCATTCATKACAAGAGAAAAAAAGTCAGCACTGCAGTTCCTCTGCATAACAGATAAGGAATAACAGGAATAAGTGAGCTGCTTTTACATATCCTTAAATCATTGTTCAGTTCATCATGAACCTTGATAAGAGTTTTCTAGGATTTTACCTCCTCAGTAAGGCAGTCTGACGGCAGTATTAAAGATACACCAAGTGCATGACTGGGATATCTCTTAGCTCAGAAGACAGAACAAAGGTGAGGACAA
Source organism: Amblyornis subalaris (assembly GCA_018881555.1). NCBI lineage: Eukaryota > Metazoa > Chordata > Aves > Passeriformes > Ptilonorhynchidae > Amblyornis > Amblyornis subalaris. The sequence goes on along the minus strand of JACAXG010000045.1, from coordinate 6,535,602 downwards.
ACCTGACAAGAACAATGGGTGGGTGTGTGGTCTGCAAAAGTTTTGAAACTCAAAGGACAGGCTTGGGTCTGCATCTTGAAAAAAGGGCAAGTCCAACAAGTCCTTTGTTAGTGATCAGACATGAACTGATGCTGTTATCTCATTCTTCTTCGCTACAAGACACTTCTCTTTTTCCATACATGAAGAATAAACACATGCTAAAACAATCAGTTTCGTAAAGAAAATCCTGAAAAAAGACTAGTTTATGAGAGTTCAGGATTATAACAGGCTACAAAAACTGTTATCATAAAAAGTTTGCTTTCTCGTATCACAAAGGCCCTTAGAAGTCCCAGTGAAAACAAAGACCCTTATTTTCATAGCGGCACACACGGTAGCAAGACGAATGGACAGTGAAGGACACACAATTCCTCTTACTTAGTGACTTTTCTGTCTATTATCAAGACTGCAATAGCTACTCGGTGTTTACCATTTTCAGCTTTGTACATTTTAGGTCTTTATTTCCCCAGATGCATTTCTTTAATCTCAACTGCTGTCCCAGTGGATGTATTCTGAACAGAATTTAAACAAATACAGTACGTATTTTTACATCATGATATAGGAGAATATAAGATTTGCTGTAAATAATTGTTTATGAAAATGTGTCTCCCAGGTATAGCAGCATATTAGCTGCCAAGACACTTGACAAATCGAGATGTATTTTTACAGTGTTGGGTAACACATTTGAATATGCAATAAACAAATCACAATATAAGGCATACGTGGAGAATGACTGAAAGTTACCTGATACCAAATGATTTAAAGGTTTCCAGCTGGAAGGCRTAACTAAAGCATAGTTTATTCAATGTGTGTGCCTCTCAGAAAATAAATTACTCCTGCAGGCAAAATTTCAGCAGTGTACATAACTTCCTATCTTTGGGCACAATGCTTAAAACCACACTCCTCTCTGCTCCTTTTGGTGCAAAATGTTGAAAGGGAGTGTTGAGATACCACCAGCTGCTGTCCCCATGAGTCTCTAATGCCACCTGTCCTTCAAAGAGGCAATAAAGTCGAGCAAAGTCCTTAATGTGTACCATATATCCCACCCTCCACATCAGCACTCAGGCAGAAGGAGATGCACAGGTGTGTGARCCAGCATTCCTGAGGGAAGTTGTGAGCCAGCTAAGGACAACCTCAGTGCTGTGGAATKCAAGTAGACCGGGTCTGTAGTACAGTACTGGTTTCTGCCCTCAGAGCAACCTCCCTGAATCAGTGCTATGTCTCCTGTCCTTCCTTGGATTCCTGGAGGCATTCCACAGCCTAATACTATGCAAGTTCTGGGCTGTTCAAAGGCCTGCACATCTCTCAGTCCATTCCTCCCGTCTCCTGCACTGCAAACTTAGGAAAATGTTAACAATGAAGTGAAAGAATTTTCTCGTGTGCCTTGGTAAGAAGTTGAAAAGTACATTACCTTTTTCTGTACTGGCACAGAGCAGCTGAGTTAGCATGCTTGGGCTTTAAAATTTCCACATTCTTTTCCGCTTTCAGAAATGTATACTGGGGGAAAGAAAGGAGTTAAATCTAGGAAAGAACATGACCTATTTCTCAGACCTGTGTCCTTGTCTTGCCTCCTTCTCCACTTGACCAAAAAAAACCAGTCTGACTGGCACCAAGTTTCAAAAGTGGAWAAAAGGTCAGATTCTGATAGTAGTTAACATGATACTCTGAAAAAGTGAAGAGAGAAGAAAGATGAGTAGAAGACTGGCACCTCTACCTTCTGCTACTCATGTTTTGTGGTCACACACTGACAGGTCACAGGTGTGCCTGGCCAAAACCCTGGTTAATAATGCATTTGTTCTACTTCAGTCAGGTTATTAAAATGCTCAAATGATTTATAAACTCACCCCAATTCCCAAATTCTAAATAGCTTCAAGACTTAAAAAAAAAAATCTTTCTACACTCTTTTTTATAACAAAATTTTTACACTTTCATTCAAGTTTCCATCCTCCATAACYCATACTTAGAATGGCCTAAAATGTCAGTCTTCCAGGCCCAACAGCAGGAACCTCTCTGGAGCCAGGAATTTCAGGGTCCAGTCATATTCACAAGCACAGCAAGGTGGGCAGACATTGCAGCCACTCTTGGGCCACCTGAMAAGGTCACCTGCATGACACGAGGTGTGAGGTAGCAGGAAACTCRCAGTCTCCTCGAAAATCTAAATCCTCTGTTTTTACCTGTGTTTGAGAAAATGACCCAACCAAATTCATCAATACCCACCCTGCAGTCAAAATGCATGACATCTGCTGGTCCTTATTTCTCGTTCTGACAAGATGCAAAGCTCCAAGTCCTTTATTCTGTCACAGCCGCCTCACCCATGCTAAAATGGAAAGGAGGACTTACTTATTGCACATCCCAGGTTTCAGCTGGCCATAAATCTAACACACATTACTTTACCAAACATGTTTACATGAGAATACTTACATGGAATGTCCAGGACACTGGATGGGTATTTAGTAACAAACCAAAACTGAGCAAAACTTAAGGTATATAGGTGAATAATTATAGTTTCCCTGAAAGTTTTTTGGGGGTTTTATAGCACATAAGCTACAGGGCTATTAGATGAATGAAAAGTCATTTTCCAAAATTGCATTTTTCACTTGGAGACCAATTTATGTTCTGTTTTCACTGCACAAAGATTTGCTTGATGTAGCAGCAGAATTTTGAGCATTTGCCATTCTTTCTTTCCAGATGTCAAGCACATCTCCATTACTCTCAACATATGTGAATTACATAATTTCTTCTTTCCCATCTTCTCAAAACATACTGAAAGTTTTGCAGACKGTCATCCTCACTGTCCCTTGAGGAAGGACTTTATTTTAAAAAATCCCATTATTTTCTGATGTGTTCTTAGATTTCATAATTGATTAGGTTATTTTATAAAACTCACTGCATTTTTGCAAATTTAGAGGTGTAATCAGTTAAGGTCCCAAAGAACATAACTCTTCACTGACAATCCTCTAGGTAAAYTCCCACTACAAACAAGTCCAGTAAGAAATAAGTCTCTTTCATGGTTTTAACTGAAGAACAAAAATATCCCATTAATAAAATCCCGCACTGTAGAAAAAAAAAAGCTCAAGAAAGATCATTGTTATCTCAAGCCTGCTTTGGGCAGGAGTAGCATCTTATGGATCATCTCAAGATCAGTGTTAGGACATTTTGGGAATAGTAGCTGTTATCAATGTGCTATTTCCTCCCCTCACAAGAGCCTTAGTGAATGAAGGAAAGCAGTTTAAATTGCGGACTTGAAATTGGCAGAAGGATTTAGTTTGTATGTTACGGTTTTAATGCTAAAAATACTTACCTAAAATTGCTGCAGCAAATATGCTATGCAGGTATTGATTGAAATTCTGTTACCGGATACAAATATGTATGTTTCCACAGTTTAGAACTTGATTTTTGATTGAGGGGGAAGAGAGTGTTGTTGCTGTTTCTTTGCTTCACAACACATTTACTCATTGTTTCCATCTATAACAGAGATGTCGGGATTGGCCACAGATTTGGCTTCAAAGAAATTGAGAAAAAAAGTTCAGCTGAATGCTCATTTAAAAAAAAAAAAAATTAGTTTATAGTTTCATAGGAAAATTTAAAAGTCTTATGGAATTTTCCATTTAATTTCCCTCAAACTGAAATGACTTCTCCTAGCAATGCACAGCTTGCAATACACTGGGTTTTTATACCAACTGTTTGCTGACACTGCTGCTGAGATAATCCAGCATCATTCTTTCAATTCTTGATTACTACAGTATTTCTCATGCTATCTTGACGTGCTAATATAAATTATTTAGGGCAAAAAAGGAAAACTCATAATTTGCCTCCTCCTGTAAGCATGAGATCCTTAGCTGGCATAAATCAGCTGATACATAACTGCTGAAATGTCCCAGAGAGAGTTTGGGATTTAGCTGAGAAGGTTGGGGGGGGGCTTCAAATATTTAAATAATACTTTTCCACCTAGCAGTTTTCATTTATTTACCAGATGTCACCCTAGTCATTTTGAGTTTTAAATTACTAATAAGACTACTAATTTCTGATGGACCCAGATACTCCATTAGGTGCTGGTTTAAAATCCAGCTGAAAGATCTTTGTAGAAATCAATTTAAAAGAAGCAATTAAAGATATTACTTTGGCAGCTTCCTAAAAAGAAAACTGACAGATCATCATTGAGAGCATTTGGTTTAATATTGATTGGTCCGTGGACTGTTCAATTAGGCTTCTAATTAGGATTGATTTGTTGTGTCCTTAGCAATGAAAGCAGAGATGGCACCTGAGAAAAATAAAAGGGTAGGTGGTTGGGTTTTATTAATTAACTTGAACATGCATGCCTTTTGAAGCAAGCAAAACCTTGTAATATCCTACATATCCTATATTTTTCCTGTTCGGACACACATGTGTATACAATAAGCTGTTTCAGGCTCAGACTACACGTACACAACCAGCTGTAACAAAGGCAGAAACCTCCTGGTGTGATTCAGACTATGTGAATAGAAAGCACCAGAATGCAATGCTGCTTTTCTCCAGTGCCTGAAAGGACACCTCACACACTCAGAAGGAAAATGACAAAAGAAATTACCAAGCCTTTAAGTTCCTCACAACTGATCCCCCTGGCATTGAAAACTGTTCTCTTCTTTCTGTTTTGCATCCTGTTGCTTACAGCTATCTCATGACAGAGTTAAAACTCTCATGGAAGGGGATTAAGATCTCACAGTAGTTCCTAAAGGAATTTCCACTGTTGTTCCTCACTTCTACACATCTATTTTGAAGCAACTGTTTCTGCCTCCAGCAAGTTACTCGCTCAGAAGAGGCAGACAGGGGCCAGCCTGTGAGTTCCATTGCTTACTCAGCTGAAAGCAGGGCCCTGCACGGCACTTTGAACTTCCACAGGTTTTATCCAGATTAAAGAATATTTAGCACTTTCTTCAGTCAGGTGCCACTTCCCTCTCCCAAACTAGACATCACTATTATCAGCAATGTCCTTACTGACCTTGACACCATCCTCCATGGTTTTCTCTTTTAAATAATGTTCCCTGGCCATCCTGTAACAAGTTACCAATTTCTTCATGTTCTGGGAAAATGAAGAAGCTGAGTCCTTTCTCCAGCTGCCTGCATCACAATTATCCTGCTGTCTTTGTTTAGTAATCCCACTATGTTAACATTAATACATCTTGCAGTTATCTAGAGGCTCTGAACATAGCACTACCTCTTCATTTAAATGCTTGAAAACCAAGTCCCCATAAACTTCAGTCAACAGAGGATTCTTTCATCACCTTAGTGTAATCTTCCTGGATTTGCACTGACTTCATAAAATGGAACATAATGCTCATTATTAATGTATAGCTACAATACTGCAGTGATATCAACCCACATAAAACTGACTTTGAATGCATAAAAATGTAAGCATTTACTAATAGCCACATTCATTCGGGTCCCTTCCACTTTTGAAGTGTACTAATATTCCTGTGGTGACAGAAATTACTGCTATCTTGTGATATCTTGAGAGCTGTTAATTGACTTTGTGCTGGCAGGTAAGTGCCATTAGCTTAGGATGAGGATCCACTAATTGTGCTAAGTAGTCAACTGCAGTAAGTAGCTTTTGCTTTCTGGAGTACTTAAAACCAATTCAGGGATTTGTTCTCATTAATGGCAGTAACATTTGTGTATTCAGAATAGAAGTAGAACCTAAGTCAGTCTATTTGATCTTATAATTGGATCAGGTAGGATGTGCTTAGCCACAGTCTATGAACCAACCCCAAACTGACTTGAATTCAAAATCCAAAACAATTCTCATTTTATATGTTAACTGAATCTCATTTACACAAGCTATAGAGAGATTCAAATAATTTCAGGTAAACTTTGGAAATTCTTAATCTATCTCACTAGTAGCTGTGAGATTATTCTTCAAAGGCCAATTTATGTGTAACTGTACTGTGGTCTGACTGAACCTGTAACGCCAAGCAAGGCTAATCTGTCCTATTATTTATGCTTTAGGAACTAATCATATTATGGAAAACTAGCAGTTTTCTGCATCCAAGAGAGAAGCAGACAAAGCATACAACTTTTAAATTATTTCAACAGCGAGATTTGACTTTTTCCCCAACCCTGGAAAGGATTTTGAGGGTAAAAGAAGTGCTTTACTGTCTTAAAAGGAATTGCTTTAAAGAGAAGTGGATGAAGTGTGTGTGTGTGTGTGTGTGTGTGTGTGTGTGTGTGTGTGTGTGTGTGTGTGTGTAGGACTGGTGTTCTTAAAATCCCAGACTATAATTTGGTTAAATAATTGTTACTCACACAGTTCGCCACAGCTGCAGAACAACTAAAACCGAACAGACAGGCAGGGATTCTCATGCCTCTATTAAAAAAACATAAGCACCACTCAAATACTTAAAATATAATTTATACTAGAATTTGGATTTCAAAATTGTGAGAGAACAATAGGAAAAGCATAAACCTTTGTTGCACTGGGTCAAATTTCATCCGGGGCGAGACAAATTAGATATCAGAGGCACGAACAAAATAATTTGGTTCTCAGGGCAATTACAGAGTTGGAGCTTGAGCTCCAACAGTGTTCTCATTGCCTACTCTGCTAAGATTTTGTGATGTGGAGAAACAGGCATCAGCAGCCACAAAGGGTGCAGCCAGTGCCCCCACTGGTGTTCTGCAAAGTGCTTCTCACTCCATCCCACTTGGGAAGTGAATTAATCTGAATGGATTCTGGTCTGATGTTTCTCATTACTGATTCATAGTTATTCAGGCTGCCTCCAATTATGACTCGAAATCCTCTCCAGGGGATGCAAAACTCATGTAAAACGCTCACTCTACTAATGCACCCTACATCTGACACTCAAATTTACAAGGCAAGGGCAGAGAGAGACCAGGCACTATCGCAGGCTTTCCACATTTCCTAAATTTTCACTCCTGATAACATTCTCCGTCACCTACTCTAGGATTGTGTGAAGTGAATTAGAGTTCCTCCTCCTCAGAGCTGTGATCTCATCTGTCCAGCACATTAGAGTCAATCATTCTACATCTCACTGCAATGAGAGAGAGCATGGAGCACTGCAGAACCTTAAATGTACTCTGAAATGAACCTCAAAGGGCAAAGTGTTTATAAATTAATAATTCTCATCCCTGGAGCAGAAGGGTGCAAGAGTCCTGTACAAGTAGCAAATTGTTTTCCAGTATAGCTAATAATTGACTGTCACTTCGAATAGCCCTTAGCACAGCTGCACACAAGGTGGAAAACATGTTGATAAAGAAAGAAACAAAAATAATCAAGAATGGGCTGTGTTTGAATCTCATTTTTAAGGCAAACTCCCCCCTGCTTCAAAACAAATGGCAAAATATGACCCCAGAAACCATGACATATTTTATCTTTTATAGGAAAGCAAAAGCCAGTATCATCCATTTTCAGGAAAAAATTATCAGATGTCTTTATAATGAATATCTAGTGGTCTTTTGTACAGAAGAAACTTGTTTAGAATTAAAATCTGCACCGATTCTCATTAATTTGCTCARCAGTGAGACCCAGCTGCAGCACAGTGTTGGTACCACCCTTCACTCGAGTGGTGCAAAGCAGGTCAACCCCATGCTGCCAATTCAGCTCCTGCCCAGTTAACTAAACCCTGACAGAGTGGCAGGCTGGAGAAATGAAGAAATGGAAGGAGAAATGGAAAGGAGGTGGTCTGTTAAATTGGTATGAAAGTGGAGGGAGCCAGGTCAGCCTGCTCTCTGCTTTCAAATCAGAAGTTGCCTGACTTAATTCCTGTGAACAGAAGGGTCTAATCTGGAGTCTTGCTGGCAGTTTCCCATTTATACAGCTGCCTGCTTACAAATGTGGCTGATAATATTGGATGAACCTGCTTTGACACAGTCTGGTCAAGGAGTTTATGCAACACTCATGGGACCAAGACACTGCAGTTCCATCTTTTGCTTTACTGCTTATCTGCTCGTCAGCCACACACAAGTCTTTTAATTCTTCGACTTTACTCAAAACAAGTAAATAAAATCTGTTTTCAGATTGCAGCCTTCTTCAATCAGGATTTACTCACAATTTTACCATCCCTCAAGGCTCACACCACCTTAAGACAGTCAATTAAATCTGGCAGGGCACACTGACCTAGAAGCCTCCAGCCACAATGGAAAAGCCRCGTGTAAGGCATGAACGCTGTTCAGCTCTGCAGTTCTACTCCAGCCCTGGATTTCATCCCTGCAGATAATCACTGTAGCTACCAAACTGTGAGTGCCAGGGTTCCCATRGAAGGGCATCCTCTCAAAGGCCCACAAAGAAAAAATGTCTGTGAAACTGGGTGACAAGCAAAGGTTCTGATCCCATAACTCTGACAGGGGTTTAGTTTCTGATAAAATGATAGTTCAGCCACATATAATTACATTCCTTTTTTTTCCAAGGTGGTGTATATTAGTCAATTTGTAAATAGCTTACAAAAAGTATCAACTTGGGGTTTCTCAGTTTCTCCTAGATCCTGAATTTTTTGRGACTCATGAAACTATTTCTCTCTGCAAATGGCTTCCATTACCTGACTGGATGCTCTGGTCCCTGCAAGTAATGGGGCTGGGATGGTGAAAGAAAAGCTGCCTAGTTTCAAGAAATGCATTTGTCTTTATGATTCACACAGGTCAATTCTTTCTGAGAAGAACACAATACATCCTGATAATGCCTCAAATGCCACCAAACCTCCTATTAGATCACTGCTTGCACACRCTATAGCTTCTTTTAAATCATCCTCCTATGAAAGATCATGCTTTAAAAAGAGAAAAAAACCCACCCCGAGCCCCTTAAGATTCGTGAGTGATTACCTTAAAAGCATTTATGCCAAAGAAAGCGCTATTGTTTGTGCTTCATCAGTTTTCAGCACATGTACAGTACAGCAAAAGAATTAAATTTAGCTGTCTAATTACACAGGATGCACTGAATCACCATAAAAAAAAATGCAGCAGTTCATTTTGAGCAGATATCGCAGATACATTTGGCAGTTTAAGTTCAAACTATGTGTCTATCATTAAGGGTCTCTTAAGTTTTCCAGACAGTTGCAACATGCTTTTTACAAGTCACACAACAYGTTACATTGGCAAATATTACACAAATTATGAATTAATTATACAAATAACAACATGCTACTCTTAAAAGCTAAAAACTGCCTAAYGTAAGGATAACTAAATAGGCCACGTTACCTAAAACTGAATCATATTTAGTTTAAGCTTGGAAAACTAAGATTAAAGAGTTTTTTTGCAAAAAGGTAAAATCTTTCTTAAAAAAAAAATCCATCCAAACTGAAAAATTAATGGAATAGTCATTTAAATTTTAAACAATTGCTTTCTCTGGGCATCTGTCATTGGTATTTGGAAAAAAAGTAAAAAATGGATTTATTGTTTTAAATGTGATGTACTTGAAGCCACGTCCAAGGCGCTTAATTCAGTTGCATTAAAATTTGTTACCCCTAATTTGTTTACAGACAGGTTTCAAAAAGCTAAAGAAAATCATTGCCATAGAAATAATTAAATATAATTTAAGGAGTAAAAAAAGAAAAAACACTAACAAACTCCATCTACCAAATCATCCTGAAAAGCAGACAGAATGACTTGGAACATGTTGAGAATGAAGCCAATGCATCTGGCACACAAAGCTTGCCATTGGGTAGAGAAACATGCATAAGGATCTGACTGAAATAATCTCTCTGGTAAATATTACTTAGAGTTGGAAAATTTACAGGACTTAGGAACAGAGAGGACAGAAAGAGTAGCCAGCAACAGCTTCATACAGTAGTTGTGTTTATACCATAAGCAGCTCATCTTATGCCTCAGAAACCTCTTGTTTTAAAATTTTTTTAGGAAAAAATACACCTGTATTGCTGAGATAATCATAAGGCACTTAGCAATASAGACTAAAACCTCAAAAAGAAAGCAATGACACAAATATTGCCTGAGGATATCAAAGACACAGAGAAATTGAGAGGCACATTGAGAAGATTAAAAACATTCCTCAGGATATTTTTTTGCTTAGCTTTCAAGAATCCACAAATTGGAGCATTTCGTGTGAAGCAATTGACACACAGCCAAATTAATCTTAGTTTGGGATGGAAAGACAGGCAGATGCCAGTACATTTTCTACTTGAAATATTAATGAACGTAGCTTCCATTGTGAGCTTTGTTCAGGATGGCCCCCCTGGATTAAGAAGGGAAGAATGCATTGCTGAGGGATTCTCTCATTTTGGTGTGGTTCTGGACTGCCACCACTGACTTGGCTGGAGTTGCCCTATTTTGTGTAAATAAGAGATAACTCATTTTCATACACTTTAGGAACTATCAGTTTTCACATCYGCTGTAATCAAAACAAGTTTCTCTTGCAGTAGATAGCCCTCTCCTATCTGTAGCACTTTTGCAGTTTGATACCTGCCAGTGACAACTTTGAAAATGAGCCACAAAACCAGCAGGTGGGCACTTGGCAGATTTATCCTCACTGCTGTTGCAAGCAACAGCCAGAAWCAAAAATCAAAGCAAGGAGCAAGGAACGGAATTATCACACTTTTAAACATGTGTATAACTATTTCCACAGAAATGAATAGAAATATGTGATCAGGACTCAAAGAGATAGTGGTAAGTTGGAAGCTCAGAGGTATTAGCTCCAAAAAGAACACATTTAGGCCATCTAGCAGTCTCCTAAAGTATGCAGAGTGGCAGCTGTACTTTGCATACATACACTTGGAAGCAGCCTAGTGTCAATTATACATGGGAACAGTGTTTGTTCTATGACCACTTTCAGTGCATTGTTTATAAAGACACTTCCAAACCTCCCACWAACCCTCCAGCAGTAACTTGCACCTTGCAAGATCAATGAGCTGTCACACTGGCCAAGCTTCTCCCTCTCATCAGGATACTCCAAGTGGCATTCCAGTGCTTCCACAGCATGATTTTTCCATGRTAGTAAACAAGTTCACTTTATTCAGACAGTATAGGGATGATAAAAAGATAGCCAAAGAGAGATCAAGGATGAAACAAAAGTAGGCACATTCTGGTACAGCTATTTTTATATATATTCATGTTGCTAATTTCCATTGAATATTCTAAATCTATTTACAGTAATCCTATATTACTACTGTAAGTGCCTATTACTTATTATACAGCTTGATTTCATACTAAAGCAGATGGCCTCCAACTTTGCTGCAGATGTATAATTTGAGTTTATTTCGCCTTTCATGTGAAAATTTCTTTTTAAGGGACATACTTCTCCTAAGCTTTACCAAAAAACCACTGGAAATAATTATTGTGAGGCATAAAGATGTGAAAATTGTCAAGCTGGCAAATTCAATTCATTTTGCAGGCACTGGAGTCCATAAGTTGTTCTTTGTTAGTAATATTTTTCAGGTAGATCCATCAGGGATAAAACAGATAATGGCATGAAGAATGGACACCTACAGATCACATTCTGTGAGGAAAACCTGAAAGATCTGGCATTGTTTAGCCTACAGAAAACATGTTTAGAGAATATACAATAACAGTGTTTGAATCTGTAAAAAAACTGCTGAAAAAATAAATTTTTTCCAGCTACACAGAGGATATGACAAAAACCAAGGAGCTAAAATTTCTATGTGAATGATTTATATCGGACATTGGGAAAATAAATTGTAATGGTTAGGCTAAAGAAGCACTCCCATGTATTTCCTACAGAAACTGGGGTGGCTAGATGATAAACCTCTGTATGGAATGACACCAATCCAATTGGATTAAGTCAATGTTTTTGAGCTTTTCTAAATCAATGTTACTGTCACATTTCACAAACTGTTTTTGAGAAAATGGACACAATATCTTTCACCAACTTTAAGTTCAGATTCCAGGTGTTTGTTATATATTCATTTCTTATTCACCTATTTGCCTTTTTTTTATGTGCAATGAAGTGCAAGATTGTACTTTTTAAAAAACTACAATAGTTATATTGAAACCATATGGACCACCAGTGGTACAGACTAGAGCAAATGACCTTTCCATTTGTTCAGAATTTGTCAGCTGGCTCCAATTATAACTTCCTTGCTGATTCATAAGCAAGAAAATAATCCCATAGGAATCAGATAAATTATTCTCTGTGAATAACTCATTTAGCGTGATCATAAAACTATACTTTTTAAATTGAAAGAAAGCATGTTTTAGAAAATGTAGGTGATGAAAAGTTATCAAATAAAAACTTATTTCTTGAACAGATTGCTTCTAAAGCAGAATGCTTGTATTCATTAAACTTTCTAGTGGGTCTTCRTGGATAACAGCATCACTTATGGACAAAGAATGACTCTTTTTCTAAAAACAGAATGACTCCCTTTTTAAAACAGAACTGTAAATAACAGCTTTCAATCCTTATTAATCTATAAGCTGTTCAAATTATGTCAGAGAMGGTACCATGGCATCACTAGCAATGCCAGCCCTTGACCAAGGTCTGTCTCATGATTTAGGTCCCTGACCTTCACTGGAGCCTGGCTGTCACTTTGGACCTTTGGTTGCAGGTAAAGAGAAACAGTGAACAATGACRGTAGAGACACTTGTGCTCTGATAGGTTTCAGCTTTGAAACTAAATCACTATAAAATTTTAGGTTCCTTCGTAATCTAAGCATGGAAAAAAATCTCTTAACAGTGAAATTCAGTTTTACTTATCAATGATACATCTTATTTTAGTGGGGTTTCTCTAATCGCCCCCATTGTAGAAGGCACCATGATGTGAAGAATATCAAAAAACATAGATCCTTCCTATAGAAATGACATCTCCTGTGTCTGTCTTTTAGACTGGAAGTCATTCATCCTTCAGTTATCTTGGGTTTAAATGAACACAATGAAAGGACTCTGGTGTAAACTTAACCAACACGCAAGATCATACCGGGCTTGTTTAACCTCCAGTAATGATTAAAGTCCTTTGGCGGTTACACTTCAGTGCTGATTTATAATTAACTTCAGGTGCTTCTTTGATCTTCCTGATACTTTTTTTTCCCTGTTTCCTTATCACGAGTCTCCATGCAGTCTGTAATTATGCTTCTTAGTGTGACCATAACTTTAAGTAGACACATTAATACAAGCTTTGGGAAAATACTGGTTAAGCCAAAGCAAGCCCTTACCTCCGAGCTGGAGTATCAACTGAAGCACTGCTGATTAAAAATGCAGTATTATATAAGCTCATAATAAGTTTGCCATAAAAATAAAAGAATGATTCCCAGTTTTAAGGTAATGGATGACGGAAGGAGTAAAGCTGCTGCACCCTACCAATGATCCACATATTAAGGCATTAATATCACAACACTACAAAATGCAAATGTCGTGTTTTATATCAAACTAGGCTCTTCATCTAAAGAAGAAGATATTTCAAACCTTTTTCTGAATAATGAAATATTGAACCAAAAAGATTTTTTTAAAGTGTTAAAAGCTGTTAAAATAATGGAGTGGTGCAGCCAAACCTACCTGAAGCAAAAAATAAATACATAGTGCAAGGGAGCAGAGCAGTATAACTTATTTCCTCAGCTAAAGGAATGATCAGGAATTCTCAGAAGACAAACTCTAATCTCATATTTTCAACACTTAAATAAAATATGCATCAGGGACAATGAAACTGAGATCCTTATATTAGGCAATTTCTAKCTGAGAAATGTTAAACGGAAATTGCAGCAGAAGTGCTGGGGGCAGTTCTTTTGTAAACACAGCAGTCTGCAGGTACAAATTGGGACTGGTGGTGACTTCTCCATCCATGAAACTGCTGTTTCACTGATACACCCCTCCAAAATCCAGGAACGGCCATAATTTAGCAGGTATAAAATCTACTCTATACCAAACACTTCATGCCCCAGGCAGAGAAAGTCTGATTGCTGCAGAGCACCGGCACTAACTCACAGCATGGATGAGTGTGTGTGCACAAATCCATTTGGTTGGAGGGGACAAAAATGGGGATGTTGGTATTGCTGTAACTCTAGCTACATCAGTACCACCTTCTAGTGCACAAAAGTTTTAAGAAAACTAAATTTCCAGATGTATTTTGTGATGTAATTTCACAAACTTTTGGTTCTTAACTAATTGCTCAACAGATAAACCAGACAACCAGAGATAAAACCAGACAAAGTAGCAGAGAAATTTTTTAACGTCACAGATTCAGCAGTCTTCCCCTCATACATCATCAGATGAAAGGCATRTTGTGCTTATTTTACTGCAGACTCATTCATTATTCTACCTGGCAGCAACCCAGAATGTTAAAAATAAATATCCCTAGTACAACCTTATAGTCAATGCCACACAGCACAAACTGGAGATCTGCCAAGTGCAAATTGAGTGGCTTGAAGAACTTTTTCCCTGTGTCGACAGAAGCAGCTGTCCATCCTCATAAAATCTATGTGGGCTATTATATTCTTCTACTTAAGAGTCAGAATTTTGGAGTGTGCCTTTCAGAAAAAATGGTTGAGTGTTGTCCATGATGGAGACCCCACTTCTGCAGAGCAGTACTCAAGTACCCCTGTAAGAACATTTGGCAGGACCTTGCCAAATATATTTTGTGAGTGAGACTTTCTGTGTCTTTCTATTTTAAAAAAATGCATTTGTCCCTTTCTAAAGTGCTCTCAGAATTGTGTTTTTTCCATTCAAAACCACTGCAATCTTTCTATAATTATCAAAGCTTACCTTTTGATACTATCATAAACAGCTTTTATTAAATAGTAAGGAAACCCTATTTAAAAGTCTTCTTGTTACTGGCTCATATTAGACATTGCAATTTCTTTGTGATTGGATGATACAGATTAATTTATGTTACAATGTTTATTTTCTTGTGTTTGTGACACASTTCTTCTGAGATATGCGGCAGGAAGCAGAGAGACAATGGTCACATATTGCCCAAGGAGCTTGTGGAGTATCTGCCCTTTTAGGTTTTCAGATCCAGACTGGAAAAAGCCCTGAGAAACCTGCTCTGAATTCATTACCCTGCCTTGAGGAGGAGATGTTTTGGCTCTTAATTAAAAAAAAAATCAAAGAAAAATATATCAATAACCGAAGCTAAGACAAATGCAAGTGAGATATGAGTCTCATATTTGTGACAGTGAGTGTGACATTTTCTTACACATTCTAAGTCTGCTAACTACTCAGTGCTAAAATCTGATTAGTGTATTTTGTTGTTCTTGTTGTTTGAGTTTTGCTTTTTATAAATGGCTTCTTTTTCACAGACTTTTCAGTAGTTATTTGTGCTGAAAAATATAAAGCCTCTGTCCATCACGAACATTTTTGTTGAAGCCAATTCTATGAATAAAACAATGTTTGAGCAGAATCTGCAGAACCTACTGTAATATAGAAAAAAACTCCACAGAACTAAACAGATTACCCAGAACTAGCACAGCTCATTGCCTTGGGGAATTATAGAATGGTCTTGTAGGGCAGAAAATTTCAGCTCCAAATCTATCAAAATAAGTGCTAGTTTTCTTGAATGCATTCATACTTCATACTACGAAGCACAAGAAGAACTAAAATAAAAATTAAATAATTCAAATAAATGAATGTATTAGATTAAATGCAGTATGGTCACAATTGTATGATTCAACAAGGATAGGAACACACATTTAAATCAAGCTRAAAAAGTCGTTTGTCAGCAGTAAACATTAAGGTAACTTGAGAACCAGAGGAAAAAACCTGATAGAGTGACTTTGAGCAGGAATGGTTTTATGTGACTGCATCAGAACGTGTTTGATGGATGCTAAATAAAGATCAACCCAAAGGCTCTGAAACTTAAAATATACAGAAAGCAACTATTTGGCTTGTCTTCCTCCAAATGCAGTGTCACTGCTGAAGAAGGAATAATCCCAAGACCACACAACAAGGGTCAGGCCAGCTCTGAGGGCCTTCCATAAAACCCATGACAGAATTCCTGCTGAGTACAACAGGGCTTCATCTTCACTTGTCCCTCTGCCTCAAGTCTGCATCACTGGGCATCTCTCTGGGCTCCATCTTGAAAATATTTGCATGCTAAAGTGACAGCAAGAGCAGCAGCATAATTTGTGCCCAGAATGCCTTACTAGAGTACTYCTGCCTAATTCCTGAAGCCACACTGCCAGCATGACAGCTCCCAGCTTCCACCCTCTCTGGGAGAAGTCTCTTCCCCAGTTCTGATTTAGTGACAAAACAAAGTRCTGCAGAATGCCAGCACTAACTCACCCTCAGTTTAAAGGCTGGGAGAAGTTTGGAGATACATAAACACACTAAACTATACATTTATTTCCATTACAGTGAATTGTTAGAGGGTGTACCTATAAACCTTACAGTTTCCTTTACAGAACCACATGAAATAACATTCTACAACTATGCAGGTAACAATTGAACACTTTGCATTGCTACAAAAACAAATGGACTAGAGAAACAAGAAATATGGCATGAAATGCTACAAGACTAGAGAAAGAAGAAATATGACACGAAAGGCTACAAAACATACATTTTTCTTTGCRAAGAGGGAGAGAAAGGCACAACCCTTCAGCATCTCCTATTTTCATCATCATTTTTCCCAGTGTCCATAAAATCCCTAGCAAGCAAAAAATCACTATGCAACCAATAAGCTGTAAATATAATTGTTTCTGCAGCTTTTCATCATCTTCGGGTAAGCAGGTCAGAACAAACTACCATCAGTTAGAGAGGAAGATTTCTGTCTACAGGGAGACTGTCACCCTGCACAGCTATGGCACAATATGATTCTGCTGTCTTTATTCTGCTTTAATGCTGCAGATAAATTGATACAACTTCTGGGAATAAAAATACATTCAAACCACATCTCAAATTTGAGGTTAAARTCAAATATTTATTCCAGAATAGAAATCATATTTTCAGCAACTCTATAGAGGACAATTGTACAAGAGTTACAGAAAGAGTTACTGCTCTAGTTCTTTGCTAAAAAAAAAATTTCTTCTCTTCTCTCGCTGTCACAGACATCTCTAGAGACATCTTGGCTTCACACTGCCCCTTCTCTTCAGACACTATTCAACAGCAGCCCATTGTGTACACTCACACCTTGAACATGAGTCCCAGCACAGCAACAGGTTACATCCAGGACACCACTGTGTCACTCCACAAAGACATCAACATAGTTGCACGGATAGAACCAAGCAGAATTTCTGTGTTTCATATGTGTAATTCCAATTGCATTAATTACAACAAATTGACAAGTGACCTATCTACTACATACATGCAATTAGAGCCATTGTATGCTGCAAAAGAAGAATGCAGGCTAATTAATAGACTTTGCTACATAAAGAAGTCTAAAAAAAAGTTGTGATTACCAAAAGAATTGACCTTATCAAAGAAAAGCACACGGCGAGGCTGGAGGGAATAGAGAATGACTCTTGTGACCCAGCCTGGCTGGGGGGTCTCACAGCCCTCTCTTCCCATCACACAAAAGAACGTTTCAGGGTAGTTATTGCTTTTTGCAGCAAATGTATTTGGAACCACAGCCTACCTCCAGCTCCCAGTACCTGAGGGTGGGCAAGAAGCAGCACAAGGTGAAGGTGAGATTCCACGGGGGCTTTGGGGAAGCTGAAGGGATGCTGGCTCCCTGACCTGGCACCCTCAAAGTAACCCCCCACGCAAGGTGAAACTCTTGAAGCAGAATCACAGAATATCCTGAGTTGGAAGGGACCCACAAGGATCATCATGTCTAACTTTTGAAAGAATGGCCCAATCAAAGAGTCTGAATGCCCGAAACTGAAGTTCTCATTCAGCCCTATGCAGATACCAACCTAAAGATTAAAACATTTCAAATTAGAGAGTTTTGGTCTTATACTTTCAATGTGAGATTTTTCTGAGCCTTTCAATTCAGCAAAATGTTTTGATACTTGGACTTTTTTGTTAGTTCAGGCTGAAAGCAATGTTGAAATAGCATTTCCCTCAGGAAAGATTCTACTCTTCAGTCCTTTCTAGATATTATTTTAATCATGACTCTTTAAATAGAGTGAAATGGCCTAGCTAAGCATCAAACTGGGAATTGTTAAAGAAAGTATGCTCTGACTAACTGTTTCTCCATTTCTGAAAAATCCATTTACAGGGTTGCAAAGGTATTTACTTTTATACGCAGCCAGTGTTTCTGCTCCCACAGCAATTTGGCTCTATATATGAACTAGCAGTTTAGGAAAGAGAAAATGGAAATACCTTTTTTCTGCCCTTAGAATTAGTTTTTAAACTTTGAAATGCTATCAGTCTTCTGTTTATAAACAAGAAAAGGCACTGGGCTCCTTAAGACCTACTTTCATTTTACTGGGAGTATCTTGTGTTCCTTTCAACTTTAGCTTTACTATGAAAAGGTCCCTGAAATGCTTTCATAATCAGAAGTAATATAGATTAAAAAAAAAATTTAGCCTCCTACTCCTTGTAGTATCAACACTAAGTTATAAACTACACAGACACTTGGAGTCAAAGCAGTTCAATGAAGCTGGGCCCAGTTCAGGAAAACACTGAATAATGTATTTTTGGCTCACTGAGGTCAATGGGAATCAAACACAGGCCAGTCCTATCGGTCTGGATACACTTAACCATGCACAGCACACAACTAAGTACATTTTCCTGTAAGCTGCCCTGGCTCATTTGCCATTCCTATCCAAAATAGACATTCTCAGGAAACTGAAAGAAAATTTGGTCCTTGTATCTACATAATTTATAGAGTTTGAGTACTTGCACTGCCAGATCTGTTACGTGACTAGACCTAATAAAAATGGTTTCTTAATATATCTATGAATGTAATATCTGTGAAGAAATGCCATTTATCATGTAAGAAAAGAATTGCTAAAAACTTTCCTCTGTCCCAGTTATTCCAGATCAAAGCCAAACAGTGAAAACCTGTTAAAAGAGAACCAGATAAAGCACAAACCTGTTAGGCAAATCAAAGCAGCCAGTGGGAAAATGATAAAATACTGAAATAACTATTTAAAAATTGCATCCCTAAAACTCTCAGCTAGATGAATACATATTTTAATACTGCTTGACAAAGTGTGGTGTCTCTCATTTTTCTTCTACTACATAGCACAAATAAAGAAATTACTTTCAGGAATAAATCTATTCTCCAGTGTATTCATTTTTCATTGGCATATTGATCTCAACACTCCATCCTTTGGGTATGAAGAAAGTTTCTTTTATTGACAAAAATTTGGAGCTGGAACCTAATGTTTCATTTACCCCCATGTCATAGAAACCATTTCASTATCATTCTTGCATATTGGCCCCTAATCCTGATCCCAGAGAGGAATGTACTGGTGATGGACCACATCTGGTGATGGACCCTCTTGGTCATTCTACCAGTTTTTGTTCAGTAACTTTTAAGGCTTTGGAAACTTCTGCATCTTCTCTGAGCTGCAGGAAAGTCTGCCCTTAAAAATGACCTTTTTCCRGAGTCTAAACAGAAATATCCTTTTAGAAACTATATGTGATCATGAAATCACTAACAAAATGTTATAAAATAATGGTGATAATTTTATAACTAGATTTAAATATTAATAATAAATAATTATCTGCTGATTTCAGTAATGTTTAATAGTTTAATAATTTTAATTTTATTAATATCTTTAAATTTCCATAAAATGTGTTGGGTCTTTGTTGGATGTGAACAGATTTTATTTACCAGTTGATGACCCAGGTCATGGTCTTTCTTCCCAATTAGGTTGTAAATTTAATGAGCAAAGAAAGGAGGAGTGTGATTCTCAGAGGCAATTCTTCCTAATAAAAAGTGAAGACCAGTGTGTATTTCAAGCAATGTTATGGTCCAACACAATGGCAAACAGCTAACTTCTATCACATCCTGGTTCCCTGTACATTCTCCCTGCTTTCCACCTGCTGTTTTCCTGTGAGTATGGATGATGTATTCCAGGAGATGTGCCTCACTGCCTCTTATGGCTCTGCATAGTGCCAATAATTAGGGACAGAATTACAAATTAGATGTTCTATATTCACAAGAAAAATTATAAAGAGGCAACTTAACAGGGTGTTACAACCCACCCCATAAAGGTGAGAGCAACCCAGGGCTTTGTTAATGGGTCCCTTGGGTTGGATTAGAGTGAACCAACACTGAATGATCAACGTTTGTAAATATATATATGTAAGGTTTATTTTAGAGCAATTTGGTTGCAATGGAAATCAGCTGTTTGGGTTACCATTATCTTTAGTAATGTGACAATGYAAAAGCATAAAGATATCACTTGGGAAAACATACAAGGAAAAGAAAGAGAAGGAAGGATACAAGTAGAAAGATCTCACCACCCGAAGGCCTCACAATGAGATTTGGTCGTTGCAATTTCGATGTCTGGTGGTCAAAGTGATGGTCACAGTCTTGGTAAAAGTGGTGGTTGGAGACCAGATCCATCAGGTGGGGGGCGAAATCTGTGGAACACAAAATCTATTCGGTTTATAGTCCCTCAGGTTCAGGTGAGAATTCCCACATACCTCTCCTGGGATGGGGAATTTTGCACTGGCTAATATAAGGTTGTGGATCACGGGACAATTTGGGAGTCTCTGACACCTTCTAAGACTATACAGCTGCCTATGACACCAGCACAGGTGAGGCCCATTATGTCCCATCAGCAGAGATGAACGCCTCCAGGATATGTGTGAATGTCCCTGATATTTCCCTGGCAGGGGAGTAATCACAGCTCAGTTCACTTGGGTGAGGACACAGAGACAGTTCCCGCCTCACGGGGTTTGCCTCTTTCCTTAGCTCATTCCACACCCAGCTTGTAGCCAGCCTGAGGTGGGCTGTGGTTTATKAGGCTAGACTGAATGAAAACATGAGGTTCCTGTCTACCTGCACATACTCACATAAAAGCAAATTTTCAGGTAAAAACTCCTTGTGTCCTCCGTTCTCCTCAAACATGAGCCATGTAACAGGAAACAGGCCCTTGTTCTCTGCAAATGGAATAAAGAAAACCATTAGTTCTCTTGCTTCACTACTTCATCTCATCTTCCAAACACAAAATCACATTCAGCTTCATCCATTTTACTCATTAATTTCATTTAAAATTGCAAGTATTCTCACATGACTCTTAGGAAAACCAAGCCTATAAAGACAATGTGTAGTGCCCACATTTATAATCTAATGCATACATGTAATGCATCCAAGTACTTTACAAAAATAACCAGAAGAAAGATCACTCACACATTTGCTACTTGCGAGTCACCTACAAATTTCTGTGAATTTTTTTTCTTATTACTACTGTTATTCTTATGTTCCTTTTATCATAATAAACTGGCTTTGCCAGGAAAACTATCATTCTGTGTCTGCTGGCCCTAGCAGAAAAACATTTCACTTCTGTGGGATGGAGATGTGTTTGTTTTCAGGTCAAAAAAAWCAGTTCTACTTCTTAAACATCACCCTCTTGCCCCTCCATCCATCACTGCTGGCCTTACAATAACTTTCCTTGCAGTGGGACAACCCCATCGGGCACTTGTACTATCATAAACCCATACTATACTTGGCATAAATATTGCCAACCACAGACTTAGTTCTCTAATAACTTATTAGGTATGTCATGTTAGCTAATCTGCCCCAAAATATTTATCCCCCTACAGGGATAAAAAGAATGACATGATTCTGTTGTTCAAGTATGAACAAGAAAAGTGGTGATTTCCCTGACAGGCCTGGATGGCACTCGTGCATTCAGCAACACTAATGTATGGAAAGTAGAGCTTCTGTGCTCTACTTTGGCTATAACTTGTCAGTCTATCACATTAAAAATATCCACGACTTTAGTCAGCAAACATAAGTGCCTTATCCTCCTGCCTCGGATCTTAAAGCCATATTCCACTGGACTTCACCTGGGAAAAGACTGGACAGAAGGCTGAGTAAGCACAAATTAATCAAAAAGTTTTCTGAGTCTCTGTGTGTTGTATTTCTTCCCCTACCATATTTAAAT
This sequence comes from Amblyornis subalaris, assembly GCA_018881555.1. Classification (NCBI taxonomy): domain Eukaryota; kingdom Metazoa; phylum Chordata; class Aves; order Passeriformes; family Ptilonorhynchidae; genus Amblyornis; species Amblyornis subalaris. Next base: position 6,513,682 of record JACAXG010000045.1, on the reverse strand, counting down.
CCCTATTCTCTGTGTCAGCTATGTAAGCAAATTTTAGTCTAGAAAATCGACTGAACGCTATGGTATTTCCATTCCTTATGCCATATATAAGGACAGTGAAAGAACTGATGGATACAGGGAACATTCTCCTTTTGGTAGATCTTGGATATTAGGGAAAGTAAGACATTTTTTAATCATATGGGTACATGTCCTACTAGCTATTTTCACATTTTAGCTGTCAAAATGAGTAAAGCAGATACTTTTGAAGAATTAATTAGAAGGTCCATTTGCTAAGCTGAAGGCACTTAGCACTCCAGTCATATCATATTTTATTAGGAGGATCAGTAAAGGATAACAACTGTCAGACACTGTTCTTATTTCAAACCTTAAAAATATTGGAAGTTACTTTTCTATCTCAAAAGACTTTGGAGTTCCTAAGATTCTGTCAGAGAAAACAGTGAAATAGCTTCTAAGAAGCCAAAATTTTTCTTTTCCATTCCTGTCACCACTGAACCTGAAAGGTAAAAGGTTATATGTCATGGAGGGCTGACACCATATGTGCTTCCTGTATAAAACACAGCTCCATTTTGGATCGATTTTGTAAGCAAATAGTGCAGTTAGGGTGATAAGCTGTAAGCACATCACCCACTGTTTGAATAATTACTTGCAAGGCAACATTTCTGTCCCCCACTGTTCTCACCAGTCCTCAGCAAGACATGGGGAAACTCGAACACTTTCTGACTTTATTCCCTCATTTATAAAACCTCAAGATTAAAGATCTGAGCATTTTCTACCTGCTTGTGAGGCCACTCATTCATCCCACCTAACTGGCCATGAGGGTGCAGTCCAAGCCAAGACTATCCTTCTGCAAGATTTTCTGTAATGCTACAAGCACCCCCCAAAAAAAAGCAAAAAGAAAGCATATCTTTAAATCTCTTCCACTGGGTTGTGTACACTTATGGCTTTCATTGAAATTAAATGTGTCCGTTAAGCCATTCAAATAATATGCAGCTGCTTCTTTCTATCTCTTGAAAAATAATTTACTATTTTCATTTGCAGGTCTTCAGATTAAAAGCCGTGCTTGAATCTTCTTTGCAGGCAGGTCAGATGTGCAGAATGCTTGGGGGAATGCACACTGTTATTCCCAAAGGTAAAGAAATATTTCTGCCCTAGAATGTCCATTCATAGCTCAGCCTCCTCTGTGCTTCTATGTGAATTTCCTCATATTTCAGACTCATAGATAATTCTGGACTCTGCTGGATTTGACTGAGCCTGTTTTTGATCCTCTCTCCATAGGCCACAGGGAGCACATTTCATACATCACTCTTGTAAATTAATTATGTTAACAGATGAAGAGTGGAATCATATCAAAGGGTGTGCACGTACCTCTGAAATCACCCGAGCCGAAAGACTCTTTTCTTACAAAAATAGGGTCTCTGCTTCTGAGAAAGCCTGAGGCAAAACCTACAAGACTACTGGGGATACATCCCACTGGTTTCCCTATTCATTAAGGCAGTGAAGAAACAGTGGCAGCTCTGCAGCATTGGGAACACCCCAGAGAGTCCCTTTTTTATACCCGGCAGTTTCTCGTTCCATTGTCAGTGTTGGTGGTGCCATTCTCTGCTTCTGCTTCCTTACTGTTCCCTTTCATACCAGACCACAGCATTTATTTTAAAATCCTTTCAAACCCTATTCGCCTTGTAACAAATAATCCTGCCATGGTCATGGAATATCTGCACTGATCTTTGGATCCACGTGGCCAGGCCAAGGTGACTGGATTAACACAAATGTGTGAGATTGCACCCATTTCTGTGAATCCCAGCATTTGGTACGTGTAACTGCTGTTTAAGGGCCACTCCATAATGCAGCTTCTGAAMTTACTTTTTCCAGATACAAGGGTTTCCTTGATAAAAAGTACCATTTCAAATGCACTTTCTTTTTAAGCCAGGTTCCTGCATAGCCTTCCTCTTTAACAGCACTATTTACTTTTTCTGCATGCCAGGAAAATAAAGCAGAAAGGGTGAGAAAGCTGGTGTGACTAATAAAACAAGTAAGAACAGTGTAGTACAATTTATCTTCTTTGGTAGGAGAAAGTCTCAGGAGAGAGTTAATTCTTGGGGAGTGGTGACCATTTTGCTTTTCCTCCTAAGGCCTTTCTCACATTGCAAGAGAATTTTACAAGATGAGAATGAATCTTTATTCAAACTTTAACTACAGGGCATCAAACTACAAGCTGAAGAAAATGGAGAAATAACATGACAACGCTGCCAGTTCCTTTTGCAAAAGACCTGCAGCATCTCATTGCAAATGAGATGTCAATCCTGTAATTAGCAATTCAGTCAGTATTAATTGTGTGTGTGTTACTTCCCATCAATCACTGTCATTTCCATGTAGGCAGGATGTTTTGTAGAACCCAATTTGTAAACAATACGCAAAAGTTTACCCCACTTTAAATTAATGGCTCCTAAGTAGGAAAAGGGATGTTTTAGCTATTCGTTTCTATAAATAGACCTTTAAAATTTTAGTAGATCCTAAGGAAAAAACAAGTATGCATTAAAGGCCATTAGTCCACATCCAAAACCATTGTAACCAACATGTAGCACATACTTTCTTGTCAAGAGCAGCACAAAACTGAAAAAGCCATGAGACTCAGTCAAAGGCACAACTCATTCCAGCAATTCATATTTTATGAAGCAATGTCTATTCTTGATTTAAGACGCGTCCAGCAAGACATAATACATGGCTTCCCTGGCAAGTGGGGGTCCAATTTTTAAAAAATATTTAATCCCCTGCCTCTCAATTTATCAATTTCGAACATCAGAACTTGCTTTATTTTCATCTGATAGATTTCAGAGGGCCCTCTGTAGGAAAATTAYATTTGTCATATGTTATGAGAACATATAAATTATATTTCTCATATAATGACTTCTGCAAGCACCCTTTCACCTTAAATTTGATAGATTAAGTAGATTGAGCTCCTGGAACACTTCCTCTTTAATAACATTTTTTCCTGTGCTTTAATTATTCCACTGGCTCTTCTCACTGGTGATCAACAAGTTTACTGAATTGTGAACATTAGTCTTCCACTGGGAGACTTCTGAAAGTGCCAAATAAAACAAACCTTCTATTTAATATTCTCGGGATTGCGTTAAAACCTTTGCTGCAAATTGCATTCTTTCTCTCCCATACCATAACTACTTCTGACTGAAAATTAATTGCTCATCCACTGCTTGTGAGCCACTTAGATCCTGTGCTTAATATGGGCAGTCTGTTCCTTTGCTGTGCCACTCAGTGTGAGATCCATAAACACCAAAGCACAACCACCATCAGAAAACTTTTCACGTGTCTAAAAGAACGTCATGAAATGAATCACAAACTGTGACTCTCTCTTCAGTCTGTCTCCTCGGGAGAGCTCAGCCCAGACCACAAACTGGAACTTGTGTGTGAAGCTGCCAAAAATGCAAATTACAAACTGGCTACCAGCTTTCCTTTCACTTAAACCCAAAGTTAATCTAAAAAGCATATACATTGTACAGCTTAAGCGTGGTTTGCACAGTTGCCAGGTCAACTGTTTACAAATCTATTTAATATTCTGTTTCTTTTGTGACAGAAAATATCAATGTATAAAAGTTGCCAGAAACAGAGGGGCATCTTTTCATATGTGGTATCACTTTTCAATACTTTATGCCCTTTCCTTACCYCCAGTTTGGGACTCACAAGCCATCAGGTCAGGAATGCTGCCTAGAAATATTCACACCTCACTGGCTTCAAAGACAGAGTTAAGTTGATGCACCTCACTGGTCCCCTAAAACCTGGGATTTCATTTTAGCACGTGTGTGTTTGGTCTTGAAATTCCAGCAGACGTGCAAGAACCAGAAGTTGTGCTATATCCATGCAAAGCCTCATGGATGTACGGTATTCATGGACAAATACGCTCAGGAAAACAAAACTAAGATTTGAAAGGGGATGGCCACAGTCAAAGTACCCAGCTCCCACTAGGCCTGGTGACTTCCTCTGTTACCTGCATCTGGAGCACGTGTGTTTCACATCCACACAAGTGATTCCGTGGCATTTCTCCAACGAGACTGTTCTCTGCAGAATGAACAATGTCCTCAATCATGCACATTGCTCATGGATGAAAATGGATAGGAAAAGTCTTCTACCAAAGTTATATTCACATACATTCTAGGATGAAAGACACAGAAAATAAAACCTTGAATAAGATAAGTAAAGGGTTTACCTTCCCAGCTAACAGATAGGAGCATATTCATTTCACTTATGTCTTCTGTACCCTGATATGCATATATATTTTACACTGGTTTTTACTGTTACCTATAAATAACTAATGATTTATCTATAAAATAGTCTTATGAGCTTTAAAATCTATTTTAAAATATGGACAAAATAATGGAGGAGATGGCTGTACTGAAGAATAAAATTGAAAAGGCTAACAAAGTTTTGACATTTAGGGGACTTATGGAAAGCATTCTTGGAAAGAAACAGGATTTATCAGCTCAGTAGTTTACTGTGCATATTTTTTCCACTGGAGGTACTACAACAACAAAAGGGCCCTAAGGAAGGCTGAGCCATTGTTTAGGAAGATACTTAACAATGTTTTTGGCTTCCAGCATGATTAATCTTATTACTTTCAATGGAACTATTCACATGCTTCAATTAGGCTTCCTGGAGTATGTTTACACGAAGTAAAAGGGAAAAAAATCACAGCCTTCCAGAGCAACAATTGTTCACAAAACTCATTAAACTAGTATTTTGTTACAGCTTCTGCAACTGGCTGCCTCAAAGAGCAATACAATACTGCAACCTATCATCACTCCTTTTATTTTTTGCCAAATCTTTTGATCAGTTCTGACTGGACTCCTTCTATACACCCTATTTCTCACTTTGGCTTCTTTCACTTACAGGGTGGATCACCACTGAAAATTAGCCCTCTCATGATTCAGATGCAGTGGGAGACATTTTGCAGTAACATAGGACAGTCTGTTCAAAAAAGACAGTGTTTATTAATTGCTTAGCGTACAGCACCTTGAGGTCCCCAGGTCAGAATGAACAAGCACAGATTACATTAATTTTTGCTTTCCTGAAGAACAGTTTATGATTTATTCCCTGAACAGCGCTGCTTTTCAGTCTGCTCTTACAGARTTTTCTCAGGTTCTTCATCCCTTACGAGCAAATATCCCACCAGAGTGTGACTTGCACCTTCATGGTAACACTGCTCATTCTAAGATGGCTCTTGGAAGTTCACTTGGCTTTTCTGACCAACAGCTCRAGTGAGAAATTACTCCCTGTGGTCCTGTTGAGACACAATGCAAAAGTAAATGAGTAACAGCATCAGGTACGTTTTACCCACAGGCATTTCCTCCATAGCTGTCAATTCCCCTTGCAGTAATTTCCATTTCTTTGAAAATASTATAGTGAAATTCTGGGCACTTTAAAGGAGTTAAGATTTTACATAGATTTTTTCCCTCTACTCCCACATAATGATGTCTGGCACATGTTACTAAGTGAAAAGTCTGGTGCACATCTGGGTTTAGCTCTGGTTTGCCAGGATCCACGAGCAGAACTKTGATATCACCTCCGGATATCATCTCTATGCTTCCACCACCTCCTCCAAAATCAGAAAAGCAGGTTTTGTTCTTTTGTGGGCTAGGACACATGCTAGTCCACAAGCAACAAAAATTCTGTCTCCTAATGGACCATCTCAAAAAGGAATACTAGAAATCCATTTGGCCAAATCCTTCCTCRAGTTCAGATTAAATTCCATGAGATAGAAATATTGTCATTCCAYTTCAAGTGTAAAGACAGCTTTCCAGGAAATTAGAAGACTCACCTAGAACATAAAAAAGTGGAAAATAAGCAACGAMAATGTCCTGGAAGTTTGTAGGTCCTACTTTACATGAAAGCTGTGATATTATTAATGCCGTCTTGCACATACAGTTGAGAGATGTTCCATGCTGCTTTGCAACATTTCTGCTTCAACAACCTTGTCTGCATCAGCTAATGTTGACGTGGGAGCCAACAAAAAAACTCTTTTAAAGCAGAAGTTTGTGATTAGCTTTTGTATCCAGTTGCACACACAAACACAATAACAGATGGAAGATTACAAAAGAGTAGAAGAGAATGAATTTTCCATGTCATTATCTTTCAGAGATGGGAAGTACAAAACAACACCTATTCTGTTACACGTCTGGCACAATGGGCTTCTGTTTTTGGGCCAGATGTGATCTGCTTTTAAAAAGGAAAGTGTAAATCTAATTAGAACGTACTGTGGAGATACTGACCTTACACTCATCCGAGTTTTCATTAAAGTAGCTATCTAAAGCAGTTGATATGTTGTAGGCTGCAGCTGTCAGCTTCAAGAGCTACTTCTGAAAGGCCTAAAGAAGAAATAATTGCAAGGTAATGATTGCAGCACGACATTAGTGCAGCTTGCTGTTCCATTACAAGAATAACCTTTTAATTACCAACAGTTAAAAGAAGCCTTTCCTATAGACACTAGGTCAAAGTCTAGAAAATAGGTAAGTTCCCACAATTCCCATTATTTCCAAAGGACCTTTCCGGCACTTTCCACCACTTAGGATTTCACCCAGTCAGAGTAATTAGATTTTTTAAACCGTTACTTTCTTCTGAAGTTTCAGACATCCAGCCAGGCCTTCAGTAGAACACCTGATAAAGTCATCTGCTTTTTTTTTTTTTAAAGAAGGTGTGTTTGCTCTTTAAAATATTTACTTTAAATAGTTTGCAGGTCCTTATTTACAAATGCRTAATGTTTAAGGACATCAATATATCTCATCTGCTGGTTTTGCCCTTCAGTATGTAAAATTACTCAAGAGGATGTCACAAAAAGAACTGACTACAGAGCATTTGCCAGCTCATCTCCTCTTCCAATTAAATTCATAGCTTTGAGAATGCAGACCTGTCCCTTGATCTGACAGGTAGCAGAACAAAGCTCTTGTATTTTAGGTGTTGTCTGTCATGTTTTATCTGAGGGAGACATTTACATACTTCAACAACACCAAGAACACAGGCTCCCAAATTCATATACAAAATGGAAGCATTCATTAATCACGGATTAACTAGGCAACAATCCAGAAGACCAGCTTGCTCTAAGGGCTTGATACTAACTGAACATCCATCAATAGATTTCTAATATATCTGAGGACATTTCATATTTCTAAAAATTCCAGCAGCAGAAATGTCAAGAAGAGATTGCAATAATGAATAATTATTTGCTATTACCGCCAACAAGTTAATATACTAATGGATATCTACTTTATTCCCCCCTTGTAAAATAACTGATGGTTAATGCATGTTTTTATGTGGGAACATTACTCAAACCCCAAAACATGACATTACTCTTAACAAGGAGGTTCTGATACTTTGCTGAGTAGAAATGCTGTAGTGTGGAATAAATCCTACCCATTGTTTTATTGCAGCACTGCAGTTCTGCAGAGAGCTGAGCTAAAAGCCAGGGTCCCTTCAATACTGAGTTTCTAAATTAAGATGTATACTGCAACTGATGCAGAAACATAAGAACAGGCAACTAGAATTTATTTTTTCTATTTTCCACGCAAAAGGGCTCAAAATAGATGGAATGATCACCATTGTCAGTAGTCCACTGRGGATGTTTACTCTGGAGAAAAGGCAGCTCAGGAAAGACCTGATCATTCTCTACAACCACGTGAAAAGAGGTTGTAGTAAGGTGGATGTTGGTCTCCTCTCCCAAGTAACAACTGATAGGACAAGAGTCTGTGCATGACTACAGGCATGGTTAGACATGAACTGCTGTTTAATTCTCCCCCAAGAAAAGCCCCAAGAAAAGTCRGGAAAAAGAAAACAGAGAGCCTTAGCCTCACCTTCCCATCACACAGACTGGTACAGAAATGTCCTAATTTGCTGATGTTACAGGCCAGGAATGAGTGGGTCATGTAGGGGCCCCAGAGCAGTTCTTCAGAGAACACACAGTTTGTCTGGCAGACCTGCTGTGTAGCCCAGCTCATGCATCACACACCACCTGCTTTGGTTCAAGCCTCACAGGACAATCCAGCCCATCAAACAGCAAGGAAAAACAACTTTTTTCTCYGGTGAACAGCAAAAATTATTCTAACTGCCAGCAAAATAAACCAGTCCTGCTGAAGTTTTTCAGTCCTGCTGAAATCACAGACAGCTCTACAGGCRTATCTTTGTTCATCTTCCAAGCTTTTCAGAAATGCTGAATCCTCCTGGGGGCAGGACAGTATTAGTAYCTGCCAATTAAAACCATCAGAGAAACAGAGGGACAGAGAAGCTGTAAGAGAACAGCTCAATGTTCTGAGTAGGTAAGAACTGCCCACTCACTCTTCAGCTAGAGAATGTTTTGCTTCATCCGAAGTTTGGTGGTTTTTTCCTTTGCTTTGCCAGGAGCCAGCACAATCGGTATCAAGCTGGGGCTCTTGCTCTTCTTGTCTCCCCAGTGTAGCTGATGGTAATAAATAGGTAAGGAGATAAAACAAAAGGCCCTGAGCAGCATTTGGAGCATCAGCTCTGGTTTGCTGTTTTTTCGAACTCACAGATAAAGGTTGTCTGGCTGAACATCAAAGAGAAACTCAGCTGGGCCTTCTCTAGGAACACATTGCAGCTCAAGAACAAAAAATAAAAAAGGAAATGGGGTCTGCTCACCTCTGCAAATGATATCTGTAAAGATTCCCCAGCAAGCTGCTTCCTGYAGTAAAGGACTTTATCTGATTCCTTCTCATCTTCCACAGAGATAATACAAAATGCAGCATAATAATTCAAAGTGCATCAGTACCGAGGAAGTATATGAGAATCCTTAAACATTTCCTGGATGCAATATTTTGAAAGATACAAAAAAAGGAAGATAACCATGTTCAGTTCAGAGTTCTGATAATCTGTGGTCTATTATGCTAATCTGCTGTTCAGAAAGAGACAGTTGTTAATACACACATGTAAAATCTTGCCTGCTAGTTGTAAGGAAAGCAGGGGAACACAGAGAAGGGAATAATTTTTCACTGTTCTATCCTGAATCACAGTTTTTGCACAGATGGAAAAAATTTGCAAGCAGAAGCCAATTTTGCTTTCCTAGACTACAAACTCTGCCTCATAGCAGGAAGAGAAGAGTAAGAGCTGAGATTCACCTTCATCTGGTTTATAGATGCTCAGTCAGAACTTCCAACACAGGCACAAACCCCTCCAAAGGAGGTTGTGAAAAGGCACCTGAGTGTGTTGGAGGGCATATCAGACCAATTGTGCTTTATCATATCACCTCAAACAGACTGAAGTCTGTGATCACTGTTTCATGGCATTCATCTCTCTTCAAGAAGAAATAGTTGTTCTTTTTGTCTAGACTAGAATTACTATTTTCACTCTYATGAGAGTGAGATCCTTCATTATCATGGAACTCAGGTCCAGGTTTGCTTCCACTTAGCATGATCAAAGATMATAGTAACAAACACTGAAGGGAAACACCCAGAAAACCTGTAGTCTGAAGGTATTTGAGGATCCATGGGCTACTTTTCATGCYCACAAGATATACCACCAAAGGAAACAAGCTCATGCCAATAAGATTTAACTAATCAGGACTCAGACCATCACAGAAAAATTTTCAGAGGTACACCAGGTACAGGTATACCTGGTGTACCAGGTTTGTACACCAAAGAAGTTTAAAACTATTATATTRGTGTAAGTTTTTGTCAAATAATGCTATCAGATCTACAAATCATTGTATTTAAAGGTATATCAGGTCTTACTATTTCCATGCCAAGACAAATTTTTGACTTGCTTGCATCCTTACATCCTAATGTATTCTTGCATCATCTACCAAACACAGAAATCACACACTGATAAATATACTAGAACTATGACCGAAGTCTTTTAGAAAGTATTTCTCACTTTCTTTTGCACAGCTGGACACCCAGTCACCAGCCAGGTAGGACACAGTCCTAGGTTTGTTTTCTACTGTGCTTGGCTCAGCTCTGTGTGGTCTGGTCTTAAAATCAGTTAGAAAATAAATGTATTTGAAGCTGCACATGCAGAACTGGAACAATTCCATCAAGACTTCTTGAAGCAGGAAGTTTCATGGGGCATTCTATGTCTGTCAGAGTCTGAGAAATGAAAAACAATAAAGTGTAAAACCAGAAGGATTTAGCATCAACTGTAATCTATATTTTAAAATGGAGTTCACAGTAGCTCATCTTCAGCCTTAATGGAAATGTTTGTATTCACTGTGCAAAGAATGCTACATCAGATGAAATTTGTGGTATTGCCTAGTTCTTGCAGATAGTAAAGTCTACTAAACAGTGGCAACACTGCATTTATTTTTATGATTACAGAAATAATGATGATATTTTTACACAGGTGCGGCATGAAAAGACAGAATATTAGACTTTTCTCTCAACATTTTTACTCAATTACTATACTAGCCAAAGTCTGTGGGCTCTTTGTCTCAGGTCACAAATTGTAAAATCATGTTTTCCTGTCTGATTTCCCCATTTTCATTCCCTGCATATTTATTTTTAAGGTGAAGATACATTCAAATATCTGCACATGTCATAGGCTATTTGAATAATAAACTTTTAAACAACAGAAGCCAGGATGGTCCAAGAATCTGCAAGTCAAAATTGTAGCTCAGATTTCAGTACTGATCAGACTTACTATACTTTGAGCACCTAACTAGTCAGAAGGATGGTCTGCCAAGTTTTACAGCGTGATAGTGACTGGAAGAAACAGCATTAGTTGGTGATCCTCTACGTTAGTTAACTGGTAAATGGACTGTTTAATTGATCACTGTTTATTTTATTGCRCTAAGGTCACAACCAAGATGAGCATTGCCCTCTAGAAGCTACATAGCACATTGCAGAAGACAGTCCTCACTCCCCCTAATTAGCAAAACCAGGCACAGAGGAGAAAACAGAAGAGACCAACTGAAGCCAAACAGCAGATGTATGATTAAAAAGATCCCAAGACTCCTAAACTCTAATTCATGACTGGCCTCCAGACTACGAGGTGCTCAAGGTATTTTTCTGTGGCAACCAACTACCATGTCCAATCCCAGTACTAACATTAATCAGTAAAAACAACCAAGAAAAGAAATAAACAAACAAACAAAAATCTACCTTCTAGAAATAAACCCTGAAAATGCACTGGGAAAATCTAGCAACATTTTTCTACAAGCAGTCAAAGTAAATGCTATTTATTTCGTGCAGTCTGCAGCAAGAATGTGCTGCCTTTTTCTGCATGGTAGTTTGTACAGCTACAATAACACAAAGTGGAATGTGAATGGACTATGTATGCTTAGGCTAATTTGTTGCTGAGAAACTTGTGCTCTGTTTACTATGAATTCCATGCTTTCCTTTGGTTTGCCAAATGTATTTTTTCTCAGAGAGGTGTTTTGTTTGACACTGTGCTTTTGTTTGGTTAACAGGCGTTCCCTCGTCCTGTTTCTTTTGATAACAGTGATGGATCTCAGTGTAATTAATGGATAAATACACAGTGAAGTTTGCAGACCTGTCCCAGGATGCCACAATGTACAGACGCCAAAAGTTTTACCATATAATCACTTTGAATGCTACCGGAATGCTAAGAACACATTTCAGTGAAAATAAGAAGACAAAAACAAAAAAAGAAAGAARGGGCTTGTGACAGACAACTGGACAGACAGAGGTTTAAGTGCTGCTCTGCATCCCAAGTGTTACAGGAGAGTTTCTGTAGCCACACACAGGCAGTCATTATCAGCAGCTCTGCAGTGGTAAACTCCCTAATATTTACCTAGATTCACTGATTTGGGTTTTTTTGCTTCTTTGGGTTTTTTAAAGGGGCTTGTTCTCTTCCTGGGTGGAAGTAACCCTGCAGGGAAAAAGAACCTTTATAGCATCGGCAGTGAGTGTGATGGGAATAAGGCTTTTGAGGATGTACAAGACTTTGCATGTCATTTATGTCATACTATTAGAGCTAAGGAATCTTACTTCCTTCAGAGGGATAGTGAAAAGTAATCAGTAGAAGTATTTTTCACTAAATGTGAACTGAAAATACGCAATAAAAGCTATCATCATCAGAATTTCTTCTTTTAAACATGCAAATGGCACAAAAAACAATCCTTATGCAGTTCTCTGGGAACAAGAATATTAATTACTGATATATTTTAGCCTGATGTACTGGAGCATACAGTMTCAACAGCCACATTGAGCAGTTACCAGGTTTTTATTCCTTGTGCTATTGGCACAACTTGGTTCTCCCAGTCTCTTTCTCTTTGCCCTTTTCTCATCCTGCAATTACCATTTCATCTTTCCATTGACAAAGCCATTACACAAAACATCACTCAAAATAACAGAGGACAGACCTCTACTATCTCCTACTAACCGTCTAAACTAGTCCTGATCATATTTGAAACTTTGAAAAGAAAATTACAACTGAAGCTTTCCTCACCATTTCATTTTAGGTATGTTGAATGCAGTCACTTTCCTCAAAAATATATTAACTCTACAGCAGCTTATTGTGTTTACTGTAGGCTTTTAATTGATTCAATTTGATTTTTCATACTGCTTAATTCTAAAGTGCTGCAAGCTACTGTCATTACCAGGCTTATTGGACTAAATTCAAAAGCTTATCAGGATAATATTTAGAAAATAACTACTTGCTCATGCTGTTTATCCTCCCTTGATTTTGGACTCTGTTACATTAATGTGTCTCTTACCAGCCACAACGTGTTTTAGAGTAGCCAGTAATGGCCATCAAGAGACTTAAATACCACACAAGGTGCATCCATGTAATGTCCTTCCTTCTGACTAGGTTTTGGACCAACATTTTTAAACTTGGGATTCTGTAAGGAATTCTAGAAGAGTTTAGTACATTAGGAGCATTATGTTATCCATAGAGTACATACCACTGATGTATATTAATCATATTCTTTCAGTCTGTGCTGACTCAGCTAACATTCTGAATCACTTGCTGAATATAGAAAGGGTGCACTTTGCATATATATTTGTATTCACACACAAGCACCAATTAGATTTTCTCTAACTTCTAACAGTAAAAAAAATTAAAAATCACATTTTGTGTACAGTGTTACAAATGTTAATCTACTACCAGTTATTTCTCTACATGACATACATGTTTCCATTTGGACACACACATTAATTCACTGTTGTCTCCAATTATTTCCTCTGCCAGTTCACATTTTTTAACCAGAGACCAATCCCCTTGGTATGTCAAAAGGCTTAAACTAGGACCTTTGGAAAGATGTTTATATCCAGGCCCTGGAATTTCAGTTAAGCTAAGCTCCCCTTGAACTAACAAAGTGAAAGCAGGCAGATCACCACAGAAATTCACTGTCAAGACTCTGAGCACTTTGTAAGAACATCAGATTGTGAAAGATGGACTGGTTAATACCCAGCCTTTGAAAATCTGACCCTTTGGTCATAACATTGTTCRCTGCAGATGCAGGGCTTTCCAAAGCGTTGCACAGATACCATTACCAGTATGTGAGCTACATCAAAAGTTATCCATTGCCTCACTATCCAAACCTGCTTCTTTCTGCTTTCTCCTGAGACTGCCCAGGCACTCAGGCAAAGCTGAAAACCGAGATCTCAAAAGAGGGCAGCTGAAAGGCTGATGTGCCTCTTCTTCCTGCTGCTCCTCTTCTCCTAAGAGTGAGGAGCTTACCTTAGAGCACCCCACATGCAGAAACCCTGGTGAAACATGGTCTTACAAAATTTGCTTTCAGTCAACAACTGAAAACACACTGGATTTTAAATTGTAACAAGACCAACAGAACTCTCACATACACTAGTCTTCCACCTAATGCAAGCCAAAAATTTCAGACGTATCACAGTTAATCCATGTATCATTAGCCTCATCCACAGCACCATCAGGGCAACAACTGCTTCAAAGTTTGTCAAAGTACAAACTCATTTTTCCTCACATTAGCCCTAAATCAGTTTTCAAAAATAGCATGCATTTCAAAATGTATGAATTTACCTCCTATGTAAAATTATTCAATAATTTTTGGGGTATTCAGTCCATGGTACCTAAAAAGGGCGTAGTTTTCAGATCACAGAATTAATACTAAGATCATATTACTCAAAACTTACAAAAACCAGTTTTGGAATCAAACGATAGGAAGCTCACATTACTTGAGGCCATCCCACATCCGTAAGTAAAGATGCAATAACCAGGGGCATTATTATTTCTTTTACAGATATCACGAGTTCTAATTTTTTCATTGCTGTGACAGCTCACAGAATACCAGATCAGAACCTCTAGAAAAACACCTGTACTCCTAGTAAGAAGTAGCAGCAAATACACATTTCTGCCATTTCAGGGAAGACAAGAAGGCAATGGATCATGAATAAACGGTCTGGAATCGATTTCAAGAAGTCACCTAGCCCATATCTCTGCCTGAAGGCAAGGCCRGCTCTGCTGACCAGAAGCCATTTCTGGCATACTGGAACACTGGTATTGAATGTTATACTGGTTTAAACATTTCCGCTGACAACAGATCACTCTTGTCATTTTAACCATCAACAGCTACCAAGGATTCAGGCCTGAATTTTTACATATTTACCAAAATGCCTCTCGGGTTCAAAACAAACAATTACTGAAAGTAAAGTCAAATATCTCCACTGAACATGTCATGCCAGGTTTATGGGCCAAATTGTGATTTTAGTCAAAATTAACTCCAGCAGTTATTCGGGATAAATACTGATTACTGAAGATCAGAATGTACTCCAGCAGCTTGGGTTATATCTCCACTTAAAAACGCAATGGCACATGCAAAAATGAAAAAAGCAAAATAACTCTCTCAAAGAACATGGATTTATTTCGTTCTCACCTTATAAACTTTTGCTTTATGATTCTCTCGTTGTCACTGCACTACTAATGTAATGGTAAATATAAAAGTGCATAATCAGAATATTAATTCTGTGAGCACATCTCAAAGTAATATCCACCTTTTTTTTCAGAGATCATTTGCTGACCACCAGTCATGAGTATGACCATTCTGAATACCTAGGTTTTACTTTAAGCAAGAAATAACATTTCTGGTTTTCAATTTAATATGCTTGAATGATAGGCTCTTGAGCAGAGGGCCAGATGCTGCCTGCCAGCCTTAGTAGCAGTTTCTGCTCTGCACAGCTGTCTTTCACTGCTAGACTGACAACGTGAATTTGCATGAGCAGCCAGTGATTCCTAAACCCCTTCTGCGGAACAGCTTTCTGTGCCAGAAGCAGGCCTGTTACACTCACAAACGAGTGGCCTTTCAGTGCTCTTTCAGGACACTGCCATACCGACACACACCTGTGAAACAAGACAAATCTTAGCAGGAAAAACAACTTTTCTATATTAAAAGGGGCACAAGTACAAACATACTTAACATATGTTACACTGCTCTGCTGAATTTGTATTACTATTTATCCATTTATGCATATTGATTTTTAGTGAGAACGTTTTCCTTGTAAGGGTAATAAATATATTTGCCTCACTAGASAAGTCCTTTATTCCTATGAACAATGCAATTTATATATACTAATTGATAAACACGAATAACAGAATGTGATGCACAATTAGTTACAGATTACGTGAGAGTGTTATGCTTTCACAATTAGGAATGAACAGTAAAGCCCATAAAGGAAGAAACAGCAAATCTTCCAACAGACATTCCCCATATTGTGATAATAGAGATAAGTAGAGATACAGATTGCATATCCTGAGAATGGAATAACTAACACACGTGCAAAATGAAGGAAAGGAAATTACTTGACCACATTTAGATTAAATTCTTGCTGTATGTCTCAAGCGGAACAGTGAGTTCTCTGCTGGGATATTCTTTCTCAATGAAATGATTCAGAAGTGACTCAGGGTGTCCAGCACCTAAGAACACAAAATAACAAGCACACAGTGCCAGTGCCATCAGTTGTGTTTCAAAACATATGGCATATTGTTATGCTGACATTCTGGAAGTTTTATACTTTTGAGCAGGTTTAACTGGAAGAACAGCTGGTGCCTTTTAAAATTCAATATCCTTTTAAATTAAATATCCTGAGTAAACCAACAAAATAGAGAATCAAAATCTGGCTTCAAAATTGTAACACCATGAAATATGATCAGCCAAATAGGACTTATATCACAAAAAGTGTGATCTATGTCACAAAAAGGCTCCTACATTGTTAAAGTGATGCTTCACATTTGGTGCAGGAAATGTTCCTTTTTTGTCATTTTGCAGGTAAATATCCACTTTGTGAGAATTTGACCTACAGTGGAACGATGTAATGAGAGGTGAAGAGCTAGGACCTTTGCACAGACCTCCATGCACAATATGAGACACGGAAATAGTAATGCTAAATCAGCCAGCACATTGAACGAGATGTGCTGGTACATCCATGCAGGATCCTTTGCCATTCTGCCACTGCTCTCTGCTGGCACGAGTGTGACAGAGCAGCTCCTGGGCATTTCTTTAGGCTGCTGGAGTGTTTTCTGCTKACTGTGCCTCTTTGCTTTAACTCACTCTATGTGTTTGCTTTAGGAGCTGCTCTGATTGTTCCTCTTAATTTACAATTGAGACCTTTAAATTAAAGCAATCTGGCCAAGATCCCCCATAGGACTTATTCTGTGGCCTCATGAGGCTCGTTTTCTTCACAGAAACACGTTCCCAGTAGTACTGGACACCCCTCCAAGTGAAAAGGAATTGTGGCTTCACATATCCATTCCTTAGCTAGTACTCTCTACTTTAGGATGAGGTAGCTTCTGGGAATACTATAAATTCTGACACGCAGGTGAGAAAAATACTTCTTGTTTTGTTCAAGAGCAGAGTTATGGCTGGATTATTTTTTTCCCAACAGTAGTTGCACTTAGTTTGGGTCATTTTATATGACAGTACATTGGGGTGTAATTAAATTTCCTCTGGATTAAAAAAAAAACAAAAAAAAAGAAGGATGCAAAACAAAATAGCAGAAGAGCTGGTAATTGCCTCTTCTTGGTATATCTCTGGAGACTCACAGAACGCTGGGGATGGATTTCAAAAGCAGAAATTATCCATTACAGCTCTTCAGCCTGACAGAAGCTGCCGGGCAAACTGCTTTCCCTTGCTTTCATAGGACCTGAATAAATCCCAGTGCTTCCTTACAGCTACAGGATGGCTCTTGTGTTGGAATAATACCTCAGACTAACAAACTGTGAACTGGGTTTCCAGAGTCTGAGTTTACCCAACATTCACAACCTTAAACCCATCATAATGTGTCTCCTGCACTCTTTCTCCACAACAGGTTTGGGTCAACCTCCCAAGCCTTCACATACCCAACCCACCAACTCATACTAGAATTTGAATCATTCATTGGGTGCCTCTGCCCAGACAGAGCTGAGGGGAGAGGCTGCAGTGCAGACCTCAGAGTGCAGGAAGTGCCTGGACCTTTCTTCTRGAGCAGGGACAAGCAGCAGATGTGCCTGCAAAAATGTGCCCAGGTGAAGGATATCCCACAACAGGTGGTTAGAAGGATTTATACAGCTGGTTCCAAGTGCAGTCTGATGAACCCATAGCCTGTGGCAAGAAAAAAACCTCAGGTTTCAAGAGGATGGGGCCAGATTCTTTTCAGTAGTGCCCCACAGCAGGACAAGAGCCGATGTACACAAACTGAAACACAGAATGGTCCATCTGAATATAAGGAAACATTTCATTACTTCGAAGGTGACAGAGAGCTGTAACAGGCTGCACAGAGAGGTTGTGGAGTCTCCTTCTCTGAAGATATTAAAAACCTGCATGGCTACAACCTGCTCTAGGTGAACTCGCGTATCAGAGGGCTGTTGGATTAGATGATCCCCAAAGGTTCCTTCCAACCCAAATCACTCTATGATTCTGTAAATCTGGAGGGATCTGTGAACTCCAAAAGGTGTGAAATCTACCTAGAGTAGAGACTCCAGGTAGAAGGAATTAACTGTAAGACAAGAGGACAGTCATGCCCTAGAAGAGGGGGCCACCCTCCATTCTTGAAGGTCTCCAGGACCTGACTAGAAAAAGCCCTAAGCAACATGATGTGAACTCCATACTTTACCTGTATTAAGCAGGAGTTTGGAGGCAGAGGCATCTGAGGTCTTTCCTACCTAAGTCTGCAAAGATCCTGATTTTGTGATCCGTTCTGACCATGCTGAAGAGTCAGGCTTTTGCTTCCCCTCACGGCAGAGAAACAAGGTCATAGATGTTTTTTCTTTCTGATCCAGCTTGTATCTCATAATAAGCTCCAATAACTGATGAGTCTATTGTTACAGTATTGTTAATACATCAGCATGAAATAATTGCTGTGAAAAGAGATAATTTGCTGACCTATCATTCTTTTCTTAACATGATTCATGTTGCTGGCACTGCAAATTACTTTGGGGCATGCAATATTTCTACTTTTACGACCAAAAAAAGGTGGTGTTCAGTTTGGAAGGCCAATCCTTAGAGAGACTCTCAAGTCTTATCCTAAGTTCAAGGGAGATTTTTCCATCTAAAACATTATTAGGGAAGTGTCTTTGGGCTTTAAGGGTACACAGGTGCCTTTTGTCTCAGAAACAGGGTATCATTGTGCCAAATGCTGCACATGGGGAAGGGTCAGAACCCACACTGAAAAGCTTSTAATGTTTATGTGTGGAACAGACATTGGGGCACCACAGATTAAAAGACTCGTCCGGGGTCATGCAAGAATTTCCTACTGTGGTTGGGAATTTAACCTCAAACACGTTGGGTGCTAAGCTTGTGCTCTTATCCCCACACCCTTCTTCTGCTCAGGCTCCAGTGGCAAAGTGCTTCAGTTCTGATATTTATTTCTGGCTTATTTTGACTCTTGCTTTTTTGCTGTAGAATTTTGATGGCTTTGTAACACAGTTGATAGTGTTTGTTGAGAATACATGTATGGCTTCTGGGGTCAAATTCTTTTGTTGCTACACAAGCAGTATTGTAACTGCGTTTACCACTGCCCAGGAGTGAGTGCTCAATGCCCTTATGGTAAATAGTTCATCTGTTACATTTTTCTTGCTATTTTGCATGCAGAGCACTTCATTAATCTACATATTTTTATTTTTTCTGTCTAGAAAAACAACTGAAATTCTGATGAAAAGTATGACTACTTATTACTTGCATCTTCAAAAAAAAAAAACAGTCTGTCAAAAGGAAACCTTGAGACATGCCCATGTATCCTTGTAGAAGATATTTAAATGTGGTTTTAGATCAATTCAGTCAAATGCTTCTTACACTTCACTGATTAAAATAACCACTGTCTCTAACCATTGCAGAAAATTGAAATTATTCACAACCTAATGATTTTATTGTTTAGTATAATCGTTTTTTAGCTATTCCAGAGAATCAGAAGCTTACTACATGCTTATAAACAATTTGACTCAAACCAGGTGCTCTGCTGTAAAAATCCATATAGGAAGCTGGCACAGAAAAGAAATAACAAGAAAGCAACAAAAACAATTAAAAAAGACAACACCTAGGGGGGAAAAAGTGTGTCTGGAAAAACAGGAAGCTTCTGGCAAAGCCAAATACACACAGGGGGTTGGCCCATTAGTCTCAATACTGCAGCATGGAAAAGGTACAGGATAGACAAGACAAGGTTTTTTATGTAACTTATCTGGGCCTAACACAAATATAGAATCATCAAATGGCTTCAGTTGGAAGGGACCTTAAAGACGATCTAATTCCAACCCCTCTCCCTGCCATGGGCAAATGTAAAAAATTGTGAGCTTCGAGTAATTTACTGGTGGTAAAAATGCACCAGTAAGGTTTAAGAGGAACAACACATTTCATATATATATATATATGTATATGTGTGTATATATATATACACATCTTACGTAGAAAAGAGCAACCCAGAGCTCTGCATGTTTAACTGTTACATTATTCTGAGTTTCTCATGTTACAGCAGGTTTGGGCCCACCTGAACCACACAAGCTGTCCCACTGCAGTCAACAACCATCACTCAGCAGGCACATGTATGTACTATAACCAGCCAGTAAATGGCACTGCCAGTCAGTCACTATGTTTTCTACATACAAGAAATATTACAAGCATGTGCATATCAAAGATGCCTGAGCTGGATGTTATTCACTGCCTTAGTTCAAAGGGCTTGAATAAAGCTCAGAACCTTTCAGGGAGGTTTACAACACTTTCAGAAGAACAAAGTTTAGAAATCATTGTTGTTCCCTTGCATACATCTCAGTTACAAAGGTATTTGAGGAAATTATTTCCATAAAATTAAACAGAAATATTATTTGACATTGATGCATTTTAATTAACATCACCATTTGCCATCTTGCACAAAACAGAACAAATACAGAATGATTTCTGTAAAATTAGGTTATCTCTATTCATTTTGAAACCACATAACCACTCCTGTGTATTAAGCAGATACATTTCAGTGTTAAGTATAACAAAAAGTTGCGTTACACTACAGTCTCAGATAAAGCTAATTATATGGAAAATTCATTCAACTGAGTTTGCATTGCTTGATTTGAATCTGAATTAGCAAGAATTGGCTTTGTATTTAGTTTTCTAACTCAAATGAACATGAAATGCACACAAACATAATTTTTCTCTGAACATCTGAATCAAAGAAATCTCTAGAGCTTGAGACTGTTGCTGTTCAATCCACACAGAATCTCAATGACCTCCATGAATCTCAGCACAGGCATAGTGATCTGTGTGTAAAGAAAAAACTGCAGAAAATGGGGCTTGACTTCCCTGTCCTGGCTTTTACTTCTCTGGCTATATTTCTAACTGAATTGTCACATTTTTGTATGGGTCCTAGTTAAAAGTATATGAACTTCTGAAAGCCCTGAAATTACATAGGATAGGGGAGAAAGGCTTCAGACTAAAAGAGAGAAGGTTTAGATTAGATGTTAGGAAAAAATTCTTTACTGTGAGGGTCATGTGGCACTGGAACAGGTTGCCCAGAGAAATTGTGGGTGCCCCATCCCTGGAACCATTCAAGGCCAGATTGGATGGGGCATGGAGCAACCTGGTCTAGTGGGGGATGTCCCTGCCCGTGGCAGGTGGGTTGGAATGAGATGATCTTTAAGGTCCTTTCCAACCCAGACCATTCTGTGATTCTATGATTCTATGTTATAAAAAGCAAACCTTAAGAAATTTTCAAGCAAGCCTCAGAAAACATGACGATTGGAACATTCCTATCAGTGTTTTCATCCCTCCAAATTTTGGGTGCAACATACATTACACGTCATAGCCTTGCCAAAAAAAAATTTTGGAGAATTGAGCCTCTCAAAATTAGCAAATTTAGACTCTTATCATGGAGAAATGACTAGAGGGATGAGCTCCATAGTGAAGGATATTAAGGTGGGATGACATCAGTGTTTACAGGGAAGAAACAAGAGATGAATATTCTAGATTGCAATCATAATGCATTCTAGAAAACTTGAATCAATGTAGTGAATGTGCCCAAGATACATCACAGGAATTACTCCAAGTGACTACATTTCAAAAAATGATAAAGGTTTGTTTGTGGAAATGAACTTCAGGGAGTCAGGTTCTTCATGATGCATTAAAGCAAAACATGATGGATTCGTTCTAGTATATCCCAAGTTACACTTCTGAAAAATGTCAAACTGTGATCAAAAATTTCACAAGCATAAACAAGTATCCAGAAAATCACACAATAGTTAATTATTGATACAGGATACAAACATGCTGCCCAGAATCTTGAGAGAGAACAGAAAGGCAGATTTCACTCCTGTCATCTCTTGCAACAACAACGGAAACAACAGGCAACAGGAATTTCTGAGGAAAACTGTTTACAGATATTCCAGGCAGTAGCAAAGAACAGCTTTGAAGATGAGAAACATTCTAACATGAAAAATACCATCTCAACAATAAAGTGTTGAGATATAATCAGTGATATAGCAGTACAAAGTAAAACACAAAATCCAGAATTTTCATTATTTGTTGGAAAAAGTGAAGTGTAACAGAAGGAAAAATACTGTAAAGAATTATATAAGGTACAAATACATGAAGAAGATGACACTGACAGAAAGGAAGACTGGTAGAGAATGAGGGGGAAAATTCAGTTTCAAAAAATACATCCCTACAAAACTCAATCTAGTACTTTAATGAGTTCTTCAATGCTGCAATTTCTACAGGGCAAGAACAAATAGCTGTTTTCCAATTAATTATCTACAGGAAATGCAGCTTCAATGAGATGCTAGAATCATCAGAATCAGCATCCACTGCTGACAGTGCTGTCACTGAATTATTAAAAGAAATAATAAGGAGAAATAATATGTAGTAATAATGAGTAGCGATAGGTAAAAAAAATTACAAATTAATTCTGGCATCCTACTCTTCAGAAATCAGGCCCAATTAATACAAAACTGCAGAAGCATCCTCTCATTACAGCAGCTTTTAAAATTCTAACTGAATAAATAGGGTATGCAGAAACAGAGACATATTAGTCCAGTGGTGAAAAAGCTTTTAACTTCATAATGATTCAAGGAAGGAAAGGAACATGTCAGAATATACAGTTTTCAGAAGAAAAAAAAAATCCCAACAAACTAATAACTTGTGAAATAGTGCTTATATCATGGCAGGATATTAAAGAATCATTTTTATATATTAAGACAGCACAACTGCTTGTTTATAAAAATTGGTGTGTGAGAAAGTAAGTTTGTCTCATTTAATACCAGTATGTAAATAATGAGGAGAAATTCCCTATCCCTGATACTCTTTAACATGACTGTTAAAAAAGTAATGCCTTCATTATGTCATTTTCAGAACAGGATGAATCAAATAGATCGAGCAATTCTTGCTGATGAACTGCCTGCTTTAGGGGTCTGAGAATACTCTGCAGGCTCCAGGAAAGAAAAAAGCAAAGTATGAGTTCAGATCAAGATTGCAGCTGTTGGCATGAGGAAGAGATATTAAATAGGTTACTGATCAATCAACAACCAAAAATATCAGCATGTTAAACACCAAGAAGGAACAATAATTTATAACAGCTTGGGAAGGAAACTAAGACAAAGATTCAGACCAAGAAGGCCAAATATTTTCCTTTATACATAGGATGCGAGACATGGACATTTATCGAAATGGGAAGAAATGTAAGGACTTTTATAAATAGTGTTGAAGGGCGATAGGTTGAAGGCAAGTTCCAAAATGACATGGCATAAAAATATATAAAGAGCTAAGCCTAGAAAATGTATACAATCCTATTGATTCCAGAGGCAAGACTTATAACCAGGATAACAGAAGACTGACATCCTTGAAATCCTACGTGCCTGTTGCAAAAGCTGCAAACCCAACACAAACTGCTCTTGAAAGTGAGAACTTACAAACAGGAATATCTGCTCCCTAGGCAGGTTTATATTCTCCACGGTTTCAAAGGCAAGCCTAATAGACCAGAACTCATTGGACTACTTACTCAGATCTTGCTTTAGGTCAAGTATATAGATAAAGCAATCACAGAATGCCCAAGGATTTGACAATTTTTGCTTCATTAAACAAACTCAATTTATGAGTTCAGCTGAAGATAATTCCTCATATCCTTACATTGTAATTATAAAGTTTAAGGGTGGGGGGGAGCATTCCTTTGACCAGTCTTCTGGCACCTAGAATTTAGACATCTAGTGTAGTTCTTGGACACGAATAAACACGCAGAGACAGCTGTCAGGGTTCACCAACAGGCAGAGGCCAAAGGGGAAAGAAGAGAGAGAGCCGGCCTCTGCCCTCATCTTTATTTATATGTTTTCAAAAACCATCGTGGATTGGAGGATGGGAATACCACCTCTTGCTGCCCACTGGTCAACAGAATTGTCTATCATATAGGTTAGGAATYCATAAACAACTGTGTCGGTTAGATCAACATGGCTGTGTTTATACAAAAGTGAGTGAGAAACTATTTGCTGAACTAAAAACACTGGACAACCGAAGAACTGCAAAATGCAGAGCTACAATCTAGCCTAAACTGGATGCTCCTGCTTAGGGAGAGAGGTCTCCCTCTTTAGTCAACAAAAAGAGGAAAAAAAGACACTTCAGAGCAAGTCTAGTTCCATCTTTCTCTGACATTGCTGTGGCTGGTTAAATATAAGGCTATATATATGTGTAAAACCTAACATCTATATATAAGCATGGCTTGCTTATAAAACAGTCTTTCTTCCATTAGAACAGCATTCTAAATGTCAGAAGAATTTCTCGGACACGATCACCTCCTAAGCTGGGTTATTGCATACTGTTACAATACTTCAGCTCAACACTGAAATTTCTACCATTCTATTGTGTTCCTACCTGTCAGACAAAATTTACAGCACTTTGTCCATCTGAAATAATTCAATTCAATAGCAAATTTTTTGTCTGTGGTTCAGATCTTCTTTTCTTTTTCTTATTTTTTATTTTAGAAACATTTAACTTTGGCATGAATCCAGTATCCTGTGGCAATATCGTACTACACTGAAAGCAGAACTGCAAATTCAGCTGAAAACAGTCAGTCAGTTTCCCTTCCTGAACATAAGCTGATTTTTCAGGTAAATCAAAAGCTAGCGCTACAGAATTCCACAATCACTACTTTTTCAAAAGTCAGCAACTTGTGTTGGCACCAAGGACAAAGCAATATTTCCAAATGTAAAACTAAAGGATGCTATCCAGCAGAAGATGCCATGTAAACCTTATGTTAGTGACTGAAGAGATTCAAACTACCTACACTGAACATGCAGTGCTGTTGTAGTCATAGATAGTGATATGTCAGTGAATGCAATTTGATTATGTCAAAATATACAGCTATTTCTGCTTCTTGTTCTCTTCCTACACTTCCTTCCATCTGTTGGTTTCATTTATCTGCTGTCTTGTTCTTTAGACTCTCATTTGTTGAAGACTGAAAACTCTTCCTTATACATGCCTAGCGCATACCTATGCAAACCCCCGACCTGACTGGAGTTCTGAGACATCCAGCTAAAAATATTAAAATACCGGTTTAAAGGGCTAAAGTGGTTCCCTGTCTTGCAGCCCTTCTTTAATCTTCAGAGCCCACTGGTATGTGTCACCCCTCACACCTTCCCTCCAGGACATGGGCTGCTTTCAAAAGAAAAATCTTCCCTCAGTTCTGAAGGCACTCCCACTAAAGCTTTTAAATTTTTAGAAATCATAAGGGAACTTGAATCACAAGTAATTCGAAAAATGTTCTTAAACTTTGGATCAAACCAGCCAGTATGTTCAACAGATACAGCGCATAATTATAAAGCAAATAGCATTTGCCAGAAACATTCAGTATGATACTTAAAATCATAGAATAGAATCATAAAATTATTTAGGTTGGAAAACGCCTTCCTGATGTCCAACCTGACTTTTGCTTGTTCAGTTTGAGGCCATTTCCTCTCATCCTATCACTGGTTTCCTGGGAAAAAAGGCCAACCTCTACCTGGCTACAGCCTCCTTTCAGGCAGTTGTAGAGCAGTAAAGTCTCCCCTGAGCCTCCTTTTCTCCAGACTAAACACCCCCACCTCCCTCAGCTGCTCCTGATCAGACTTGTGCTCCAGACCCCTTCCCCTTCCCTCTGGACTCGCTCCAGCACCTCAATGTCCTTCCTGAGTTGAGGGGCCCAGAACTGGACACAACACTCAAGGTGTGGCCTCACCAGTGTTGAGTAYAGGGGGACAATCGCTGCTCTGGCCCTGCTGGCCACACTATTTCTGATACAAGCCAAGATGTCATTGGCCACCTGGGCACACTCTGGCTCATGACCAGCACCCCCAGGTCCTTTTCCCTGGACCGGTTCCCAGCCACTCTGCTCCAAATATGTAGTGATGCATGGAGTACTTACCACAATGGCCATGGAAATTTAAAAGGTCATAAAACCAAGTCAACATAGACATGAAAAAGAAAATGTGTACCTATATGTATATCTACATATATACATACACACATATATAAATCTGTGGGGTTTTAAGCAGTCATGAAGATTTTGCATGGAGAAATTACTGCTTCTATCAGTTCTACTAAATCCAACAGATAAATTTCACTCCATTAGATCCAAGAGACTCCATTTCTACAGTGTCCCTTCCTTCTCCGAGATATCTCAGCAGGAGTTGTCTCTTATTATCCATTTATAAAGTAGGCCAGAGACTATACATCACTTTTATAACACCGGGCTGTTGCTTTACTCTCTGATGCTTTACTCACGTGCTTCTAATGGAAACTACTTTCAACTACCCAGAGATGTGCATTAACAAAAAATGCATTTCATCAAGACTCCAGTGGGAAAAATTTGCTATTTTAAATCTATTCTTTCTGTGGATCAATACAGTCTTGACTCTTGCAAATTAATAAAAGCAATAAACTGTATAAACATCTATATGTCCAGAAGTAACTATTTTATGGGAATAGCTCTTGTAAAAAAGAAAAAACCCAAAAAACAACAAACCCGAATAGACTGAACGTCAGCCACAACATAATTTAAAATGTCTGATGAGAAAGTGATTATTTACTGCTCTAACTGAATTTATTTTTTGCTTTAACTGACAAAGTCAATTTGATTATATAATACATAGTTTAGTAATATTAAATATCTCTTCAGAACATAGTCTCTTTGACACTAGAACACAATATGTTACCAACCAAATAAGGCTGTTTAACAGTGAAGAGGAGGAGGAATTTCTTGAGTATTATGTAGTGGGTATTCCTTGTGTTAGTTCCATAATCTAAATAAATTTCAGAAACATTTGACACCTCCATCAGTATCTGCTGAAAAACCAAAGGAAACTGAAGAATAAAATAACACAGGCAAGGAGTGAAATGCACACTGCTTTCATCCAGCCTGTTAACATTTTCAAGTTTCCTTTAATTCCAGGGTGACTGAAACAAAGATTAAAATTCAAGGAGGGAAGAAAATGCAATTTCTGCCATCCAAAAGCTTGCAATTCCACAAATGCTATTCATCACAAAAACAACAGTCCCCTCCACCAACAAGGTTGTTTTTCATGAACTCTAACTTGAAAAGAAGTTTCCTTTGGAAGTAGTACAGTGCTCAGAGGTGAAAGCATTAGCATAGACTGCTGGGCTTATTTTGGAACAGTTAAAGACAACACCAAATAAAAACATACTGACCTGCCAGGCTCTGAACGTGAAGGGCATTTTATTTCTTTCCCACTGTTTTGTTGTAAGAGTAAAGAAGCGGACCRTAGTTAGCTCCTGGGAAAACCTCTCTGAACATTCCTCAGAGTGCAATGCCAACAGACACACGGATGCACCAGACTGAACTCATCCCTGACACGGTGCTCTTGGCTCCTCTTCTGGCTGAGTGTGGTTTATGGATTCTATTATGAATTTTGTCCAAGTGAAAATTAATAAAAATGTCCCTACTTTGTTATAGCACTGCCATACAGATTGAATGTACAGGTATATCCTGAATTATGACACTGCAGAATATCATTTCACATTCTGTGACAATCTACTGAAGTTCCCAGACATCTGAACACTCTGTTTCACTGTTTCTGCATGTTGTCGAAGCTATACAGTTCTCACTTTATAGATGCCCTAATTTTTTCATTGATATCAATCTGCAAGCCTTCCTAAAGATTTGTGGGGGAAGGAGGGGCTTTACCCCTTTTGATGTATGATTACTTGTTAAACACTTCAGCACATTTGCATTTTGTTTCCCCAGGTAATCTCACATGTTTGCTAAGCTCAAGCCTGGGAAAAAGCAAGCACATTCCAACAAGAAGATTTAATGAAACAAGTATGAGAGCTAAATGGAAGCACACTGGTTCTGAAGCRCTGGGAAGACCTATCAAATCTGTCTTTAATATCAAATACTCTGCCTAGGGAGACATTACACAGTAAAAATGCTTCCCTCTATTTGTGAAGAAAGATGTGAGATTATGCGAGATTAAAAGGGACCAAAAAGGGATTTGCTTTTTAAGACAAAGAAAAAGGAGTTCATAATGTTCAGATTATCACATAATAGGCACTTTTACACAGAAATAAAAGCAAAATGCTGAGTTAAAAACTCAGAGCRTTTGACCAGAATATCTAAAATAAAATATTCAAATTTTTTTATTTTTAAAGGGAAATTCAAAACAATAGAAGCAATAAAATACTGTAAAATGTGGAAGAGAATCCACTAAAAGATACAGCTCCTTCACTCACATTTCTTTTACTAATCATTGCCCCAKCTTATGGAATATGCACCCCACTACAGGTAATTTTAAGCTGATCTGTATTACAGCACTAAGCAAAGCCAGCTAAATCCRCACAGCTCCTCACAGTTATGTGTCTTATTTGGAAAGCCAAAAAATATAAACGGATGTGAGCACTGGAATCCTAAGGGGAGACAGTGCATGACACACGGAAAGACGAACGCACAGGGCTTTCTATAGTCTAAACAGGAAAGAATGACAAAAGTCTTCAAATTATGAAAAGAAATTAACAATCTCCATGTGTGGCTTACACAGACAGAAGAGAATGAGTTTCAAATGCAGGAAGTGGGAGGGGTGTTTAAAATCAGTCTGTATATAAGATTCAGTAATATAAAGGATAGGGAATATAAGAATACTGCCMAGCAAAGTTGTGGTTCTCCATAGCCACAGGTTTCTGCAGAGCAAACCAGATTTCTGTCAAAAATGTGTAAGAACAGCTTGTCTTGTCCTAGAGAAAAGGAATAAGCTATGTGGTTTCTTCATGTCTTTTCTAGACATCACCGAACACCACACAACACAGGGAATCTTATCATCTTTTACTACYCTTCTGCAGAATTTTAATGGGCCAAGGTCTGACAGATACTGCCAACATAGGACCTGAGATGGAATTGGCATTTATGTTACATTAAACTATCCAAAATATTGAATAAATTACTTAACTCTGAGTCCCCATGTAACAGACACTGAAATCCTCCCTTTGCCCTCTGAGGCACAGATTGAACTACAGCATTCTTGAACATAGGAAATCCATGTGCTGTCAAGACAACACTCCCATGCAGAAAATACTTACTATTCCCTTTTGATTTGGGCAATTGTAAAACTAGAAAACTAGSCAGACCAAAATCTAGTCTTTCCTTAGGTCCTTATGAAATTATAAACACTTCTAGTTACTCTTTGTTATATTCATTTTGACAAGGGGTTTCTTTACAGAGTGAGTTYAGGAGTTCAGTGTAGCCCCATGTTTTAAGCACTGGAGACAGCACCAAGTGTCCTAACTCTGTGCAAAGGCTCCATCTCCTGTCTCCACCAACATCACCCTTGATTAGGGAAAAAAAAGTCCCTAAACTATGAGTAATGCTTTCCTCATATATGGCAAATATCCCACTGACAGTCTGTCATTAGAATATTATCTTTCCTATAAGGGTGACATCTGACTTATCCTTCCAGTTGGAAGATAATTTTTTCTGATCCTACTTACTCTGTTCTTCCTCTCTCATCCTCTGCAAACCGTCCTTTCATACCACAAGGTACAGTAATGGGATTCAAGTTTGTTATCCTAATCTTGGTAATCACTTTGCAATTATTTAATCCACCTAGAAACGTATGAACATTTATGCATAATAAAAAAATCACAGATGGAGCCCAATATTGTTGCTTCACTGAGAATAAAAAGTTGAGCTAGTTTAATTAGATCCAGATATGATTATGGCATGAATATTGAAAATTTTGATGCAGTCAGATTCAGGATCATTTAATTCAGGTCAAGTGGAATGTRTCTACAACACAGGGGAAATGTGAGTCACTGTATTGCGGTACTAGGCAACAGAAGCTATTAATACAGCACCTAAAGAGCTGAGAATATTAACAGAGTTAAGGCTGGCTCAATGGATGCTCATGATTGGAATCACTACTACTGAATGGAGGACCTTAAGTGCCCTTCACCTCCTCCAATATTCTAAATGCAATTTAAGTTTTTGCAGCCTCCTCACCATAATTCTGTGCATGTATACTTCTATTCAGGACTATGTCAGAGTAGATATAATATTATTTCTTCTGCAGTGCAGATTCCAGGGCAAGATTTTAAAATGCAGACCATTGCTGTCCCTCGGGATCCCAAGATATTCCGTCACAATTCTTTTTAACTTATGCTGAAAGTAAAATGTCCACTAATTTCAATGAGAATCCCATTATAAAGACTTCATTGAGAGCTGAATAAAGTCCTACAAAGACTTTTACAGAAGCTAAATAGTCTGACTCATGTAATGGCCTTACTGTAGCAAATGTAATACTTATATGTATGAAAATGTGTATGTGCATAACGACTTGCAGGATTGCATATACTTCTACTAGTATGCACAGAATGCAGCAGCTTTTACGGTAAGATTGGAAGTTTAGGTATGTATTAATATTTTTTATCTTAAGCCTTTGTCACTGTCCAGGGGTCTGCAGATCCCTGCCAGGAGCCACTTCTAGCATGGGCCTCCCACGGGTTCACAGCCTCCTCTCAGGCATCCACCTGCTCCAGTGTGGATATCCCTCACCGGGTGCAGGTGGATCTCTGCATCCCCATGGACCTCCCTGGGCTAAGGGGCACAGCTGCCTCACCGTGGGCTGCACCACAGACTGCARGGGAATCTCAGCTCCASTGTCTGGAGCACCTCCTGCCCCTCCTTCTCCTCTGACCTTGCTGTCTGCAGGGTTGTTCCTCTCACATATTCCCACTCTGCTCTTCTCTGACTGCAATTACATCTGTGCAATAACTTTTCTTTCTTTTTCTTAAATCTGTTACCACAGAGGTGTTGCCGCCATTTCTAATTAGCCCCACCTTGGCCAGTGGCACATCCATTTTTGGAGCTGCCAGGGATTGGCTCTGCTGGACAAGGAGGAAGCTTCCAGCAGCTCCTCACTGAAGCCAGCCCAGTAGCCCCTTTGCTACCAAAGCTTGGCCATGCAAACCCAATTCAAATGGCTATGAGTTCAGATTACTCTGAAGCTAAAATGACAGACAATTGGAAAGTAGAAATTTGGTCTGAAAGCTACTTTTGAAGAAGAGTGCCTTCAAACATTAAGAGAAAAATTGGGTTCGACTTCATAAGACTGAAATTGTTTTCCCACTGAATTCCCATAGTACTAAAAATTCCAAATGGCACATATAGCTAAGTGAAACAGCAAGCTAAAAAGCCAACACAAAGCAAGTATGTGCAAACCAGAGTTAAATAAAGCCCTGATTTTAGCCAAGGAGTATTATCATTACTTCTGCCTATTTCATCTATGTTAGTGTCRTGATTCTCCTTTGGACCAAGGCAGAATATGGCAAGATTTTAATTCAAACCATTTACATCAAGAAATCCTATGGGAAGTTTTACTTTATGCCTCCCATAACAGCATCTTCTCCCCCAAACCAGGCTTTAAGTTCAGATATTTTCACCCTTCTAAAGTAGATTGCACAAAGGTTTTGAAGCAAAAAGTGGGAAAGTAAATAGATGTTTTCATATCCATGCATGCCATTGCAAGGCTTATGTCTTGTGAACATCTCASAACAATGTACAGGGTTTCTTCCTTGCCTGCAGTCTGAGTGCTAAGTTTAGTATGAAGTTATCGCTCTGTGTCCAACCTSCCTTAACCAGAATGATAGCCGAGGACCACAGAATGCTGCTGCAAAGCACAACAAAACAAGTGTAAGATGCAGCTGTGCGTGCCCAGCTATGGCCTTCCTGCATCTATGAGGCAGTAATGATGAGACTGCCATTTTCCAGAGTTTTCTCCTCCTCAGCAACAARTTGTGACTCCAAGAGTCAATCCTAACTTCTCGGTGTTTAATTATAAGGATGTCTTCAGTACAGGAGTCTACACAGATGCCATAGAGGACATTCATTCAGGATCTCTCTAGCAACATAAGGAGGCTTTGATTTACAGGAAAATCAGGACCCAATCACACTTCACATCAAGGAGTTAAACAAATGTAACATGAATATAACAGACAGGACTCCATCTGCAGTAAAAGCAAGACCGAATGAAACAAACCCGACCTGTAGATTGCTAAAGGTTGCYGCTGTTTAAAACTTTAGAGTTGCAAGGCACAAGAATGAAGAGCTACAGCAGAGTCTGGGCTCTTATTTGAAAAGTCTTACTTTTGGAAGTACTCACTGACAGATCTATTGGCTGCCTGGRGGAACCTGAGTGGGCCTACTTCTGGAGAGCATGAGTGGGATTCAGTGCTTTTCTACAGGAAACAATGAGTCAGTAAAGACAGTAAAACAGCACAGACTAAGGAAATTGTAATACTGAAAGTATTCTTCATTAAACCCAGAACCAATCATATTGTGATCATCAGATATCTAAATGCCATAACAGTCTACAGCAAATTTCTAGAAGTTAGAACAGGAGATGGGTATAAAATTATTAAAAGCTATAAAGACCAGTCAACTAAATTATCTGATAGATATATCTTAATACATGTTCTGCATAGATTTAATTGCAGAAACTCTTATATAAACTTTCACACAAATAAACTCTAACTTTGTACTGTGTCGGTATGCAGAGCAGTTTGAGGAAAATAGAAGCTTATTTCTCAGAAATAAGTTTTGCCTTATCTTGGTTGCATTTATATAAYTGCCAAAACATTCTTCAAATCCGAGTATGTTCTGTTTTCATTAGTCATGTAGAAGGAAAAGGGAAGCACATATGGAACAATTCTTACAGCTTTCTCTTCCAGCTCTTCATCCTTTTACCATACACAAAAACAAATCCAGTTCTTGGAATAAATTTGCAAGGATATTACACTGCCTTTTCCAATATTTTTCGTGAAACTACATTTTTTGTTAAACGCTTCACACTGTACTGCACTTATAATTATTTATTCTGTCTGCATTCAGAATGTGAGCTAATAAAATGTCTATTTTGGCCTATCAGATATCATAGAGTGCTTGCTCTGCTCAAGAAATTAAATGCAGTTGAGCTGAATGCCTGATGGTTGATTAGGCTCACATTTCAAAATTTATACTTTCCTTCTGATTCTATTTGTTTCAATAAACAAATTAATTTTACTTCTAAGACTGTCAAGTCTATACAGATAAAGCAATATAGCTATGGTAATATAAAAAGCATAATTAAACTATAGGTGGAAAGTCTGATATTATTTTCAATTATTTGAATGTGTACCAAGCCTGGAATGGAGGCTGTAATTTTGACAAACTTTGATACCAGTTATTTTCATTAATTATTCAATAGCAAGCTTCATTAGGCTTTCTGGAAGTAAAAAGGAAAAAAAAAAAAAAACAAAAACACAGCAACAACAAAAACAAAAGCAACAGAAAAAAAGAAAAAAGGGATTTACACTAAATCACATTTTGCTTCTTGGTGTGAGATAGCTACACTGTCTGCCTGTTGAGATGGATTGATCCTGCCTTTAAAGTCGTTAAACTTTGTCACTAATTTTCAGTGAGCTTGGGATAGAAGCTTAATTGCCAAAGCAACAAACCTTGGAACTCTTCACAGTCAATAATGAAATTTGCAAGGATGGAACTGGTTTGTCAGCATGTAGTGTTTAAAGTCTTTATCAGAGGAGAGCCACAAGATTTATTCAATTCAGAACAAAGCAGCAAATACATTTCAATTAAAACTAAACAAATCAAAAAGTAGAAAAGGAAAAAAAAAAGAGAAAATTGAAAACAAAGGAAATTAAAATGATGGGTACATAGAAAAAATTGAGAAGAAGAAAAACAAAGGGAAGAACGGGGAAAAAAAACCCCTAAGAGGCCTGTGAAAAGCAAAAAGAAGAACTATCTATACTACAGGATCAGCAGGTACTTCGGAATTGTTGCTACGAATGCTGTGAAACAGTGGTGACCAATTAATTGACTTTCCATGGAATTATTGAATGGTTGAGGTAGAGAGTGACCTCCAGAAGTCATGTCACCCGCTTGCTCAAGCAGGGCCACCTAGAAAAGGCTGCCCAGCACCATGTCCAGACAGCTTTGCAATATCTCCAAAGATG
The DNA here is from genome assembly GCA_018881555.1 of Amblyornis subalaris. Classification (NCBI taxonomy): domain Eukaryota; kingdom Metazoa; phylum Chordata; class Aves; order Passeriformes; family Ptilonorhynchidae; genus Amblyornis; species Amblyornis subalaris. The sequence goes on along the minus strand of JACAXG010000045.1, from coordinate 6,479,811 downwards.
GACTCCATAACCTCTCTAGGAAACCTGTGCCAGTTCTCAGTCACCCACTGTCTTTTCAAGTTAAAATTTCAAATTAATGCAGAGGAATCTTTCTTAATGACAGTACTGTTGACATTTTGTCAATTTTTGTGTGAATGAACAATAAATATTTCATTTCAAAAAAACAAATTAAAAAAAAAAACATGTTCTGAAACATTCCCATTTGCAATCAAAATTTTTTGTATTTATAGAAAAATTGATATCATAATTTTGTCCTGAATTAATACTTTAAAGTCAGAAATTACATTAGAGAAATCTTTGACTATCATTGAATCATAGAATATCCCTGAACGTTGGGATAATATGAATATGAATCTTCAATTAATAATACATTAAAAAAGAAAATTGTTAAAATGTTAAATATTAACATTTTTCTTTAAAAGAAAAGGCAAAGAAGAAAAAAGTTCACAGAAAACATTCTGACCACCTCTAGAGCAAGTCAAGCAATCACTCTCTGCAACTCAGCTCCACATTACTCATTTTCAGCCTGAGAAGCACCTCTTCTCCAGGCAGTGTGCTGATGTTCTACAACAAGAACTTTTCAAGGGGTGAGAGTGGGCATTGATTCAATTGGGGTTCTCTTCCTTACTTTTTCATGGTCATAGAGTCTTTTCCACCATTTCCTTCCTAGTCTCTCATTTCATTTACCATACTGGAATTAGCTAATCCAATTGGTTTAGTCTCTTAAGGGACAGTCTCCGTGAAGAAATCTATGGAGGTTTGGCTTTATCCCACAGCCTCTGTAAATTTTGTGCCCTACTGGAAGACTATGGAATGTCTCTTACCACAATTATAGATATTGTTTCAGTTTTTATCTATACTGTCCTTTAAGTTAGCACACCGAAAATATGGACTAAGGATTGTATTTTCACAAGTTTTCTACTTAAAGTAAAGCATCTGCATGTCTATTTATTCAAAATTCATGTTCAATTTCAAATGCATAAGTTTGTGGAAAAAAAAGGTTTTTTCCAACTTTGACAAGGAATAGTTTCTCCTCTGACAATAAACAGAAAAATCCTAATGCTTTTCTCCTGTTTCTCTGATGTGCATCTCAAATTGAGTAACTGTCAAAAAATTGTTTCACTCCATGAAAAATCCCACTTAAGTTGCAGTAGCCATCTTACTTTACTGCTCTGCTTATCTGCTTACCTGCTGCTAAAAGAAAGGTTTGTTTAACCTAATCCTCTCATCTTTGAATCATGACAGAATATCAAATCTCAAACCAGTCAGTTGAAAACCTGAAATAATTTATAATTGGAAATGCTTCTCTGCATACATCATTTTCTCCTCAGAGATCAAGGAAAGACAGGCAGAAAGCCAGCCTTGTTTCTAACAAATTATGCCCAAACTAACAGAACTCAAATGATCTCTCTGTGGAGCACACAGGTAGCTGTGTTGGTTTTCCTATATACATTTCTGGAGTGAAGGAGACAGAATATTTTGTAACAGGGAACTTAATATTTCCTAAAACATTGTTGCATATTTTTGCAAAACCAAAAAAAGCATAACGATGTCAACAAAAGCACTATATCTTAAAGCAATTTCTTCAACCACTGTATTATTTTCAAAGAATAGGTGTGACAATAACAGAAGCTGAAAATGGTATTAGAAATCAGCTGGGAAGTGTGAGTAGGCAATTACAGGAGATTTTCCCATAAAATTAGAATTTAAATAAAGAAAATTCTTCTTTATCTTTTCCTTTAAAGAAAATTTTAAAAAAAGAAAAAGAAACAGACCAACATTATAAAGCTACCACATCGTATTTATATGAGTAGGCTTATTAAAATCTTGTTTAACATTTCCCAAATATCTATCATCCTAGATAAATTTTCTCTGTTAAACTCATATGAGGTCCTGTAAAACAGAGGGAGAACTAATCCAACCGATCATCACTTCTCTGTTCTGAAGGGCCTGATCTGGCCTGACACAGCTACCATGCATGTCCTTAGACAAGCATCCATCCATTCCATCCCACTTGGAGTATTCTTTGGTAGCAATACCATTTTTGTACCTCTGACTATAGGTAATGCCATGCATTTTAAGCATAAAACATGCTGAAGAGATATCTGTACTTTAGGACAAAATTCAGTTCTGCAGGTCTCTTAGGGCAGAACTGATATTACATTACCCAGATGTTTTGGGTGTTGATCGGTAAGAACAGCAGGTCTCAATGGAATTCTAAAAATGAAAAATGGGAAGAAAGGAAAAAAACTGAATTTACAACATCAGCAGTTATGTCACTGGGGAGGGACAATTTTTACATTTTTCATCCCAAATGCATAATCTCAGAAAAAATATTCGACTGCTAATTTACAGAAAATTTGTTTAAATAAAATTCCAATTTTAGAAACCTCCCTTTCTAACGTAGGGATGGCTTCACAGCCTCCTGCTTCACTGGGTTTAAGATTCCCTTGGTTGCAAAGATTTCTCTAAGCTGCTTCCCTTCATGAGCAACAGACTGCAGTGAAATCATTTCTCTGCAGTATTTTCTTAGTGAAAAGGTTCACAAATCGATTTTTCGCTCTTTGCCCTCCCTTTCAAGATACAAATTCAAATATAAACAAGGCAGACTATCACTGACAGTATATACGTCTTTTTCCTCAAGTGGCTTTTTAAAAAGGCAGCATAAACAAAGTATTAGACATGCAATAATAATAAAACCTACATGAAGAACTCACAGAAGCATTGTGAGCTTTCATAAAATTTAAAATACAAACTCTCCAAAGCCTGAAAAAGAGCTCCCTTTACTAAAGTGGAAAGATTGAAAATATTTCCTCCCTCTTAAAATGATGGAGTTAGATCTTTCTGTTCTATGGGAATCCCAAACAAAATATTTCGCTACTATATTGTTAAAATTGTAAGATTTTTACAGATCTTCCTGCTCTATGCATCTGCCATACTCAAAATACTTCATCCTGTCTCTATATTACAGGGAAAAGCGCAATCTTGGAGAAAACCAGGACTCAAACTATTAAAACACTTCATAAATTTCAAGAAATTCCTTGAATGACACCTTGAAATGAAGCCCACAGGTAGAATACATTCCCTCAAGAAAAACTACCTGTAACTGTCAGTTGTATTCTGCTGAACTTCCTGACTGCAGCCTGGGGAGTTGATAAAATCTGGTAACGAAATGCCTATTTTTAAGCTAAACAGCTATGACAACAAAATGCTTGGAGATATTTTCAATATACATGACATCTTTCTTCACAAATAGAACTATTTGTACTCAAACGCAAAAAAGAAAGAACTATTTAGTTCTGGATGACTGGCATCAGATACTTTATTTTAAAGTAAATGTAAAATGCAAATTAAATTTCTCTGTTATTATTCATAGGAATTTTTAATAGCATGAAAGACATCCCAATTTTATGTAGCTCCGAGCATCATCCTAGAGAAAAGGAGCTGAAAATTGGCACTCTGTGCTACTGCCCACTAACCTAGTCCTCAATGTGATTTTGGCCAGGTCAGTCTCCCTTTTTCTCTCTCACAGAGTGACTGAACCTTCCTACTTGTGAAAAAATGAGGTCATGATAAACAAGTATTTGACATTACAAAGAGCTGCTGTGAGTTCATGTAGCATTTGGAAAGCCATTTGCAGTTCTAGAGCAGTAGCAAATGCTAAGTCTCATTCTTTTCTCATTCAGAATGTGAAGTAGTGACCTGCAGTACTTGAGAAAAGAAATATGTGAGGCCAGGCTGTGGGCACCCACTGTTTCAAAAATATCATATGCCATAAATAACTATAAGTGGCACTTTGCATCTTTATGACATGCTTTTTTTTCCCACCTGATATTCTGAGTGGTTCTTTGTCTCAAAAACAGCATGTGTATGGAACTGGGAGGTTGCTCAAATATCTTCCAACTGCAGCAGCCTGTACGTTGGCCAAATTTGACAATTTTTACAATGTGACAACTTATTATTACGTTGAAATACACCAGTCATTTCAAACAAACATTCAATTACATAAGCTAAAGATTGGATTCTTGTAAGTTTTCTTTTTAAGATTGAGAATTTGCATGTTTATTAATGTTACATCAGAACTTAGAGCTCTGTCTGAACACCAAGCTGTCGATTCTTTGATACACAGTAAAAAGCACTTTGGTCTCTTCACTCTTTGAACTGCAACAGCAAAACTGAAGATTTCCCTGGGATAATTCCTTCCTCTCTTCTTTGAGATTAGAAAGTTATTTCAAAATTTGCTTATATTTCTTTTTTCAAAAATTCTTATTCCTCTATAAAGCTACCATGCATTTAATTAAGAGAGTGTTGAATTTGTTTGAATGTTGATTCGCCTTGAAATACCTCTCCCAGTAGAGAAATTCCATACTAATAGCATCTAAAAGTTTTCCTTGTGAATTAGGAAAATTATTGCAACTGTGTCAGCCATCTTAAAAAAATCCTATAGCTTGTGGGGATACATATCCTTTCTGGCATATAAATAAATAAATATAGAATTCCAAGATGGAAAGATTATACAGTGTTCTCTTCATGGACTATCAAAGTACGGGAGACATTAACAACATGCTACTCCCTTGCCTACCACCAAATTCTATTTTGACATTTCCTGGTTATTAAATGTTGACAGTATTCCAGGTAGCAATCCAAATTCCTGCAACTGCTTTCAAAAGTTTAAGGACTCCATAGCGTACAGAGGTTCTCAAAAGGCTGTCTCAGTTTCACATTTCAAACCTCCGGGAATAGAAATTTAATCCTGTATATTATATTTAGTATTCCTTTAGTTCTGTCCCAAGATTGTGAGGGGAATAGCAAACATACACATGGAGGGGTCTTGCACACACTTCCCTTCACTTCGCTAGTGAACTGTCTCATTCAGATTTCTCTTTTGCTGGCAAACCCCAGTAGTCAAACCCAAACCCTATTAATAAATTCACTGTGGTTTCTGCAATATCATTAGGTGCCAGTAATTGCCCAATCTATAGCAGTAGGTGCCCTGAAATACTGTGAACTCCACTGGTATCTAATTCTTTACCTGAAGCCAAATTCTACTGTTAAACCCAGGAAAACATTTTCCCAGTACTAATTTTCACTGTAGGTATTCGCTATGGCAAATAACCAAGCTGCTGATCTTTACTTCCCCTCCCTACTATCAATTATTTTGACTTCAGGACATCAAAGGCTGTGATTTAGAGGCAGGGGGAGCATATTAAAAACATGCAGAAAGCCTGTTTTTAAAGCATGTGTCCACACCAGTACTCTACACCAGAGCATTATTTTAATCAGGTGAGAAAAACAGTAAAATAGGGAGATTTGTTAGACCAATCAGAATTAACCAACTCTTTTCAGATATTGACTGAGAAATAGTTGCAATACACAGAAAAGTTAGCAAACCAGACCTTATTCATAGATATTGGTAATTGTTATTGAAAGATTGGTAATTTCTGGAAAATACTGTACTCCTACAAAGTGCAGACAAAGAAAAATGATGTTACATTAATTAGCTATAGGATAAGGTATGAATTATTTACCAAGCTTGATTCATATGCATAATTCCTCACAGTCAAGCATGCAAATCAGATCAGATAATTCCACACAATCATATGATTACTAATTTCATATCCAATTACTTCATCAGTGTCTGTAATTGCATTATTTAGAAGTACAGATCTGATAATATTCTTGTTTACATATTTTACAGACAGCTAGTACATTTTTAGAGTCTATGTAGATACTTAATATAGAATTTTAAAACCCAATTTTTATACTTCAGATATAAAGTTAAGGCCATATGCTCATACGAAAAGTTTTCATCTAACTGTAGAAGAATATCTACAAATTCTATCTTTCTGTGGTTTGTAAGGCATAAATTGTGCTACAAAACAGAGGGATTTTTGTTAATGTCAGACAACATGCTTCCATATTTGTTTGATGGAGGGTGGACAGCAAATGCAAAGTAGCCTTTTACTTAAGTCCTAACAATTGCTACCACTAAGCCTTAAGTAACAATCAAATTGCTGCTGCTGCTATATTTGATAGATTTAGGTAGAAACTCAAGAAAACTCTATTCAATATTCAGAATTTCTGCTGATGGTTATAGTCAACACGCTGTTCTAATTTGCAGTTTCTATGGCTACTGGAGCAGCACTAATTTCTTCAAATTAAAAGGAAACAGAATTCAATTTATATATTTAAACAAGAATATGCACAATTTTCTTTTAAAGCTATTCCAGCAGATAAAACTTATATACATCTACAAATATATCTCATTTTAATGCAAAAATGTGGACATATATATTCAATTACAAAGACATAACAAAGCAGAGAAAAGCACAATCAATTTTAACAACATATTTCTTATGTAACATTGGGAAATTTTAGCCAGTATTGAAAGAACTCTGTTTTTCCCTTTTAAAAATGTTCACTACAAACCATGTGAATTTCTTTAGTTAGATGAAATAAAACAATAAAAAAGAGCCGCATAAATACTGTGTTTCTTTATCAAAGAGTTTCCTATGCATCCTATATGATTATGAGGCTTAGGATCTTTTTTTTTCCTGTACACTTACACCTGTTATTTAATTTGAACTCCCTGAACCTAACACAAAGAAGCACTAATATCTCTACAGCTGTTGTAAGATTATGACTCAATGTATGGATTTCAGTGGTACTGCTCACACATTTGTGTAATGCTTTTTCTAGTAACTCCAGTTCCCTTAAATACATTGTGGTCTTAGCCACAAAAAATCTAATGACACCAGAAAAAACACGGCCAGAATAAGCAAAATTCCTCATACCTACTGAAGGTATTTGTAATCGAAGAAATTGGTTCTTTTTTTGTGCTGTTCCTAAATCTCTACTTGGTTTTAGTCTTATCGCCCTGATAAGTTCATTGCTGTGCAACTGGGCAGCCAGGCAGCCCTCACACAAGACAACTGGCAGCACTGGGCAGCCTGCACAGCTGCTGGTCAGGGAATGAGTTCTGGATAACCACAGAGCGCCCCAGGAAACCAGCTCGACATCCCTGTTTCATGCCAGCTCACCTGTCCAGTCTCCCTTCACATATTGATGGATTGACATAAAACACATGTCTGTAAAAATCAACATTTTTTCAAGGCACTGCTGTTCTGCCAAAAAAATAATAACTGGGTTTAAAACTAAGCACTGGAAAAATACATTGGGAATTCATTTTCTGATTTAAATCAAAACATTACTGAATCCATCCTTTTTCCCCTAGTAATTCTATTGTGCCAGTTTTCCTTTGTGTTAAATTAATTCTTTTCCTTGAAAAGCCCTTCAGAGGGAGCAGGAAATTTAAAAAAACATCTCGTAAGGCACAGTGGAGGAATGTTCTCATTTGTTTCAGTTGGGCAGCTATGTGGAGACAGCCTTTCTTACCTTGTGGCTGTCCCAAGGAAGAGACACATGAGGGCCAGTTGTCTCAAGAAAATACAGTCACACCACATTTGGAATCACTGCTCCAGAGAATGGAACACTTCAGCTTCAGTCAGTTGTTCTGCAATCACTCCTAACACTGATCTGGGCAAGGCGAAAACAAATTTAAAAAATTTAATTGAAAATGTTAAGAACAGATAATAATAATCACATTAGTTAGGAAACAAAGAAAGGGAAAACTCACATATTTTAGAAGCACTTACGTGTGTACTTAAGTTAAATCTTTAGGCTTCTCTTACCCTACAAGATTTAGTTGATATGCAGATACTTCACATCATTCTTAGCTGAAGCCTCTAATATACATCCAGTCCTATGCCTTCCATCCACATTAATGGAAAATGGTTCAGACCAAACAGCATAAATTTTATTTATTTTTGGTAAAATTAAAATAAAATTCTTCTGCCTTACATTTTTCTCCCTCTCCCATCTCTCCATCATTTAATAACCAAAAACAAGAGCAGGCTGTATGACTGTGGTCCATCTTTTCCTCTGAGGTGCCACCTCCCACTCAGTGATGGTGACATAACATTCAACTGATCCTTTTTTCTCTGTCTGCTTTGATGGACAGAAAATGTGATGGGTGCATTGGAGCATTCTCTCCACTTGATTATGTCCATCCATCAGCTTTATTCCAAGTAAAGTGGAAAAGGAGCATTTAGCAAGAACTGTCCATATAGCAGTCTTCTGTAGGTGCTCAGAGAAGACACTCTCCGCAATTGATATTTGCAACCACAGTGTTGAGTCACCACAACCTCCATCAACACTGACGTATTTTTTTCCAACAAAAACAGAAAGAGCTTTATTAATTAAATCTCTTTTTTTTTACAGATTAATAGCAATATATTCTTATGCTGCCATCAAGAACAATCAAAATATGTAAGTATATCTGCACATGAAGATCAAGTTAATATGGCCATTAAGACAAACTTTAATCCTTTTTCCACATGTAATTCATGCAAGTCGTAGTAAAATCCACCCCTTTCAAAATGCTTACCCTGAGCTTTTGAGCCTCAATCCAGCAAAAACCTGATTACAACATAGGAATTGTCCCATTGATTTTAGGTATACACGTTAAACGTCTGTTGTTGGATTGGAAACTTGGACTTGTAACTTACTTTCGTCAGCAAAATCCTTTTCACTGGTTATCAAATAGCTCTTGGATCTGGCAATTCTTTGGAGAATTAATCAGATAAGGATAATCACTTGCTATGGGGAAGAAGGCTGATGGGTTTGCTTGTATGACATGTAATACATGAACCCAGTTAACACCATTCTGATTATGTTTCCAAGATACACACAAACATTTTGCTAGCATGGCCTTATCTCTAGCTCAAGGCCTAAATATAATTAAGGCTCTAGGATAGAAATGGAAGAGCTGTCTTTAAGCATTGCAATGGAAACACAGCGAATAAGAAGGCAGAAATCTTGACAAGTATGAAATACAAGAACTCACCCGGCAATAATGGCATATTGTAAGGGTGGTTTGCTTACATAACAGCTAATGGAAGGTTTTACACAGCAAAGTCCCTTTCTCAGGAGTCAAAAAGAATAAAATTGACTACTGATTAGAATTTGCCATCTTACTTAGAAATCTAAAGAACTTCATGTGAAAAGCACATACGTCATTAATTATAGCTAAAAAGAACTAAGTATGTAATTTTTCAGATCCATCTATTGAAGGCAGTGTTACACTTTATGCTAAAAAAAAATCCTTATATTCTCCCCATTTTGTTAAAAAACTTAATATTGGAATTTCATAGGCAGAGAAACCTATGACTGTTCAGGAGAGGCAAAGAAACAAAATGAAACTCAAAGAAAGAAACAGTGAAAGGACTTGTGAAATCTATCAGTCAGATGATTTACATTAGGATAAACAATTTTGTCCAGTGTGGATTCAAAACAGCAGATGACTTTCAGTTGGCACAAATGTTGTTCTAAATATATTTCAAGAGCATCAAGTGTTTCCTGTGTATTTTTGTTTCCACATGGCAGAACTTCATCTAAATCACAGCATCATGGGTGATGTGCTCATCCTGTTCTCCCTACTCAAACTGCTAAACTGCATGTATTATTTGATTTTTCCCTGCAACGTGAGTTGAATACCAGAAACAACTATATGCCAAGACTTTTACATCCTGCAAATATGCAGGATTCTTCCTTCTCTCACACCTTGACCCACTTCACTGAGAGAGACACCAAGAAGGGGATTTAACAGAGCTCCACGCCACAGTGCTGACTGTGGTAGATTTTATGAAAATTAGACACTTTACCACAGATGCCTTTGTGAGTTGACCATTACTCCACCACAGAGCTTTTACACAGCTCCAGATGAGTCCCAGGACTCAGAGAAAGAAAACAGGATACAAGGTCATTGCCAAAGTCACTTTGGAAAATGAGATTTAAACTAAGTTATTTCCATGCTTTAACACATCTGATAGTCACAGGTTTCATAACGTGTCTGTATACACTGCTACACATCTTAAAATTAACAGAATTTTGTTGTAGACAATTAACTCAAGAAAAATTAACATCAGCATCTTGAAAGTGGTAGAGAAGAAAACACAAAGCATCCTCAAAATTCCAACTTCCTAGTCTCATTAGGCTTTTCTTATGAAGAAGTCCAGAAAGTCTGTTTTAATCTATTTGATTAGCAAAGAAAAAATGTATGAAAACTGTGAAAACTTATCTAGAGTGCCATATCAGATCTGGATTCAGACAAATTTATCCAGCTTACCTAGTTCTACTAAAACATTTATTATTGTTCTGAACATGAGAAAAGGAATTTCTGATTAAGGGAACTCTCATGAGAAAATAGTACAGAGAGCAGAAAGATCTTGAAAATCCAAAGTACAGATTATAACCCTGCACAGCAAATTCATCAACTGATAGTGCCATTCATCAGTCCAGAGAGGTTATCATCATCTACTACATTTGAATAATTCAGCAAGCAAAACTAACTTGGGAATGATGGTTGTGGGATTATGCCATTTTGAATTATTAGACAGGAGWAGACATGAATTTACCCAACTGCCATAGACAAGAATTATTGCTAGTCCATTTAGGACAAAATCTAATCAAGAATCTAAAATCCACAAGAATTTACAGCTACTCTAACTGACCTAATTTCTGTAATCTCTCAGGTTCTGCATACTGAGCAAGCCTAGGTACTAAAAGGTTTTTTGCAAGTAATTATTGATACTTCAGCAGTTACATTACAATCTCTTAGAACCTGCTCATGATGTTTGTTTTTATGCTATGATTATGCTTGCTACTTTTACTATCCTCTGTATTCTGAAGTCTGTGTCCTTTATACATGTGTCAGAGACAAATGATTCAGTACTACTGACCTTCATGAGGTACAGAGTAAAATGGTCAGCAAATCCCATGTAATACTCACAGTTTGAGGCCAACAGGTTCACTCTTTAATGAATTATTCCAGTACCAGTGATATATCAAAACCAATCTGCTTGCTATTTTTGGTTCAAAAGACACCCTTCCTTGGCTACCACAGTTACAGAGTGACTGAAGTAGAGCATGTTTCGTGTTTTGAGGATAACATTGAAAACTGTAGCAAGGAAAATAGAAAATAAAAATGGAACTTCAGTTAAAATGCTAGCTTTCATTTCCATTTCACACACTGATCATATTACTGACCCTGAATGTGGCTTTTCTACTTTTTCCCTCCTATCTTCTTTCCTTTAACTTTTGTGGTCTGACTGCCCAAAGGGGTATTTTTAACAAGACTTAATTGTTTCTAGCTATTCTTTCCAGGAGTCCCTTCTACAAAATTAACAACGAAAAAGCAGTGGAATGTAATCATAACACACACAGGGTGAGACAGAGACTGAATGATAAATCCTTGAACTGAAGGAAACCACAAATACCTGCCCATGTTTCCTCCTTGGTATCATTATACACTAAATTCTACTAGAGTTGAGAAACTCCAAATTGTCCCCACTATCATTAAGTTCAAGAGAGACAAATAGTTTTAGTAACACTTTGTCTCTGGCTCTATTACAGATGTCAGAATGGCAAACTGCCTCACCATTAGTGACAGATGAACTGAGGACTTCCAGGAAGTTACTTAAAACATATTAGCATTCTCAATAAAACTGGTACTTAAAAATAGAGTAGAACTTAATGGATCTAAAAAAAAAATAATGTTTGCAACAATTCCCTGACAATTTTTTTATTTCTCTCAGAGGAATTTATGAAGTTTATTTGGTTTTATGTTCTCTACTGTTAATCACAAAATGAGTTCCATCAGACTTGTCAACATACCATGTCCATATTGTGTAATTTATGGAAAGACCATATGATTCTCATGCCAGAAGTGATCTCATCTCAAAATAAGCCTTTTGAGTGATCCTTGTTTCTACTGAATCCTTTTAGGAACACCAAGGAAAGTTCTCTGTTTATGTAAGTGGGCACAGTTCCAAATGTCAATGTAATCTTTTCCACTTTCACCACCAGGCTCAGACAATGGCCTGAGCCATTAGCAAGTTGCTAATTAACAGGCTGTTAATTTTAGCAATCATGCTGCATATTACAAGTCCAGAACAAGGTTTACATGAGATTGAACAAAACCATTAAATGGAAAATCACTGAAGATTACTGAAACTATACAAATCAGGCAAACCACGGAAGACAGCGAGACAAATCAGAGAAGGTTTTACTACAGACTCTGCTTATTCTTGCAGCCTTCAATTTTGGTTACAGATGCACATATCCATGAACTTTCAGTCTGGCACAACCGAGTCATTCTTGTTTTCTCAAATGACATGGAGAAAGAATGAAAACATTGCTCCCTTTTATCACCCTCGTAGTCATCCCTGAATCTCTGATTCAGTCATCTTCAGCATCTTACTCCCTGATCTCCCAAAATTCCAGTTTCAGTTCAATTTGTAAAGATGTTGACACTCTCAGCTAGAGTATAAGAGAGTCTAAAGAGTTTTACCATTTAAGTTTAAAGCATTTAAAGCTTGACTTATTGCTGTTTTCCATGCTTTCTTTTCAGCTGGTGACTACCTGTAATTAAAATACTCAGCCCTGCAGTGCTTAAGTTAAATAACTTTACTCTCAGACTACTTGCAGCTGAAAAGTATGCACAGGTTTTTTTCTTTCTAATTAAGTTTCTTAGTATGAGTTAAATTTGTAGAATCAGAAAAGGAAAGACTTATAAAGTCTGCATTTGTCAGTGTACCCATGTGGCCAAGAGGGCCAATGACATCCTGGCCTGTATCAGCAATAGTGTGGCCAGCAGGGCCAGAGCAGCGATTGTCCCTCTGTACTCGGCACTGGTGAGGCCACACCTCGAGTGCTGTGTCCAGTTCTGGGTCCCTCACTACAGGAAGGACATTGAGGTGCTGGAGCAAGTCCAGAGAAGAGTAACAGAGCTGGGGAACGATCTGGAGCACAGGTTCTATGAGGAGAGGCTGAGAGAGGTGGGAGTTTTAGCCTGGAGAAAAAGAGGCTGAGGGAGGAACTTATCTCCAATAGTCCATAGAAGTTTATAAGAGCATCCACATTATTTTATTGTTCTCTTTCTAATTATCATACTTCATTTTTGTACAGAAGTTCTTCATAAAGTGATGCTATTGCCCAGAAAAAGTTGTATTTACTGAGGAAAAGGCACATTACCAAAACCTGGATAAAATACAGATTTAACTGATGAGACCTATTTTTATAAAATTCAAAATATTATTATATCTGCAATTCTTAAATTATTTCAGGAAGACTGCCAACATCATAAAATGCAGGAAACAATAATGAGAAGCCCTCTTGCCTCTGTGGTAGCACCATAAATTATTTTTGATGAACAAGGCAGGCTTCCAAAACTTCCTTTCAGAAATCCGAGCCAATACTCAGATTGAATAAAATCAAGCTTGGCTCAGTGGCAGGCAGTTACAGTCTGGGGAATAGGGCCTTCAGTTTCCCTTTCCTTTCCCAGGACACTTTTGCTTAATAGCATAAACCCAGAGGACCCAGGCTGTTAGCTCACAAAGCCATCTGCTTTTTAATCATCTGTGGGAACCATATGAGTACTTAACTAAGTGCTATTCTCCTTTAGTCAGCTTCGTAGTCCCTGATTTCTTCAGCTTTTCCTTCAGGAATATATTTAAATTTAAGCAGCTTTCCTMTGTCTGTCTTGCCCTTACTTAGCAGTTTAGTGGTTTGAAGGACAGACAGAAGAATTTTTTCTTTTAAATAAGAGCTGCCAATAGTACATGTTTAGAAGGTGAGAATGATAAAAGCTCGTGTTGTTCATGTCAAACAAATCAGAACAAGAAAGGCCACATCCCACATTTGTTTCTATCTTTGCCACAAGAAAGAGGAGACGGAATCTGTTAGAGATGGCAATAAACTCTATTACTGGCACCTTTTGTAAGTTCCCTAACTTCAATTGCTGGTCATTCCCTGTTCTTCCCCTTTACAGTACCAGTAAGCAGCACAAAGGCACGTGAGCCAAAGAAATCCAAAACAACCATTCAAAACACAGAACACTAATTTTTTTTTTAATTTATGTTTAGAGTTTTTAAGAACTTCACAGTTCTCCACTGGCTTTGATAGACAGTAGCTTTCTCCTATATCACTTTTGAAGCAAATCATCAGCAGAAACAGCATCTATGCTATTTGACTGTACTTTTGCCCTGCAACATCTGCCTGAGCTGACATTCTGCTCAACAGGAGCACCAGTTTCCAGTGCAGATCTGCCACATCAATGGGACAGCAAGGGAGGTAGATTTTGCAATAGGTACCAGGAACATAAATAAATTATATGATTTACTTAAATCTTTATTGTTCCTCTACCATTGTGACCTTGGTGCAATCATTACATCATGACATCCAAGTCCTTGCATTCACTTTGTTTCTCATATCTGGTGACATTCAGATAAATTAGTTTTTCATTGTTACAATTGATCTCACAAAGTTTATGTACTGTCTTTTAACTTCATTTTTCCCCACTATATTAAACTTCTCACATATGTGAAAACAGTTGTTAAATTTTTAATGTATGTGAAAACAGAGTTTATCTGCTCGGCCCTACGTACCTCTAAAATCCCAACTGAAAAAAATCTGAAAACAAAACCAAACCCATGGGTTTGGCTACAAATAAGCATAGATTGATCTACAGTGATATATGTATGAAAGAGGAAGCTGATATTCAGTTTCTCAGAAGTGCATCAGGACCAGTGATTCACAGGTCAACAAAAGATGGTAAATATCTACAGTTTTTGAAAAGGTATAAACTGATTCAGTTCTGAGCACCCAGCAACAGTTTCAGTTATACACTGTTCTATGGATCAGATCACAGAGTAAAAATGGATCAATTTTAAAGAGCTTAAGGAGGAGCATAAAAAAATATCTTAAAATTATTAGTAATTCCAATTTAAGAAAAAAAGCTTCAGCACAGTTATGGATAAACTACATTATTCAGTGAAACAGCAACCCCATTTACATCATTAGTAAGGTTTCAACATAAATAATGTCTCCGAATTACATATTGAGTTACAGCAAGCAGTGGCAAATAACAGCACTTACTCCTCCAGGTGTGCACTCATGCACCTACATTTTCTTTCCTGCATTATTCTCAGAGTTCAGGCAGGCCTATGGGATATACCCTAAGAACTAAGCAATACACAGGTAACTAAGTTGCCACATCAAATTTGAATGTTTTCATTTCTCAGCAGTGCCAGGAGCAAAATGAAAGATTCCTGATTAGAGTAATACAGTGAAAGTACACCGAAGGAAGACCAGGGGGACATTAACAGGGCTACAGAAAGAAGGCATAATCTGTCTTAGAAATGCATTTTCCATCAGTATCAACAAAATAATTCGTAACCAGATGGCTCCTTCACATTTCCAAAATAATACTGCACACCCTAGCAAGAACAGCCATGAAAGTGACTCCCTGCTGTTATGACTGCGAGGGAAATGCATTCTTTCCATGTTATATAGAGAGAATTGGACAGAAACATTTCTTAAAACAACAGGAAGGTGAAGATATATACTGTTTTTCAATGTATCCCAGAAACCAGGAATGGCTGTAAACACAGAAACTAAATTCAGGGCTTACATAAAAGCTTTTCCATAGCTCTATATTTCCCTTGTACAAATTTAATGCACATAGGGCAGTATTCCAGACCTACTGGTTTGTTGCCATCTCCATCCCTTAGAAAATAAGGATTAGATCCCAGTTCTTGAAAATGGTGAGAAACAGTGCTCCTTCTGGCCAGCTAGCTGTGGTCAGCTACAATTAGCACTGAAAAAAACCCAGGTTTGTGTCATCAGTGAAGCATATATTATAAAATGTTATCTGTTCCCACAGACTGAATTCAACAATAATTGCATTTGATTCTCATCCAAATCCATAATATTTGTCCAGGGGCATTTAAAAAAAACAATTATAACTTTAGGATACACTATAAATTATAAGGAGAGGAAGCAAGGAGAATTCATGTTACCATGAAATAAAATGGGAATGCTACACCAAGAAAATAAACGAGTCTGACATTATGCAGACGGAAAAGGCGCATGTGCTTTTCCTTTTTTTTTTTCTGGTGATCGGTTGGGAACTTTCTTCATGTCATTCATGTTAATTATTCTTAAATTTCCACTGCCATTACTGGCCATGAGCAAGAAGATCCAGACTGTCAACAGCTCAGAGCATTTTTTCAGAAAATAATTTCCAATTCTTAAATTAAAAGTCTGGCTGTTAACTTAGTTGAATAAAGAAATTTTTTGCTTTTATCTTGTATTTATTTCAGCCTCTCTGAGGAGCTATTCATATGTGAATATCTGGGGGGTCTTTTATCTCCTTTAATAAGGAATTAATCTCTATGGGGTAAACAAACAACATGAATTAGGGAGAAGAACAGAAGGAAATCCAAAGCTCGTAGAAATTTTAAATTCAGAATAAAAATCTCTCTGTCTGTAAAACTATATATCAAAACTACATGTTGTATCATTTGAAAGTCAGCTCATCATTAGATCTGTATTATACAATGAAGCATAAACTTTTTTTGGATAAACCATGGAGTATTGGATCTTACTTTCACAGATCACCAAAACTGAAAGATGTCTGGTTCAATTATTTCTTGAGATTTTCTGCAGGTTTTTCATAACCCATAAATGTCACTTATCAAAATGCAATTACATCTCCTCTTTGCCAACATCAGTATTTGTCCTTATCTGCATTCTATTTTCTGTCCTGCTCTAATCCTTTTTTCTTTCACCCTCCTTTCTTTCTCTTATTCTTTATTAACCCACCAGACTGCAATAGTTCACTGCACATTAGTAGCCACTCAGCATCAGCTGAAATGCTGTGAATGAGAGTGGCAGAAGCGCTGGCACATAGCTCCTCTCTGGGGCAGAAGCTTCTGGCAAGGACTGGAACACATAAGGGTGACTGCAGAACTCCTAACTGCTCCTACTAAATCACCCAAATCCAACTGTCAAAGTCTCCAAATTGCCTGGTATGTCTCCAAAATACCAGTCCAGGTTTTGGAAGCAGAAGAGCCAACAACCATGACACCCAAAAGGAGATTCTCTTCAGAGTCGTTAGCTCAAATTCTGACACCGTAACTGCAACCAGCATCAAAGAGAGCTCGGAAATCTCTGGTACCTGTACAGGACACTAAAAAGCCTGAATGCCACTGTCCACTGAGACAGTCCTCACTGCCTACCTCAACAACACAGCAAGTTTTTAGGAACACGGGAAGTTCCTAAAACCACATGGTGCTTTTGGAAAAAGAAAACAGCCCTGGTGTACTAGGAAGCACAACTATGAGCAGTCAACATTTCTTAGTGGTAGAGTGTCCCAATGTGCACTGTGGAGGCGGGGGAAGGGAAAATCTTTTTCGTGATACTCCACAAGTTTTAGTTTGCCCTCACTGCCCTCTCTTCTTACACCCTTTGGGACAGGCAACACTGACTACATGACTGGAGAAACAAATCATGGAGAGACCACATGCCTGCAGGCTGGTAGGTGTAATGTGAAAGGGAAGAAAACTTCCATTTCGACAGGACAGCGAAAAAACCCAAGAATTTAATGAGATAGGCTCATCCCAAATAACCGCTCTGTCTGTATATGTCTGCAGAGTAGAAAAAAAAAGATATTTCAAAAAAATCAGAATCTGCTTAGCTTTCAGTATAGGCAGTTCCCTTACATCCCAGAAGAATGTGCTCATCTAAACAACTTTTAAGAATATTTAGATTTTGTCACAGATACAGTATACATCAACAAACTACACCACAAAGACATTTTTATTCTGCAATAAAATCTAAGCATTTCATAAGAATTAGAACATATTCTATAGCTGATTGACTACATAGAATCTTGCCAATGTTACTCCATTGCATTCTCTAATGCAGAGATACTTCTTAAAACATTCAAAAGCAACATTAAACCATTTCACATAAACAACAAAAGCTTTTATAATACACTCATTTCCTAAGAGTTTATGAAGCAGATGTTTATACAAAAGTTCAAACTCTCAGGTCTAGCTCCTAGCAGTCATAAAAAAAACAAAGTTAAGCTACTCAAACATACTCAAATGCCCAGAAAAAGAAGCAGAAAAGACGAGGAACACTAACTAGATAGTGGAGATGCTGATGCAGTGTGAGTATGGGAAAGCCGTTTTCAAGACAGGTGAAGTGCAAGAGGACCAGCTGCTCTACGTTTACAATCTGTAAGTAATCCTACTCATGCATGCCTAAATACTTACAGATATTTATTTTTCCTCCACAGTAGTAGCCAGTTTTATTGAATGGAGATTGATCATCTTCCAAGTATCAAGAAAACAAATGCATAAAAAAAGAAACCAACAAAAACTTCTACTCCTGGGCTTCAGTTATAACATGTTAGAACTGACTTTATACCTCAAGAAAGCCATAGATAAGTATTAACAGTTTATTTTCTTAAAAACTTTTTAATCAAGCATCTAGCTTTCATCAGCACAACACTAGCATTTGCTAACATTTTAAGAAAGATAAACTACTTTAAAAGATTTGATTCAGCAAGGTACTCAAATGTGAAATCCCAATTCCTTGGTACTACAGCAAACTATACAAATACACATTTCTTCCCATCAATTCCTAAATATTACTAAAAGCAGAAGATAAACATCTAAATGTCTAAAATCCCCTTTGAAATACTGAAATCAATAATATGAACCTTTCGGCAAGAATTGTTACATATAGTCGAGTGAAAACATTTTGACAGATTTTTTGGAATGTTATTTAATTTTAGAGTATCATTCATCAAGTACAGCAGATGCTGTGATTTAATAGGTTACTACTGTGTGTGTTTAACCTTCTCTATGGTTTCAATGTTTATTTCTAAAAGGAGATATTTATAGGAGAATTCTTAAAAAGCTTCGGTTTCAGTCTTGTGGATTAAAAATTTATTTGGTAATACGGTATTACTAGAAGGGCCTTGAAATGCATTCATTTAAAGAATATTTTTTTCTCCATGTATACATCCATGTGTCTGCACACAAGCACAAACACTGAAGTTTTATAAAGGCCCAGTTGTTCACCAAGCTTGCTGCAGCTGCAGAAGCCTCTCAGAGAGCCACATATAACCACAGCTGTATGTCTGGTAAGCAAACCAGTATCATCAGGCACTTTCTCTTTCAACAGCTTTGATAGAAAGTGTGATCAATATAAAAGATTAGAAGCAGACTTAATCTTTCCTTCATCTGGTATTTGTTCACATAATAACAGGCTATCTAGAAAGTACTGTGTGTTTCTCTCTCCTGGATATTGCTCAGCAGTTGAGCAAAGCTATGGGAGTTCTAAAATGATAGAGGAGGGTAACAACTAAAACAGAAGTTCTGCTGCCTTGCACACAAATACTTTTTTTTTTTTAAGACCTTAAGCCCAGGGCTTATGAAATTTTTGCTCTGAGTAGATCTCAAATCTCTGACACAAAGTATGTCCTGTTATTCAAAGGTGCTATAAAATTCAAGGCAGAGTTTAAATCCTAAAAACATAAAATAAACCATACTTTAACACAGCAACTCCCAAATAAGGTAGATTTATAAAAACAAGGTTTAAAGATGAACTATCACTAGGTTCTCCTATGTTTACTTTTGCTAACCAGCTCTGACTGGTAGTAAGATATAAGGCAAATTTACCAGAAGCGAAGGCACTAGAAATGTCCCGAAGTACACAAAATAGGATGCCATGAAAAGGCAGCAATCCAAAAGTGTCTAAGAATTAGGCCTCTAAAGAGTACCTCAAAAATTGTGCTTCTTCTTTCACAGACAGAATTTGTTCATGGGCAAACATGGGAAACAAGTGGCTTCTTAAGCCTCATGTCATAGAACACCAAGGACATCAGAAACAGAAAAGGTTCCTCTGTCGATGTTCCTGCTTTGTGAATAAGCAAAGCATGGATATTCTGTGGTTTTCTGATCTGGTCTCCTTCTATGGCTTTGTACTCATTGTAAGATTTCTAATTAAAAGAGAAACCAATTATATCTAACCCTTTGCCTACATCATCGTTAACCTGCTTTCTTTACAAATTAAAAGCACTGAAGCAGAATTTCATTTTTTTAATGATGTTATTAATTTAATTCTCTTGGATCTTTTACCTTTCTTGCACAAATTAGTTGCCTGCATTACTTTTAGTATCATCTCTCCTGAGAGGTGATCCAGTAGGTGAGTTATTTTTAATAATGCTTGGGTGTGAACTTTCTTTTGAAGCTTCTGCAGCACTCACAATTCTGACTGCAAGGGAAAAGTCAGTACATCCAGATCTGGAATGATATTCAGCTCAATGTTATCAACTTAAAATGTGCAGCCACATCCAGGAAGTATGAGTTTCTCTCTACTTAAACCAAAAGACAGAAAAAGAACAACCACAGAAGAAATGAGAGGAAGAGTATCACAAGATTAAATGACGACTTGAATGGAAATGAGCTGAGAAGACATGATGAGAACAAGAAAATGGAACATAATGCAACAGGATTTGGGAAAATTCTGAAGACAATTGAAAAAAACCCCCATAAACAGGAAGAAATTGAAATGTGGAAACATAAGACAAAGGTAAAAATATATTTTCTCACATGGCTTATTGGTTGTAAGGGTATTTTAACCAAAATGAATGAAGGACAGATGCAGATCTGTGTCCCGTGCTCTGGGAGTAGATGTATGTGCATTGACCTACCTGAGGAATAAAGCTCAATAATCTAGAAGAGCAAAGCTTTTCCTATGGGGTGTCTCAATACCATGTCATATTGATTACTGCTGTCACCACAGTGCTGAAAAGCTAAGGGGTTTTTTTTCCTAATTTGTCCCAAAGAGTATTACTGTGGATATTGGATCAGTTTCTTCCACTTCAGGTTCTTGGAAGCAAACACACACACTTACAGCATTCCAAGTCCTGAAGTAATTCAGCTGCAATATGAAAAACAGAAATTAAGTATCTATATAATTTAAATGAAGGAAGTTTTCCATTACAATTCATTTTAAGAAGATACTTTTGTCCACCTAGGTTGGACTTGGCCTTGGAGATCTTGGAGGTCTTTCCCAACTTAGTGATTCCATGATTCTGCAGTTTTTGTCCCAGCTCTCAGCATCATGGACAATGCCATCAGAGACAGAGGCTGTGCCATTTCAGCAGCACACTCAGCACAGATTTCAGTCTGATTCACTGAGGAGAGGTGGCACATGTCAATCTGAGTGACAAGCCATCCAAAATTTTAAATATTGCTCTGACACCAATCCTGTCGGTGAAGTTTAACAAATGACTGCTTCAGCTTTCTCCCGGTAAAAAGCAAGGAATTATTCCACAAGAAGGAACATGAGCCAGTAGGAAGTATATGCTAGAGTAATTACATGACTTGATAGATCTTAAGAAAACAGCAACTTTCTTCTGAGTAGTTCTATAATAGTTCACACACTCAGAAGTCTCTCTGTATGCAGAAGGACCCAAGGACATCACCAGCATTTTCTTGTAGTCACAAAAATGTACGTACAGCAACCATGTAGAAGATAAAATGAGATGAACTGAGGATTACCTTGGAAGTTGTAACAAACTAGGACCCAAAGACACATAAGCCAGTGAGAGGTAGAAGCTTCTGAGGGTCATGCACATCTCAAAGTTTAAAAAAATACTATCAAGCTTAAGCACTTCTCAAGAAGGTTTCCTAGGAAAATTATTCAGCTGGTTTCCTGAGTCTCTACTTTTCAGTGCCTATTACAAGATACTAAATGAATATCCAACTTAGATCAGCTAACTGCTCTGCTTTCCCTCTGGAACTATTAAGAATGTGTCAGTGGTTAAAAAATGTTGCTTAAAAGAGTTGAAGTAAATTCCTGGTCAAATATTAAGCTTCATTCATCTTCCTGTGGTCCTTTTCAAAAGAGGACTCCGGAAAAATCTTCTGGGAAGCATAAAGAAGAACATGCAAGCAACAACAGAGGTGATAAATCATTTATGAAAAAAATGAAGGGATAACATTCCCAAATGCCAATGCAAGAAGCATTTCCATTAACATATGGAGCATAATAAATATGCTCCAATTTAAAACAGACAATTAGATAACTGCCATACCCAAGCAACTGGGAAGATGTGAATTAGGACTGGCAGTAAGCAAGAAACCAAGTGGTCATTCAGCCAGTTTCCTTAAGAGGGAAATTTCTCAGTGAGAAAAGAGGAGTCTGCCTACCTAATGTGATACAACCAGTGCGTGAATCCAGCAGATGAATTCAAGCTTCTTGAGAAATAGTCTCAAAGTTATTGACAAATACTCTCTGCTTTATTAAATAACAAACCATGCACCTGTCTTCTTTCATCAAATGAATAGGCTGATGTTCATTTACTAATGCTGTCCACCAAGAGCCATCCAGAGACGTGGATTGCTATTTTTATTTTGGAATTCCCTTTACTGATAAAGCATTTTTTCCACAGGGAGCAAACAGAGTAATGGCAGTGTCATGGGAATCTCATTCTGATGAAGCTCAGGCCTTGCAGTCCCAGAGGGAATGCTTCAGGACACTCATATACCAACTTCAACAGTCCTGCCAGTTAACTCTCCCATAAACAATCCAGTCCATATTAGGAGGTCATGTTAACTCCAAATAAAAATACCAGCCTTTAAAAACCTTTGGCTGCTTTCAAACACAAGATTAAGCTTTTGGAGGTAAAAATTCATTGCACAAATTGATGTGTGGTTACCATTTTTGAAACTTCTTATGCTTAGAGGACATTCAGGAGTTAATAATTGTACACTCAGCATCAATTCTGGTCACAACTAATGAAAGCCTTCAGACTAATAACATCAGCAATATGTAGTAACAGCTGCCTGATTTCTGCAGACAGTGTTACACAAATGGAACCTTTCCTGCCTTTGCGTATCTGCTAAATGGTGATATTACACAAAATAAGTTCTTTGCTGGGTATCTTTAGTTTTGCATGTTTAAGAATTAAGATTCATTAAACTTCGCACAACTAGTCATGACACTATAATTATTTTCCCTTTGCCTTACCCACTGCCAGACATTCTGACTTTGCATACATGAAAACATTCAAATAAAGCACAAGTGTACACATAAACCTAAGTGGTTAAAGGGATTTTGGTTTACCTTCAGTACTTTCTGAGTAAAACAAGCTAACTCACCTAGGAAAAGGATAGGAGTCCCATGACAATCTAGAACTGGGATTAGTAATTTGCTGATGTATTCAGATTCTGAGGTTTGCTATTAAAAGCCTAATCAAGGTCTCCTTAAACCAACAAAGAGATGGTCTTCTTCCTTTAGAAGCATTTTGTATCTGGTTCTATATTCTCTGTGAAGAAAGAACAAGCCCATTTCTTACTTTAAAAAAGAAAACACTGTCTCTAAGCAGAACAAAATAGAGCAGTCCTCTACATTTACCAGTGAGAATTAGCTTGACAGAAAGACATTAAGGATTTTATTAACAAAGCAATAAAACCAAACAAGATGCAAGAAGTAGTAGGGCTAGAAATCCTTCTAAAATTTTTCCCCATAAGGTGCATATCTGCACTGTACAAGTATAAGGTCTGTTACCTGTTTGAATTATTTAAAACTGACTGAACCTCCTTTCAGAAGGAACCTCACAGGAACCCAATAGAGAGTCAGGGACAAGATCACACAAACAGACTTGACCTCTTTACTGCTTACAATTCATAACTTAGCTGCAGTGTCAAACAGCAAACCGGACTTAAATAATATTCTTCTTATGAGGATTAAACAAATGAGTAAGAATAATTAGTGAAACTATAATTATCAGTGCAATGTTCCTATTCCAGCACTAAAGAGACAGTGCCTGTAGAATAAACTTGTTTCCTTCCTTCCAGGTTAACCAACCACTGAAAAAAAAATGAGAAAACCATTAATAATTCAGGATTTTACTTGCTTTATGTAAAAAAGGGCCTTGCACGCAAATTCAAATGAATCTCCCATTCACTGAAAAATCAACTTGTTTACTTTCAGAATAGCAACAGGAGAAAATAATTTCCTTTTAGATGACTGCATTTTATGCCTGTTTTAGATCCTGTTGAACACACAGTGAAGAATTAACTGGCGTAAACATTTCAGCCTCTGAAGGTGCAAACAGCCTTGGTAAGAGTTTTCTCCATCTCTGATTTTGCCTTTTTTTTAAGTAAGCATTCTTGCATACACAAGATTGTCAAAAACTAGACAGCAGAACATATTAAACAATAGATGAGGATAAATAGATCACATTCCAATACCACTATTTGTAACTCCAGTGAAAGGAAAGGAATAGAGTGACACGGTCTCATGCTTTTGTTCCTGAACCGAATTCTATAAAAAGTCATTTACTCATTTTCAAACAGCTACCAAAAGTAAAACAGAACAGTATTGCACATGAAGAATCGTTACCTAAGTTTTAAATTTGTCCTGCAGCATTGGGATGCACAGAGGATCCAAGATAACATATTTTAGCAGCACAGGAAGGCAGAGATATTGGTTCAGTCATATTCTTACTTCCTTTGGTTACAGTCACTCCTGTTTAATTTTTTCTCTACATTTAAAAATGTCTGGATTTTGGACAAAACCTGATTTCACAATCATTTTTTAATCTGTTTTGCAAATATCTGTACTCAYAGGAACATAACGAGTCACTAAACATCTGAAATAGTGTCTCAACTACAGAATTCTTCCATATAAATGTTGTTGGTTAAGTCAGGAAAACAGCAAGTTGTAATGGCAACCAACAGCAGTCACAAAGTTKCTACTTGTTTAAAAAAAAAACAGAAGAAAAACTGTCTTTTGGCACCTGAAAGAATGTGAAAGAATACTTTAATAAATGAAGATTAAGGGCTCCTATCCCCTTAATCTGTCCCCACACAGAAGTGTTGCAGGAAGGAAGAAATGACAGAGGATCCATGTATCAAGTGGCATCTTCGTCCGGAAGGAAAAAGCAGGCAGCACACAACCCATTTCAGTCAGTATTTTATCTGCATCACAGACTGCTTAGAAATACTACCATTATAGATAATGAAGAAATGGTGGCTGCCCAGGAAAGCTTCCTGTTGCAAACTGCCTGCAGCTGCTCCCTTGTGAATCCTCTGCTCCTCACTGTCAAACGCTAATAGTCTCCATCACTCGAGCTCTAGATAAAGTAGGGCAACCAAAAATTACTGGCACATTAACAGAGAGAAAGAGTTCTAAATGCCCTAAAATATGAAGGGGRGTTGGAGCAGAGATAAAAAATATAAATTCCACTATCTTGTTTCTATCGCTTTTCCTTGTATATTGCTTAAAAGAAAATTCCTGTAGAGGCACGCATGCTGGATACTTTTTCCTRTCAACACACCAGGCAGTCTCCAGAGCATAAAGCTACTGTTACTCCATTTCACCCTTCGAGATAAACAAAAAGGCCATCTGCTTCTGGATTTGACTCACTGAACTCCAAGAGCTGCAGTGAGTCATATGTTCCCTACACTCRCTGTGGGGCTGTCACAGTAATGATCCCTGTCTGTCATTTTTCACTTTACCACATGACTCCATGGGATGAGCTGTGCTTAGCTCAGCATGGGGTAAGTGTGYGTATACATATATATACACACACACAGTAGGCAAGGGACTGGCATTGTAGTCTTTGCTTTTCCCCTCACTCCATTAGAAAGCATCCTTCCACTTACATGGCAGCCCATTAGAACAGCATTAGAACTCCTAAAAGAAGAGAGTCGGTTACTACAGGCACATCAGCTGGCCCAAAGCCAAAAAAGAGAAAATCCAATTTACAGGGCCACAATCAACTTATACACTCACCCCCAAGAAAGGTAAAATATCTGATTTATACTCAGGAATTTTTTTACATACACCAAAGTATAAGTGACTTGATACTTACCTTTAGGCATAAGTTCATGATTCTCTTGTGTCCTTTGTAGCCTAAAAACTGCTGAGGATGATGGTAGCTGGTACAGTCACACCTTCACTGTAGTTCGGGGCCTTCCATTACTTCACATGTTCACTGAAAAGAAAACAGTGACGCAGGCTGAAGATATTTTCTAGCATCATGTTTTTGTTTGCCCTGTACAGAAAGATCTAGAAGCACGTGGAGAATTCTCTGCAGAAGCCACAGCCACAGTGTTAGGCCTTTCAGCAGTTCAATATGCTGGTTTTGTCAGACTTTTGTCCTAATCCCTAACTTTCTCATCCTGGATAGCCCACACTAAAGTTACTTATCCTAAAGTATGTACCCCGGGCATAAGTGTTCTTTAGAAGAAAAGGAGCTGCAGGTAGGTTTGCCTGGAGCCATTTTTTGACCAAAGGAAGGTATTTAACCAATTTAAATTCTCTCAGCAMTCAGCAGAGACAATTACTCTGTGGGCTCCCACATGTGAAGCTGACTGGGTTTAACACTGAAGTCGGTTCCAGAGCAAGGGCTCCTTGTTCACACTTTTTTTTTTTTTCCAGGCTGAGCATTTACTATAGAACTCAAAAAAAAAAGTCTCATCTGAACATTTTAAACAAATAAAGCATTATTTTTTCTCACATTAATTCTGCTTGCTTATAGTTGTGAAACTCCTGTATCAGAAAAGAAAACACCAGGGCAAAGTTAGAGAAACATAAGAAAAATGAGTTTAGTTACTGAAAGACAGAATCACATTTCAGGAAAAGAAGGGGCCTTCTGGGTCATATAGCTCATATCCCTAGACAGCAGGATGGTTGCTGCATGGTCTCTAATGTGTTTTCATTGATTTTTCTCTTTTTTTAATACTCCAGAGAAACAGCATCTCATCAAACCACCCATGATAAACACCTCTTCGTCCACTTAATTTACAGCAGAGTTGGAAACCATTTCGTAGTGTCTGCAAAACTTTCCCTTCATCTACTATGCTACCTTTAAAATTATTTAAATAAAGTTCCTTTCTCTTCTGGTCACTGGTTCATAAACTGAAGCCCACAGTTTCTTAGTCACCTACAGTCAGCAAGTAACGCAGTATAATGATGACACAACTATTAGCAATAATGGTACAAGAACTAAAAATAGAAAAGGTGTCATTAGCAGGTTCAAGTCACCTATTCAGGCAGTAGAACAAAACTTAAAGTTTCCACCCTTAAGCAACCACATTTCGTTCAGTTTTAGATGTCCATGTGTTAAATTGCTGTTGCATACAGACATAAATCAGATTTTCCAATCCATCAGTTTTTTATCAACTGTTATTAATAAATAAAAAAGCACAAAAAATGGTAACATGAAGAAGGTCTAGTGTAGAAAGCAACAAAAAAGCATAAGAAAAGCAAATAGCTCTGAATTATTCAAACTTACAATCAGACTTACATTCATCATACCAGACTAAGCTTTCCTAATTTACAATATAAAAATCTTTGCCTCTAACTATTAAATCAGGAGATACTATTTCCAGGCTTTTGAGAAGCTTTCTGTCATCCTAGTAGCATAGGTGTCAAATAGTTAAAGGAATCTTCCAAGATTACTAAGAGTTTGTGGACCCAGATCTCCAACATTACACATGATAATATAGACAGCAAATATAGACAGACTTTATTCAAAAGTCTTCAAGAACAGAAAAAAACAACAAAACCAGCACACACACACACGTTGATGTGCACTCGTATTTCAGCATGCAAGTCCTATTGGTTTCTTTAATTG
The DNA here is from genome assembly GCA_018881555.1 of Amblyornis subalaris. Classification (NCBI taxonomy): domain Eukaryota; kingdom Metazoa; phylum Chordata; class Aves; order Passeriformes; family Ptilonorhynchidae; genus Amblyornis; species Amblyornis subalaris. Next base: position 6,452,243 of record JACAXG010000045.1, on the reverse strand, counting down.
CCTGTTCACATGAGCAACTTTTTCCCAGTTTTGAAAACACAGCCTACTTTTGTGTGCAGGCTCCAGRGACTATTGCAGTTGGCATGTTTGCAGCCCCCAGTGCAAAGTGTTCCTTCTCTGTTGACTGAAATTAATACCAGAAACATGGAACCATTACTTTCTCTTTGCTTCCTCCGTTATTCAAGCATCATAATTGAAACCTTAGAAAACCTGGCATGCTATTAGACTCAGACACAATAAATGATGACCCAAAATGTTTTTGAGACATAATCCCCCAAAGGCAAGTATTCCACATAAAGCCCCACAGTCCAAATTTCAGAATTAATTACTTTTGTCATTTGTGACAGGCATTATGAATCTAAATTAATTATATTAGGAATGTCTGTAAACAGAGTAATGGCTCGAAGGAAGTAAATCTTTCCGATAGAATTTGCCATGCATTTTTGATGCTGAAACACAGGATGTGGTTGGGGAACTAAGCTAAATTTACCCAAAAAATTAATTCTATAATATTCTGTCCACTGGTGAATATCTTTAAAAGACTGGCTTGTAACAGACTGTCATCAGAACAGTGACCTGTCTGACTGACAACAGTAGCATAAGCAACACCTCTATCTTAATAAACGTATGACCACCAGGAGGAATTAATTCACTGCTTCCCTTGGGCAGGCAGGTGCTCAGCCATCTCCAGGACAGCAGAGCCCCATCACATGTAATTGAGACTTGGGAGGACAAACACTATCAATCCAAACATCCCTTTCTGCCTTTATCCCCCACTTTCTATACTGAGCATGATGTCGCACAGTCTGGAATATCCCTTTGGTCAGTCTGGGTCCCYTGTCCCAGCTGTGTCTCCTCCTACCCTCCCAAGCACCCCCAGTCCTCTCAGAGTGTGCCCATACAAAAAGCAGGAAAGGCCTTGGCTCTGTTCAAGCCCCACTCAGCAACAACAAGAACATCTCTATATTATCAACCCACTGTTCAGCACAAATCCAAAACACAGCCCCATAGCAGCCACCATGAAGAAAGTTAACTCTACGCCAGYTGAAACCAGCACACCTACCTTCTGCAAAAATGATTAGGACTGTTCCTAAATGTCAAAAAGTTCCTACTAGATTGTTCATTTGTATTAAACCATGTATTATTGATCCAAGTCAGTGATTTTTTTTTTTAGGTTTTTGGGTTCAGTATGTTAAAAAAACCTTACCATTTTTTTAGGCCGTTCATTCCTAATAAGAACATATATAGAATATTTCTAAGCCTGTTTTATTCTGCTCTGGAACACTTCAAGGATTTCACAAAGCATCTTAAAATCCTTTGTATACAAAAGGCCAGGATTTTTCCACAGAAAATAAACAAAAAAKCCACTCTATCTGCAAGATCTTTTTGAAGGGAAGATGTAAAGATGTAGTTACAGCATATGCACATAAACAAATGAGTCTAGAATCCACCTTCAAATTCCCACAGGATGCATGTTGGCTGTATTTTTATGATTTCATGTGTAAGGACCAAATACATGTTTGGACAAGATTTGGTCTTYTGTGCTTTTAGAAGATGAAATGGTACACCAGTACAAAGAGATATCTGCATGTAAACCTCTAAGCCCTTCACATAGCTATGAAGAAAAGGGGCAACTAGAGGGAAAAAGTGTGACTGGACATGCAAACAAAGCTGGGAGTGAAAGATGCTAAGAGAGTCAGCCTGCCTTCTCTCTCCGTCACTGAGGATGAAAATCAATGCCTATTCATCTGGTTTCTCAGTGCAGAAAGTATAAAACTATTCATCTCATGAATACACTTTTTTATCAAGCGGCAAGCATAGCAGCCTAGGAAACTGCAGAGAAGTACACTGATTCTGTAAATCATAGCAAGTTTTGCTTTGCAAATCTGAAAGCACCACAATGAAGCGTATATCTCTCAAATSAGAAACCTTTTTCCAATGTTTTCATCTCCAAAGACGAGCTGTTAAACCCTGGCTGCTGTCAGGAAAGATTCTCTCTGATTTGTTAGTTTGCTTTTGCAACAAATATTTTACAAGCACTACCTGAGASAGCCCAATGAGCAGCCTTACTCAGCAACATTTTCAAGTCCTGAAGATCAATTTCTGCTCTCTCAACAGCAGGAGTTAATTATCTTGGCTGTGCCTCAGTGACAAGAAATACATATGTAAAACAGGACAGAAAAAATTTATAAGATACATATAAATATACTTCAGTGTTGGCTGTTTRCCCTAGTAGCTTCTTTCATAACTGCTAATTTTGTCTTCAAAATACAAAACAATGACCCAATCATGCAAATTCATGTCCATTTGTATCCATATAACAAGGAATTATCCATGGGTTGAAAGGCCCAGGTAAAGCCCAGACTTCTATCCAAAGGCATTGCTGCTGTTTCATTAGCTCAATGTAGTTTATGTTTTGCAATACTTTTTTATYAAAATTAAATCAAGACCACTTTATATACTTCTCTTCAAAATAGGAAAGAAGCACCATCATTGTGATTACATAATCTTTTTAATGCTCAACACTTATTTCTGACCTATAGTAAGTACAGTCTTAAGCCACCGTTACTAAATGCAGCAATTATATTTTAGGATGTTTCTGAACAGGTTGTCATTTATAGTTGTTAAATATAAATATTAATACTTTAATTGCAGGTCAAGAAAATTTACCACTGAATAACTAAATTTTGCTGCAGATCAAAACATTTACTCACCTTTAGGACCTGTTGGGGCCATTGTCTGAAAATATTCAAAATTCCATATTCTTATAGTCCTACCATGGATAGTAGTAATTTTGAACATAATTGATCATTACAAATACTGTTGCTTAAGCYTCACCATGTTTTAAGGCCACATATAGCCCTGATATTTTTATGGGAAGAACACCAGAGAACAAGCCATAAAATGCTTTAGGAATCCATGAAAGAGGGAAATGGGAGTGGGGGGACAGGACACACACAGTATTTGGGAGTTTGGGGAGATTTTTTGCATTTAGTCTGACAGCCAGATGAGCCAGTGCCAATTCCTGTGTCTGTAACACATCACAGGGTATTGTCTTGCCAGCTTCTCACCATTCCAATCATTGGTTTTTAGCTTCCAGACACAAAAAAAGTAGAGCTTAAAAGGTTTTTTTGGTCGGTCTGTCAGTGGGTTTTAACTGACAATTGAATTTTATTGCTTACTMCATCACTTGAAAAGCCACTAAAATTTCTATTTCTCTTCATACCACTTTTAAAACTCTGATGATTTCTAACTAATTAATAATTATCTTTGTATTTCTAGACCAGTATCAGTCCACTCCATTTCCAACCTGGCAAATGGTATTGATCAAAGGAGGAACCATCTATATCAACTTCCTATAATGAGAATGGAARGGATTTAAAAAATTTACTTCCTTCTAACATATTGCTTTCAATTAGTTCCTTTGCCTCTCCTATTGCAGTGATTCTTTCATCTTCATACATCAAATTTTATGCTAATGAACTTGCCTTGTAAGATCAGCTGCTGCCCGTACACTGTTGTTTTCCCAGCCTCCAGTGGTGTACTCACAATATTGTCAGTGCAGCGGATTTCTTTTCTCCACCTTTGCTGAGGGACTTGCAAAAACTTTATTATGGCAGTTATTTCAATGTCTAAACTAACTTTGGTGTACATGACACTTTAAAGTAAGCCAAATCCTGAACCTCATCAGAAGAATTAATCAAAGAGGGTGAGAATGACTTCTCAGGGATGATGAAAAGCTTTTCTCATTTAATCACACAGATAGTGCATCATTWAGGCACCTGGTCAGCTCCAGAGCAGTGCATGTGCAAAAGGCTCCACTGCAGAGATCCCTTTAATGACACTGCCAATATGGAGGTGGGATGGAATTTAGCAAAGCATCAGGGTTGAGAGAGGAACATGATTCGGATTAACAATTAGGGCAGGCCAGTCTCAGAGCCGAGCTTCTGAACCAAATCAGCCTGGTACTGTCTCTGAGTACATCACCTGTTATTATGCTGCCACCACTAAACTCACCAGCACAGCACAAGGGTTTCAGCACACTCTCCCCTTCAGCAGACACATTGTCCCAAAGGGTAATTGAGTTTTCTGGAATTAGAGACAGATTTTTCAGGAAACAGCACATAGAAGTCTACAGATTTTCTATTTTGAAACCTAACAGAGTTTCTAACAGAATCAGTATTATCTTGTTATAGGCTGCTAAATTTTATTTCCATCCAGGACAAGTTCAGCCATTAGAAACAAGCATGATTTGTTAGAGAAAAACTTCTGAACACAATTTCCTTTGGCCACATATGAAATTTCCTCTATAAAGCAGATACAAAAGTTTTTGGAATAAATCACCAATGGGGAAACGATGACTTCTGAAGAATATTGAGGTTTAAAAAAATATTTGTAATTTGCACTTATAAACGCRTACAATTATTTTTAACAAACGATAAGTAGATTATTTTTGTGCTACTATCTATGATGGGTTTACAATTTCTTCCATTAGGTAACAAAGTGTAGGGATCATAGGCCATAGATAAAACTCAAGCTTTGTCTTTGGAGAACAAAGGCTACCTGATCATTGAAAAATGCTTTCATAACTAACTAAAAGCACTTTATTTAACTGTCAGGCAACACCCAAAAGGCTAATCTATCTCAAATCTCATCATAAGGGAATAGCTGCCTTCCCTTACTATCCAAACAGGCAAAATCACAGAACAGCTGAAGTATTGCAAAAGGACTGCATGCAGTTCTAAGACTGAGTACTAAAGCAACATTCCAAACTGGCATTAAGCTGTTGCTCCATGAGTTCTCCTTCAAATGAAACAGGAGAAGTGCTCCAGCTTTCAAAATCCACCCTCATTTCAAATAGTAGTAACACACTTTTTTTTTTTTTCAATAATTTTCAGTGTTCTCTTCCCACAAAGCTGTGGATTATAGAAATACAGTACGAGTTAAGTGCTGTAGGGCATATCTGACACCAGTTAATAATGATCTTTGGTGCACTGTATTAAAAGAATCCACATACTCTAAGTCACAAATCAAACCCCATCTCTACCTGGGTTATCTAATCAAACTTTACTGAAGCTGCACATCTTATTCAACCTTCATCTGAGTAGCTGTCAAAAGCAGCAGAGAAGAATGTCACTGCCCTAAAGTGTAAAACTACTYAGGTATTTGGATTTGTACAAGGGACTTTCCTCCTGTTCCCGAGGGCAAGCAGGACATTTTGATTCCAGAAAACAGTGTGTCAGAGGTAAGAATTCATCTGTTTTATTCCCGGATGAAGTAGCTGTAAGCAGCTGCAAAGTGACAGACAGGCAGCTTGTAAGGGCTCACTATGCAGAGATCAGGACACCACCAAGCACAGGCAAGAGTCTGGGTGACTTGTAAGGTGAAACAGAATACCTTGAAAGTGGGCACTGCTGCTCCAGACTTAATTCTTGRCTAGTTTTAGAAGTTCTGTTGGCTCCACATAAAATGGAGTGCCAGAATTTTGGCTTTGCATGCAAATCTAGTTTCCCAGAAAAGCAGAACTTAAGGTCTGAGCTATAGTAGTTCACACATCAAGATAAGGCATTTTTTAATTTTAAAATAAGGCTGAATTTAACACCTTTACAGGACCACCACTACAGATAGAGCTATGATGACTAAAAGCCCACTAACAATCTGCAATCAAGAAACATTCTTTCTTTCTTCRGAAGTTTATTTCTGATAATTTTTCAGAAGCCATGAATTAAGCAAAATTAGAGACGTGGTGGCAAGTAATTGCTAATTGTTAGATGAAAGCTATCATCTTTAGATTTTTAGATTTACCCCTTATATATTAAACAAATTGCTCAGAAAAAAAGTTCACATTTTTGCTGTTCCTACTGCCTACATCCAACCACATGTTACTTTTGACAACTTGCAGATGGTGCTCAAAACCRTCACTTACCTCCTTTGCTAAAAATAGCTTTGTGCTAATGGCCAGCATTGGAATCTCATTCCTAGAATGCAAAATGAAAAACAACCCTATATACTTTAGGTTTAGAAATGGAATTTTAAAAAAGCAGTACTGCAAAGTCAGTCTGGACTGGGTGGTACCAGATCTAATAAAAGACAAGCTCATTAAATGCCTTCCCCGTATTTTAGGTTTCATTTTTTCCTAATTAAGGTACAGCTTTTCTTTATCCCAGTTATTCCTTCACTAAAAACTGACATTTTTAAACCGAGAAGAGAGGAATTTTCACATAACGTTTGCCTCCATAGCTCTTCTGTTAAGCCTTCTCTAAAAAGTGGGGTGGGGGGAAGGGGGGGGGGAACCGATGTGATTTTGAGCCTCAAATTGAACTGTCACAGCATATTTTCTTCCTTTGTCTCAAAGCAAAAATAGTATTTTAATAGTTTCCTTCACGCTTAAGATGTTTTTCTTTTAGTGATTCTGTTGCTCAATTTTAATCTGAACTTGTCCTCGCATTTCTGTCAAGGTATCACATTGACACAACTTTTGTTTGATAGTTCCAATTAATAGAAGTGTTTATATACTTCACCCATTTAAAATCCTGTGGCAGATCAGTGTGTCAGGTCTCTTCAGACACCTTCCTTAGCCATGACCTCATCATCTTGTATTGCATTTGAATTTGGAAAGATTTCAAATAACTAATSAGCTTTACCTACATAAGTCCCTACACTTAAGTTTTATTAACTTTAAGATATGTCATGCTCAAGGGAAAGGTTTCATTATTTGATAACAGTAAGAAATTAAGTCTTTAAAAAATTCATGTGTACATGGCTAAACTTTGATATTCCAAATTATGCTAGAGAGTATAAAATATTTTGCTCCTGCAACTCTGTAGAGGTATGAAAAAAAATGTTTCAAAAGATATTTCACTAAGGTAGGTTTCAACGCAAGACAGAAATAATGAAAGTGGATTTACATTTGAATGAATTAGAAAGCATAATACAGCTGATCACAAAACGACTGGGGTTGGAAGGGCCTCTGAAAGTCACCTGCACCCCCACAGTAAGGAAGTTTTTCCCTATGTTCCGACAGAGCCTCCTGTGTTTCAGTTTGTTCCCATCACCCCTTGTAACATCACTGGGCACCAGTGAAATGAGTCTATCCACACATCAGCTATGCACACTTGAAAATGCATGACAAACGTTAAGTCTTTTACAGAAATTGAGCAGTAACTGCATCAGACCTTCAGCCTACAGATTATTTGTGACATTTTCAACATATTTGAAAACATGCTCCTCCATGTCATTTTCAGCTAAGGCTAGGCTACAATATTTTAAGCTTGAAATCAAAGGTAAAGACTAAAAAACCCCTACATTTCCAGGATCACTTACATCTTCTTTGCAAAGACCATCAGTATTTCTACAGACTTTGTAGTGTTCTTTAAACACACTCTGTATACCTGAAAGTCAAATCTAAAGGTACTRACCACAGAAGCCAGTAGACAAAATAGCTCACCAGTGCTTTGAGATTATAGCCATAAATGCTCAATCTCATCTATTGGATCCAGCTTCAAATTAGGACTTGAACATTTTTTGTTTTCCAGAAAGATGGTTGAGACCCCACCAACTGCACCCAGAAGTCTACTGAACCCTGGATTAGCATATATATACCTATTTACCTAATTGTTTACAGTTATTTGTACACTATTAACTTGGCAGAGTTTGAGTAAATTAGTGCTAAAGCACCAATCCTGCACCTTTACAGAGGCGAGTTTAATGTCTCTTGACCTATTCAGAGGAACACAAACCATGGTCAGAGCAGTGGTGAGCACATCTGTGAGCAATGTTCAGTTAGCAAATCATCACACTGCAATAGGAACTCTGGAAACAACAAACAAAAAATGACACTAGAACAGCTTCTTTGCCAGCTCTCTAATGCTCACCTGGTGTGAGTTTGCCATGGTTTCAAGCCATTTCTGTAACACTATTTGGATCAATACTGGTGTTGGCTGCTCTCATTTGTGCTTTCATTTTAAGTAGTAAAGCAAGATCAGCCTCTCCCAGCTCCTGCTTTCACTGATCTCTTTCAACGTGTGACCTTTATCCTTCCACTAGAAGGACACAGACAGTACYACAAATGTTCAAAATCAGGTACTTGAACTATTTCCTTTCTCTGCTGCCTCAAGCACTGTGCTCAACAAATTAACCTTGTTGATTAAATTAAGCAATTGAAATCCTCTCAACATTGGATGAATACATATGTAGAAGAGGTCATTAAGATGATGTTACTAAGCTCTTCAAAGGGATGCATTGCACTTTGTTTTGTACACTTAACGTGCACTCAGTTTCAGTATTTTATTACCATAATCAATAATTTAATTTCGGCTTCAAATATAAAAATATCAGAGTATCAGGAAAAAAATTATTAGTCATCAAAATAAAATTTAAGCAGACAAAAGGCATAGGTACCCATTGTATCACCTAACATTGCTTTTAATTGACTTATTTAGTGCTCCTTTAGTTTCCCTCAGTTAGGACACAGGCCAAAATCCAATAGCCCAAATTCCGAATTTTTCACTTTGTAATGAGTACTCTTTACTAATTAAATATCTTTAAAAAACAAACATTTTCTGTGGAATTTATTCAGGATCTGAGTATTGAGATCTGTGYGGAAAAAATCTCCGAATAAGTAGAAGCTCAATTGTATCTCCTACAGTGACAGAGACAAGTAGGCTAATCAACCTACTGGTAGCAGATTTATTACTGCTTAATTTAAAAAAACCCCAACAATCATATTTTATTCTCTTACATATGCTCTATCTTGTTACTCTGGTACACCATTAAAGTTCATCAGGCTTAAAGGCAGCTATCAGAATTACAATTCTTAAGACTGTAACTATGCATTTCACTGGATCCTATAAATTCTTCTTAATTTCTAATTTCATTATCCTTGGAAGAGTCTATTTTTACAAATTACAAGAAGTATGGCCTTCTACCTGACTGCAGCAGCCCATTTATCTAGATATATTACCCAGAGCTTGGACTTCAGATTTTTCATTGAGTTAAAAGGTGTTTGCAATGCTCTAGCCATCTTCAAGTTCCACAATTATTTTTTCAGTACAGGATAAGAAACCTGTCAGACAGCAGGGAATAGATTCCAAACAGACAGAAGTTTTTCACAGTCCAGAATTTCATAACTCACTATTACTGTGGTTTTATGCCTCCTACTTCTGACAATATCTTCACTTAGAAATAGGATGTCAGACTTATTGGTTAACTAGTCTTTGTTCTCATGACAAACTACAGACCTAATTTTTAATTTTACATTCTGAACTAAACAGTATTATGATTTAGAGAAATCTATTCTACCTTTAACTTTTCAATACAATTATTTTCTTATGTAGGCTGTTTACTTCTCTCTATTTATCCTTCAGATCCTGCCAGTGGAATCTCTCATTTTTATGCAGCTTTCAAGATGATATTTACTTTGTACAGTCTTTGACTGTCCATTTGTACTTTACCTATTTGCATATGCACAAATATCCATTTTTCCAGGTCAGATAACACTATGAGCTATATTGGGAAAAAAGTCCCTGGATTGGATTAAAAATGTATAAATTAATATCTTGCAAGGGCAAGCTGTCAGTACTTCTTTCTTTCCAAAACCTTGTGTTACATTTTAAACTTCAGTAATTAAAGCTGTGAGTATTGAAAAACACAATGGTAGTTACTAGAGGGAGTAGGACTGAAATATCCAAGCTGGTTTTAATCAGTGTATTTATTAAACTTCAGCACATAGTATCTTCTCCTATTGCGATGGAAGGAAAATCATCGCTTTGTCAATGCTATTTACCTGAGTTTTACTTTATAAATAAACCACAAATGCTTCCTCTTTCTGTGCTCAAAGCCTCCTCAAATTCCGCAAACTGCGTGGCTGTGAAATTTACTATACATTTTTTTACATAATTATCAGCCTACAGAGAAATCATGCAGTGTTTTTGGCTATTTTGCTCACAACATTAGTAATCATCACTTGACAAACTCTGCAAGATTCCATGTAATATGAGAGCAAAATATTACTCCACTGAGCAATTATTTATTCTCATTTTGGATCAGGTATGTAGGCTATAGATATGTTGTTCTTTTAAATGTCAAGAGACTGCGCTTGTTCAAGTAAAATTGAAGAAAAAATTATTTCCTTAAACTTGGAAGACTTAGGGAATTCAGACCCAAATGAGACCATCAAAACTTAGATCGTTCTGTGAGTGACTGTGTCTAGAAAAGGAGAGAGCTGTGCTGATCACAAGGAAACAATCTGGGGAAAGCTTTACTTCAATGATCACTAGGTAAAATTAACAGGACAAGAAGCTTAACAAGAATGCACATTTCCCCCATCCCATACATATTTAATATACAGATGAAACCATTACAGTAAATTTTGTACAAGCAGAACAATTATTTCCAAAAGTCAGCAGAAGCTGTTGTTTCTCAGAGACACCTTCTGGTAATGTAGCAAATGGTGAGTTCCTATTATTTTGTGCGACAACTGCCATGAGCAATTGTTTCTAAAATAACATGCAAGTTTGTTTGCATGAGTGTAACAAGACTAGTTCACCGGGGGAGCTATAACATTTGTTGGGCTGCATATATAGCGTATTATTGAAGATAATAGATAAGGGTCCTGGACAGGGATTAGAAACTTGCTATCCTGTGGGCAGTCTTGCAATTGAGCTGTCAAAAGGCTTTCTACATGTAGAAATGAACTGCCCCATTAAGACAAAACAATCCCTTCAGTGAGGGTGGGGATGGGTGAAGAAAAATCACTGCTGCTTTTTTCATGGTCCTCCACAAGCTGATCCAAAGTCCCCTTCCCAAGAACTAAATCACTTTTGTACCAAAATCAGCTTGTCACTTGCTAACTTTATTACAGTGGCTTTTCATTTCCACTGCCATGTAATGCTTCTATGTATGCAAATATACAACTATCTTTTCATCCCCTAAATCCATCATCGAGCTACCTAGTAACTGAATAATCCCATCACATTGAAAGCTCACCTGTTTTGCATTTGCTGTACCATTCTCTATCTGTACTGACTGTGGTTTGTTTTACAGCTAGCTCTGCATCACTCAACCTCTTTCCCAGTGCACTGATATCCACTGTCTGCAGTAGATCAGAAGCACAGATCTCAAGCTCTTTCCATATGGAACTATTTACAGAACCAAGGCCAATCACTTAAAAGATTTGAGACAAAAAGTTGTGCAAGCACATTGAGCTCTTTGAAGTCTGAGCGCTGCCTGGGCAATCAGGACAGTAACCAAAATAAATGATAAAACTCAAATGATTTCTTAACTTCTCCACCCCATCCCTCCAAGCACAAACCATTTGAAAAATGGTTCAGCTATATAGAGACATGAGAACTGGCTGATAGTTACATTCATAAAGATCATTTATTCAGGGCCTTAAGATTGTCAGAATTGTTCACAATGACTTGTTCACTGCTTCAGAAAATTTCCCCCACAATTTCAATCAGTGGCTCAATGATCAAGTTAAATGATATGCAATAAATATGAACTATAGTGAGTGAAATCTGTGGGTAGAACTGTTCTAAAGCAACAAGAGGTACTTTTTGCCTTCGAATAATTTTAAGACATTTTCCCAATTTTTATGTGCTCTGTAATCAAGTTATGTGACTCTCAAAGGGAATGACTTGTTAGTACATAAATTTAATAAAATTCTGCCCCCTTCTGACATAGCTACCATACAAACAGGCTACTGATTAGCTCATTATATTTGGAATTACTTGTATCGGCATTGCTTTTCAAACATGCAGCCCAGACTAGCTTATAACACTTGATGAGCTGCCACAGTACCTTCAGAGGTGAGATATTTTGTGTTGCTTCATTCATACAAAATATTCAGTGTAAAGTAAAATCATGCTATTAAAAACAAAAAGCAGCTTCAGTCTCCATCTAGTTCCTACGATCTTTTCCCAGTCTTGATTCTGTCAATATAGCCCGTCTGTGTTTTGTAACAGTTCTGAGGCTATTCTATGATTTATTCTGACAATTATTATCCTTAATATAAAACAGCACAGTGAACACATCCATGCTCACTCTGGAATCCATTTCTTTTTCTGTAATTCTGTACAAGTTCCATGTTCCATAACAGCTTTCGACTTGAAAACATGACAGATGACCATGATGGTTAAGAATCAATTTTAGCACAGTCGATAAGCATCTCCAGTTTAATAGAAGAGTGATCAGCATTTATGCAACATTTCCCTCAAAAGACATCCAGTAACAGTGGATGTTGATCTTTAACCCTTACGTGTCACTAATGTTCCTATCAAATTTAATGGTCCATGTTCCATACTGAGCCACATGGATGCAAAAAAGACCAACTTCCCTCAAACCAGTTTTTGAAAGCACTAATTTAGTGACAGAATTAACACAGGATATAGAACTCATTTCTGATACTTGATAAGTAAGCAAATAAGAGATTCAGGATATTTTCAAAATATATCACAAATATTACCAAAGGTCTTAACCTAGATTACAATCAGCTGTATTTCTAAGGCCATTTCCATCATAATTGATAGCTAATCAGATTTCTATTTCTCATCAGAGTCAGTTGTATCGCAAATATCATCATGATTGGCTCCGTAGAACTTAAATAGAAGAAATAAATTAATTTAACAAGTGTTACTCAGAATTCATGACAGAACAGTCCCACATCCCAGTCCTGGATTAGAAGTAAACATCTCCATAGCTCATAAAGAGCCCTTGTACCAGCCTCACATAATTCAGAAGATAAATGTTAGACGGTTCTTTATTTCTTATTTTGGTATTTTGTTGTTAAGATTTACACTGTAACAAAGAGCCAGTATTCCAAAAGCCATCATTTGGTAAAAGCATTCATTAAAAATAATGGATTAGTTCCTAAAACCCCCTTCTAGGCCAACGGCAGATTTAATATAAATTTTAATAGGATCTATTTTCATCTAAAAAACCAAGTATATTTCAGTGCATTCAATAATTATAAAGCAATATTCAAGCTCTTTTCCTCATGATGAAGTGCGCTGTTTCTATTTACTGTTTAGCTCACTAAAACCTTTCCAAATTAGTTGCTGAACAAGAAAGCAGTGTTGGATAAGCAGGTTATTATTTGGCCAGATCAAGGTTTGTCTAAATATTCCTGCCAGGCAATATTTTCCGGAAAGGTCCCAGGAAACTGTTACAAAACAGAGTATCAAATAAAATTTAATAGGAAATTCTACATTAAGCTATGGGTTTGCAAAATTAACCCCCACTCTTTCCATTCTATGTATAAAYAGAAGGATTTCATGCAGGGTGTTCACAGACTCAGAAAATGTCATTAATTTCTTCAACTTTAACTTTTTCCCCTTAGTTTAATTTCAATTTCTTTAATTACTTTCTTCACTGAAACAAATTAATGAGTCTTCTATCAATTCAGTATCACAGCATGGGTTCATAAAGAAACAGGACAGAGTTCAGAGTGATAAATTAGAATGTCTGAGCCTTCAGAAAATAGCATGAAAGGCAATATCCCATAGACGTATCTAATTCTAATACTATTAAGTTCAGGGGGTTTTGCCCAGCTCATCTTCTGCCTGAATAACATCTGAAAGCGTGGCCCTCAGATAAAGAAAAGAAATGTTAGAGCGGGAAAAAAAAAAAAAATCTTTAAAAAGCCAATAATCCAGGAAAAATATCTCGATCTTCTGGCTCAAAGAACATCAAGAATTTACACTGTCAGAGGCTCAGAAGATCAAATGTCTTAAAAAGAGGAATTTAATCACATTTTCAGATATTCATGGTAACTTTCATAATGTAATAAATGAGATATTGAGKTTTTTTTATTTACAAAATATTATGTTTCAAACTTCTATAACCCAAGGCAGAGGTACAAACCTAAAGGTTTGGAAAAGACCTTGAAGATCACTGAGTACAGCTGTGAACCCAGCACTGCCAAACCCACCATTAAACTGTGAACCCAAGTGCCACATATGCACCTCTTTTAAATATCTCCAGGGATGGAGACTCAACCACTTCCCTGGGCAGCCTGTTCCAGTGCTTGGCAAACCTTTCAGTGAAGAAACATTTCCTAATATCCAAACTAAATCTCCTCTGGTGCAATTTGAGGCTATTTCCTCTTGTCCTGTTGCTAGTTACCTGGGAGGAGACACCAACTCTCACCTGGATATATCCTCCTTTCAGGCAGTTGTGGAGAGCAATAAGGTCTCCCCTGTGCCTCCTTTTCTCCAGACTAAACACCCCCACCTCCCTCAGCTGCTCCTCATGTGCTTCAGACCCCTTCACCAGCTCTGTTACCTCTCTGGACATGCTCCAGCACCTTAATATCTTCCTTGAATGAGGGACCCAAAGCTGAACACAGCATTTGAGATCCTGAATTAATTCTGATTAGAAGTTTTAAATATGCTTATTGATGTTTTGTACAGTGTATATAAGTTTACCCTCCAAGCAAGAGCCATAATATGTGCTGTGATTTACAAAATGGGTGTTTTGCAAATTGATTATATTAAAACAACCTTTTTATCTTCAGTGATACACAAACATATCATTAGCACATCACAGGAAGCATACATATATATGTCATATAACGAAGGTCAGTACATTTACATACTCTGAGTCCCTCACACCAGCATTAACTACTGTTTTTGAGTGAAATATACACATCTTAATGTGTGAAATTTGATGTAACAGAAGATACTACCTTGCAAACAAAACATTCTATACTGCTTTTTGCAGTCATAGGCAACCACAGCTATAAACAAGGTAACATTACAGCAAGAGGTACCTTTGCCAGTCTGGCACCTCAGCTCTCCATTCACTTTTTGCAGAGGTTTTCTGCACCACCACCAGGTTCAGGCACCCTGTGGTGTGAAGAGCAGGGTGTAACATGTTGGGGGGTGACAGCCACTGGCCTTTCTACTAATCCAGAAACACACTGTGCTAGGGTGTTTGCTATGTAAGTTCTATCAACCTCAAAGGCATCTGTTGTTCTATGTCAGTGGGAGGTGTCAAAAAAAAAAAAGCTTCCAATACATATCACCACAAAACTACGGCAGAGTCACACAACTGATAAAAACTGAAAAGATTTATTTCACGGAATCACTGAGAAAACACACTGAGCCACAACTGCACTCACCTAGCAAAACAAAAACCAAAAAGTTCTGGATACAAACTATGAAAATAAGGCTAAAGTAAAAGCCAGGAACATAACAGGATGTCCAGCTCAATCAGGTGCCAAATTACGCTTCTTTTTAATTCTACTGCCCATTTACATTTTGGTGAAGTGCTATTTATCTACTGATTGCCTTCCTGGGTTAGACTAAGTTAATTTTATTGATGTCAAACTCAGCCAGCTAACCTTTAGTATTTATCTTTAATAGGTTTGATGCAACACATTTTTATTGCCAAGATAAGTATTGATTAAAGCCTCCGCCTTCACTCATTTTGATTGCCTCATGTAATTAGGAAGTCTAAAACGAGTGAGCATGAAGTGCAAATAACATTTTACATTTGCATGTAGATTTTAACAAATTGAAAATGCTTTGAAATACACCTGCCCTTGAGGTGAAGGACAGAAAATAAACAGGAAGATGTTATGAAGTGCTGTAAAGTAGCATGGTATGCTCAAGGTCTGGACAGAATAGAAAGGATTCCCATGAATCAAGTCTAAGCTGCCCTGCCTAATGCAGCAAGCTAAGTTTATACCATTCAAGAGCATATATTCCCGATATTTTAATTTTGAAGATTTTTAAGCAATGCAGCAATTCCAAAACCGCCAATCCTACCCAAAGCTGTAAGATGTGGGTGGGCAGTCACAGAGCTACTCCAAAGTAGCCAAGGGTTTATATAAGTGCAGAAACACAGCCACAGAAAGATAAGAGCAAAGTCTGGGCCCAAGGCTCTCAAATAGGCAGACATTTGCCATAACTGACCAGACAATTCATATATGTGAGCCAATGTCCCATCAGTAGCAACTGCCAACACTTGTTGACTCAGCTGAGACTATAAACGAGGAATTTCTAATGAAAATTTTTTCCGTATCTTCCAAAAAGTAAAAATCAGATTTGTCACAGGCCCAATCTGATTTGCTGGATAATCTTCCAAGTGACATTACAACAACATTTAATGACATTTGGATTTAATGGAATGGCTGATAAGACTAATTACAAGTGCAAAGAAGAGAACTTCAAAACACRTTCTGTGAACAGATACAGAATATATTTTCAAATAAAACATTTTTATTTCTCAAAAACTGTTTAATTCATTTTATAAAGTATGAGAAATCAAGTTTGGAAAGCACCAAGCAGGCCCATTTTCCTTCTCTCGCCTAGGGCAGGATGCATTACTCATTTACTCTGCAGTACTGTGTTTTCTAGCCCTGTCTTATTTTAAACACAACTTCAAAGATATGAAGCATCCCACACTTCCCATGGGAAACTACTCCAAAATAGAACAGAGGTTTATTTCTGACATTTAATATAATCTCTTTTCCTCAGCTTCATCCCATTACACTCAATCTGTCACCTTCTAACCGAGTTTGAAAATAAGTAGACATGTTTTTTCTGAAATCTTGTTTAAGTTTTGGACACTGTCATCCATATTCTGAGAAATACATGTTGTGCCACCCCAAGCCTACCCTGACTTATTTCTGAAATGCCACCTCCAAAGCCACACAGCCAGACTTACAGCCACTTTCCTTTCTCAAGGAACTTCAGGGGAAAAGGGAATTAACAGCTTTTTTTCCTACAGCCACAGCTGGGAAAGCCTATAGAAATATGATCACAGTCAAGACATTTCTCCATAGCCCTTCATCAATCCCAAAGAAACTCACCTACTAGAGACCTCTGCTGATCCATAACAGCAGAAGAAAAGCATCTATTTCGCAAATGAAAATGGAATATCCTGGGTTTTTTCCCCCACAGGAAACCTGATATATCAGGTATTCTATAACACAGATTCATTTGACAATGGTGTCTAATCATAACAATAATTTCAATGAAGCAAAGGTGAAACAGGTGAGATCTGCTGCATAGCAATAGCTGAGACTTCCAGCTCCCTGACTGCAGAGCTGCTGCATGTTGTACCACATATTAGATAGCAAAATTTCTGCCTTTCWCATCTGATGGACAAGAAAATGGTAAGTTTTCCAAATTGCAAGTACAAGAAGATCAGAAGGTAAAAGGAGAGTTACAGTAACCTTTGATATGAGGATATACTTGTTATTTATTATTTGCTAATTATATACGTGTTATTACTTATATATTATTTTTATATGTATATATAAGAACCTCTTCCACCATATAAATTACCCAACATGCCACCTTTAAAGAAGCAAGCAGGCTCTAGGATACCCTTCTCCACTGTGCAAATGCTCATGGAAAATAGAAACAAAAAGCTCTTTAATGTATAAGCTCCTGATGTGCCACAGGGAGGACCTACAAGCTTCTGCTCTATTTGTTTGGTAACTGCATACCTTAAAGGGGATTTGAAGGCACTTCAGCACACCAAGATCTGCACAAAAAAAAAACCCCTACAGTACAATGTAGCATTTAACTACAAAACTACAAACCCATCAGATAAATTATCACCAGTTAGTGAGGGCTAACCAGCCTGTATATAACCTGAGCCAAAGTAATAATCATTTTATTGTTGTCCATGGAGCAACAAGGAAGATGATCTGAGCGTTGGGCAGAAGAGTATCAGTCAGAACTCACATAAAGGCTGTAGGCTTTGATCTTACTTTCCCTAATGGGATCTATTTCCAATTAATACCTCTTTCCCACAACGAAGCTAGGGTGATGAGATCTATAAAAAAGGTTTTCTCTGTCCAAAGCACAGCCTTTTAAATTTTGTCAGCACTACCACTGAGATCAGAAAAAGTTCAAAAGAAATGACTGTAAATTTTCTGAACCAATTATTATTTCTCAATCAAATTATGGAGTCAGAAGAAGGACTGGTACCAGAGTTGGGGTGAATAGATGGCCCACTAAACTTCTAAATTCATTTTTGTTGAAAGCCAGACTTTCACTTTAAAAAAAATAAAATCAAAGGAAGTAAAAACTGACAAGATTAGGACCTGTGAAACTTTCAAATGAATCTGTTGTCTGGAGCGTTCCACTGGTTTTATCTTTTAATATTTTTTTTTCCTCCAAAAGATTACCACAGAGCCTACCAGCAGCAGTAGCTTCCTCTGACATACAAAATTATTGTCCAATCAGGTATTCTCTCAAGGATTACAGCTAAGCACATATGTGGTTTCAAAGGAAACAATGTAATTCCATTACCTACAGGTACTAAAGAGAGGTGAGGGGGTTTAAGTGTGTGGTAGTGTGATAGCAGGAATAAGATCTTTCTTCTAGGAAAGGAGATGGAAAAGGGTACTGTTAAAAATATACTCACAAGTACTTTGAGAGGTGAAGCTTTAAGCGACTGTGGTATTTGAAAGCTTGATCACACCTATCCCTTCAGGTAGTCTGGAAACTCTTTGAGGCCTGATTACAGGCTGAGATATATTTATCTGAAATACACTGAACAGACACTTAGTACTGATAAAATAATATTGGCAAAATAAACCTGTTCCAGGGTTTTTGCAGACTTTGATGAGAAATTCATAGCCAGGCTGAAGGCCCAGGAAGATCCAGTTATCAACCATCAGAAATTCACCCACTCGACTTGGAACTGCTCATTTCCCCAGAGACCGGGCTGATTTCCCTGAAGTGTATGCATAGATAGTCATGCCAATGAAGTATTAAAGATAATATTTCCCAAGGAGAATTAGACACATGTCAAAAGCACTGCAGAATTCCAAAGTGAGGAAGTGCGTGCTGATGCACTGAGTCGGGCTGGGTGCTCTGTGGGGCACTGACAGAATCACAGAAGAACCCAGGGCAGAAGGGACCTCAGGATGTCCCACAGCCCAGCCTCCAGAGCACAACAGGGACGGCTGTAAGATCTGACCAGGTTGCTCAGGGCTTTATCCAGTCAGGCCTTGAGGAACTCCGATGATGGAGACAGCACCCCCTCCGTGGGCAGCCTGCTCCCATGCTTAGCTTTCCTCATGGTGAACTTTATGAGCAGTTTGAACTGCTCTTATTTCTATTTATGCCCATTCAGTCATGTCCTCCAAGCCTCCATCTTAAATATACGGTTTTAAAGAATTCATCTCTGTCCAAAGTTTACATTTGCATTTTAAAATACAATACTTCACACAGTGTACAAACCTGTACACTGAAACATGCACCTTCAGTACAGAATAATTTCCCACTTAATACTGCTCCTAGGTCTTGTGGCTCAGCTGGTAGACTGAACTGCTGCCAGAAAGTTCCAGTCTAGTTGCTGCCTAGGTCACCTATATTCTCAAGAAACAGCTGGATACTAATGCCAAGAGATGCGCTAGAGTCACATGCAAAGTGCCGCAAAGGCAAGCGTAGTCATTTAGTAACTTCCAGGTTAATAGAAACAAGAGCAGGGGGAAACGTTTTTCATTCAAAAATTGCTTCATAGAGAAGTCATTATCTAATTTTATTAATATCCCCAGACACATGGATAGTCTTTACCCCCTTATCCAGTTTCTCTGTGTATAATATTGTGATGTATTACCATCCTTTCTGAATGCTGACACAGATGACCCTGATGCAAATTTTGCATCTCAGTAAGATTCCACTGCTGAAATTGAGATAACTGATACACAAATGTTTGTTTCTTTTCCCACAAGTAATTAAAATTCTGTGGTTTAAGTAACTGTTATCAAGTCCAGAAACAGGGATAAGTGGACAAATACATAGAAAGATCCATATAAGACATGCATGGAATAACTTCAGAAGACAAGAGGGCAGAACTAATAGTTGTTCTCAAATTGATAACAGTCCAAAAACACCAGCAGTGCTTTGCCTCTGCACCCAAGCACATCCTTTTATTTATACATCTGTGGCCTATAAAAGAAAAGCTAATCTAAAAATCTACTTGAGAAATTTTTAAATTTCTTCAGAAGAGCTTTTAGAATACTAAACAGGCCTGTACATAAAGATTTGATTTGAAGGAAATGTTCTGTTCCTTTACTAGTCCTCAGTATTTAACTTGAAACATGTGCATACATCTCTTCGTAATTATATGATTATAGGCATCTCATGCCCAAGGAGTCTTCGTGCAGAGATAGTTTATAAATAAAGATAAGGGTATGGATTGGACTGACAGCTAGGACTTCAGAGAGAAGCATTTGTGAACCAGCATGTGATTTTCAAGTAGTCTTAAGCCATGCTCAAATAAAGCAGCTATAAGTTCAGATGCTGAGCCAAATTTTATTCAATGTCTCTCTTTCCAGAAAAATCAAACACTTCCCATAAAAGCATGCTGAACATTAGGTAACTTCTTCCTTTGTGGAACAGCAGCTGCCCAGACATAAAAAGGAAAGAACCATCTTCTCTTTAAAAACACACCCATCAGTTAAGCAAACTTCCTAAAATATTCAACACTTGATTCCTGTCTCCTTCTCTGAAGTTTGAATAAATTCAGAAATAACATCGTTTCGTATATGTTTTTCCATCTTTCTTTTGCTTTCAGCAGTAGGATGCAAGTGGATACTCTATATTGGTTTAGTTAAAAAGCCAAAGCACAATTAAACACACACTTTTTTTTTTAAGATCTAATTGTCAATGCATAAAATGAACATATTTTGCTTGTAGAACTCCCATAAGTAAGTTTTTTGTTGTTGTTAAGAAACCGTTCTCTTGCATAATATTACAAAGGGCCAAGATTGAAACCACCAATATAATATTTACTTGAGCACAAGTTCCTGTGTGGAGGAAAAAAAAAAACCTAAACAAAAATGAAACCCAAACAAGATTAGTTTTCAATGATGTAGCTGAAGACAAAGTAAGTAAATTAGTTTGGGGATTTACCTGTCACTAGTGGAGAAGGTTCTTACAGAAATCAAATCAGAAGACTGAAACATTAGGAGAGCAGACACGCTCTCCTCCAATTTGCTGTATTATCAATCACAATTTTCAAGTTGTTTTTCTATTCTAGTTTAGACGTAGGGAATAAGATGGCAACCGCTGAATTAACCACTGCGGGACACGCAGTGTAGCAGGAAAACTTTGTGTCCTACTAATGGCAATGTCTCAGAAACGTGTTCTAGAAGCAAATCCTTCCCTTTGATTCATTTTATAGCTCATTGTCAGTCTGCCACAGACCCCAGAGTAGTCTTTCTCCCTGCTGACAGCCACAAAGAAAAGGCTTCCTACTAGATTAGCAGTTTTAAAAGGGGTACAGGGTCATATTGATCTCTCAAGACAGAAATAAGACAGATTCCCCATTATGACATTTTGATTCAAAGTTGTATAGGAAATACCAGGAACAAAAAGCAATTCCCAACATATGTGGAAAAAAAAAGTAAATTAAATTACATGAATATATGAATCAAGATAACTTCTTCCCTAGATGAGGATAATAAACACATGCAATTTCACCTACTTATCAGCTGAAGAAAATTATTTAACTTGGGCCCAGCTACACATCAATGTGTGAAAGCAATTGTGATGAGTGACATTATATCACACTTTCAATTATTGTCCTAGTATGCTGTCCAAGAGATAAATCCACTTTTTCTTTTACATGTTGTGTATGTAAGAAGAAAGGAGAGAAGGAGGAAAAATCCAACAAAAGATGAAGTAACATCTTATAGGAAGGAATTCAAACCTGTGTATTGTTTTGGAATGGGCCATATGCAAACATTTTCATTCTTCAGGACAGTTCCTCTCAATTATTTTCTTCAAGGAGTTGGTTTCTACTGACTACAAACAAGTAAGGCAGTAGATCTAATGTTACAGCACACAAAGGAGTAATGCTATTTACTATTTATGCATATCTGAGCATACATCAAACCATTACACCACAGAGCATAGATAGATCATGATGCTTAGAGATTTCAAGAAAAAGAGACAATTTTAGATCAAATCTGTACCAAACAGAGGAAGTAATACTCCCATTTTTGTACTTGCTCACCTTTAGAATGAGAAGTCCAGAGCTGTAGTGACAGCCATCCCAAAAAGAGACACAAAGGGAGACATCATCCCAGCTCTGCTATAAACAACCACCACGCACAAGGTTGGCAAATCTCTGCAACAGCATCATTCAAGAAATACAGTCCTAGTTAATAAGAGCATCCAAATCAAGATTTTCACGTGGCTTACAGCTTTATTGCTAGTGCTTCATAAGGCAGAAATCCAAAAATCCAGCATCACTTTCCAAGACTAACAATGTGTTATTACAAAGACTCAAAAACTGAAGTCCCAATATTAGTTCATATATCCCAAAGCATACGGGCATCCAAAACACCCATCAGGGTTGTTTTACAATATAATTTGAAATTTGGAGGAGCAGGCAAATATATTTTTCCATAGCCAGGGATGGAAAATGAAGACTACACTGAATAGCCATAGGTATTTGAGGCACAGATAGTAACATATCTCACTAGCTACCAGGTAGTTATTTAAAAATGAATCCAGAAGTTATTTGCAGTTAAAAAATCCTAGGTCCCAAGACCTTAAGACTTTTCTCACCCCATCTAGCTAATTGGTGTTTTAACTGCTGCAGCACTTTGTTCTTATCATGGCTTAAGTTTACACCAAAAAAACAAACAAGTTCAAAAGCACAACATCTAACCATTGCTACAAAATTCAAATGTAAGCCAAACACTAGGGAGAACATGGGAAGCCAAAACAGAGCCAGGCTTCAATGAGGTGAATACGTCAGCAGCACAAAGTCAGGTGACTCTAAGCCTCTCTGCATCACCCTCCCAGCAAACTGGCTGTCTTATGTCTCCCTTTTCACAGCGTAAACATGTGCTTCCCCACATGCCTCTGAAATTCAAGCTCCTAAACATTTAGCTTTGAAAGTACTGCCCATCTATACAATGCAAATTCTGATAAAGCAAAACACACTTTCTAAAAAATTATTTGAGAAGCATAAAGCAAATCAAGTATGTTTTCTCTCTGCCAGGTAGTCACAAGATATGGATGGTGCTTAGCTTGAAGCCAGGCTTAACCTATGTAAAATGTTTGTTCTGTTTTTCAGGCAGATCCCAGCATACAGGAAAAGATTATAATAGTTATTCCTGATAATGCTGGGAAATGTCAAGTTGAGACTATCCCAAAAGTCTGTGGATGATGCAGCAGCCGGATCAGGGCATCAGAGAGAGCTGGAAGCCCCGCCTGCTCAACAAAACTTTTCAGCATTTAGGATTAACTTGAGGTAACAAGATTACTGCATGTAAAGATACAGCAGCACTGTCCACATCATTTTTTCTGGTAGCCTATAATAACTCATAAAGGGAGTGAATCTGAGGACAGGGTGCCCAGACGGCCTCCAGGAATACACAGGAACATTTCAAGTAAGCCACCTGCACCAAACCTCCTAAAGGCCAAGACAATGGGGCTGTTTATGAAATCTGGCCTTAAGAAAACCACTACAAAGGCTTTAAGAAAGGAATGCAAATACAGACCTATTGTACAAACTTTTCTCCACATCCAGTACCTTCAATGGTACAAAACATCAATGAGTGTAGGAACAACTTGGACACAGGCATTATCTTTTCTGACAGTTCTCAAGGAGGTCAGTGAGAAGGTTTGGGTCTTTTGTGCCCTTTCTTCTTCTACAAGAATAGTATAATTGGCATAAAGATGATTCCAAGTGGAATCCTAAACTTGCAAATACTCCTTTCAAGGACAGACTCTCCTGAAAATCAGCCATCTGGTAGAACTGCAGTGTTTGAGGGCAAGAAGCATTTTGGCAGTACAAGGGGTTGTGTGCAGAATTTTGGCCAAGTGAACATTTCCACACAGGTTATAACAAACCAAACGGAAGTGTGGAATAGGCTGGGCACTACAGTTAGAAGAATTGCACAGGAACACACTGGGCTGTTTCCCAAACTAATTTCCAGAAAACCACCATATTCTCAAGTCTTCTCCCAGCCCCCAAAAGCTTACAGAACACCAGCTGCCTCTGTGCTAACTGTTACATGAATGGGTCCATTGATTTTGTACTTGATTTCTACAATCCCCTATTGAAAAAACCTTAGATAATAAATCCAGTTTCCTGATAGGCTTGAACACAAGCAAACTTTCATTATCTTGAAAAAAAAAAAAGAGGCATGATTATCTCAAGTATGCCTTTTGCATTAGTGTTAAGCAAACTGAAGGTCTGAAGTAAGTTAATCTAAAAAAYATAGCATAAATGTCCTTCTTTAGTCAGATTTTCCTCACCCACAAGTGTACTGGACTTTCTTCAGTCACAATTTGATCACACAGAGCCAGGTACCCTGTACACTCAGGCATGCAATAATCCAATACATCAACTGCAGAACTATGGCCCAATCTTTCTTGCATTTAACATGGGATTGGAAGTCTTGCAACATCTCTTCCAGGAGAGAAATCCGGATGCCTTCCTCTGTCTCTTTCTGAATTTATTTTGGAAATGACCTACTGTGTGGAAGTCTGCGTATAAGCCTAATAGCCTGAGAGAAAAAGAGGAGTGTTTGCCTAGGAATATCCTTACAAATGAAATCCAATTCTCACTGCAGCTCATCAGTGCCCAGCAGGGTTGCACATGACATCTACTATAGCAGCTGCTTTGCACTTCAAGCAGCTTTGAGCTCTGGGGTTGCAAGATTCTTTTTATTGTAAGGGATGTTAATGTTATGTCTTTAATATGACTCTTTAGCCATTACAAAAAAAAAAATCATCTCTATGCCTTTGAAAATCTCCCTCAAAGTCATTATACATAGGTAGCTAATTGTTCTCATTGCAAAATGTAAATCCTTATTACAAGCTGARAACCCATCTAAAATAAAATATCCCTAATAATTCTCACTGGAAGCACAATTACAAGCTTTTTAAAATCCTTCATGGCTATTTAAAATGGGGGGGGCAGGGGAGGTTTAACAGACTTTTTCAGTAAAGTACCCAAACTAAATGCCAACTAAGAGCAGGCTCGTCTTCCTCCTCAGGCTCTGGACTCTTCCTCTGAAGTCTGTTTGATCTTTCCTATGCCATCAGAATCACAAACTGATGTCTATACGCAAGCATTTCACCCAGGGACTTTCAGTGTAAAATACATAAGCAAGTCTTGGAGAAAGGGCAGAAACTAGGCCTGCTCTCTTCCAGGTAAGTGCTTTCACCACTGCGATATGGGTTTGGGCAGCCTTCCCTCTCTAGCCCATGCAACTCTGCCTCTTTGCTGCACAGAGAGACAGCTTCAACAGGATTAGCAGGTCACCACATCTCTGAATACCAGTCCCACCCAAGAAAGACAAACTATCTGGTAAGGGGACTTTTCTGGAGTCTGTTTCTTGGGAAACATATGCGAAATTCATCAAGGCTTGAAGTAAAAAAGGCAGATTAATCCAGTTTCACATAAATAAAACCATGGCAGGAATGAAGACATGGGTTTTTCTGTACTCTTTCAGGATCAATGGAATCCCGAAATCTGAATCCTGGATCTTCCAGTCCTTTCCACCCCTGTTCAAGTATCTATCAATTCTACTTCTGTCTCCTGACACAGTTCTTTTTCATCTTGTAATTTGTTATGGACAAAGTATATAACTTCAATGTTTTTCACAATTTTTGTGTAACCAATTCCTGAGGTTTAGCTCCAGCATGAAACCATTTACCAACTTTCCTCAAGAATAACCTCAAAAATATCCTCCCAGGAAAACAGGGGAAGCATACTATAATACACTGGAGAGAAAAAGATACAGAACATGTGCATTACAGGATACAAACTAGGATGCCAAAGACTTCTGTGGGCATAGATAGTCCATCTTTTGCTCTGAATAATTAAACATAAATGTGATGCTTTCCTCAAGCCTGATCCAGATCAAATTTGTGGTTAAGTGATCTAGCTGTGCACAAATCCATTATTAATGGCCATGAAACCATTCATGGCTTAAGTTATCTTACATAGCTATCCTTAGAAATTGGGTACAGAGACTGTTAAAAAATCAAAGGAAATACTTTGACTCCAGTAAATTCTGAAAGCAAAAAAGCAATCATGTAAGATTAATAAAACAGAATGACAGTCACAGAACTCTGTTTGACTTCTATATTAAATTAAAACATGCATTTGTCTAAAATGAACTAAAGTAGAAGAGTCTTCTGATGGAAAAGGCACTAGAAATATGAGTACATTAGCCAGTTTTGCTCCCAAGTTCCCCCATGACCCTGCTGTCTCCATCCATGCAAGAAGAATATTCTGTATTCAAGTGTTCTGTTCAACATCGTGCTCTTTCAGAGATGATCTAACAAATAGCCCACACGTACAATGCCACACAGAGCAGGATCCTGGCTCAAAGTGTTACCAAAATACATCTGAAACCATCTATTTTTTATGTATCTAGGCAGTAAACTTACAGAGCTCTCCCCAAAATAATTAAAAAACAATTAGGAGACATATGCCAAAATGCATGCATTCTGCTTGCTGATATAGAAACAGAATTAGATTTAAATATACAAATTTTCTAAGACTCAGAAAAAGTAGCAAAACACAATAAAACCACTCAAGGATGTTCTCTTCTTAACGGAACTTCCAATGGTTTTAGTGTCTAAGCAGAAGGTCATATATTATTACCAACATGTAGGGACCTTGGAGCAGTTACATGTCCTAAATCAGACAGTGTGTATTTTCCCACATGCTCCAGCACACACACAACACGAAATAACTCTTTAGAAGTTCACTTGCCTGAGTAATCAAGGCCATGGAAGAATTGCATCGGAAGATGCCCATTCCTACAGGCTGCAAAGTGACCTCTCTGCCATTTAAGAGCTTGGCAATATTCCCAAAACAGAAGCTGCAACATTCCAGAGGATAAACCCCAGTATTTCTCCTGGAACAACTGCCCATAATCAAACTAATAAGTTAATATCTTATTTTACATGTCAACTCATGTGAAAATCATTCTAGGAAGCWGAAAAACAATGGAGCTATTTCAAAGATAAGAAACAACCAGAAATAGTTCCGAAAAGTTCTTATGAATTTTCAGTCAGCCTAAGGAAATCTGAGAGTTGCCCTCCATCCCTGTACTTGGAATCAGTGACATGAGAAGGAAGTAGGAGCAGCATTTCCCAGAACCTGTCAAGGACAGGTAAAGGGAGGTGTCATGCTAATGAAGCAGTGCTAATCTCCTATTAGTTAATACTTGTGGCACACTCCATTCCTTCCAAGAAGTCTTTGAGCAATTTCTTAGGTCTATTAAACAGGAAAAAAACTAACTTCCAGAGACAGTGGGGCTGCTTTCTTTATCTTCTTCTTTGCTGTTTAGTACTTTTCCTTTTTTACCAGCTTCTTAACTTGTCTTTGGCAAAATTTGATGACAATCAAACTTACACCAAGGAACTTCCACACTAGTTGGAGAGATTACAACAGTGAGAGAACTGCTTGAAAGCATCAAGACCTGAGATTAATCAATGTGCAGTCCTGCAGTCACAGAGTGCTGACAAACTTGGGGGTAACGTAGTTTTGTAAACAAATTTCTACAAGCACTGGCTAATGTGTCAGTTTGGTGGGAGTGGAATTTACTTTCTTAGTGGTTTCTTGATATTGCTTATGTCTACCAGGAGAAACATGCTAGAGTTGCCATAGTCAGCAGTGTGCCCAGGTGGCCCAGCAGGCCGATGGCATCCTGGCCTGTATCGGATGGCCAGAAGGACCAGGGCAGTTTAGATGGATATTAGAAAAAATTTCTTCACCAAAAGGGTTGTCAAGCTTTGGAAGAGGCTGCCCAAGGCAATGGTGGAGTCACTATCTCTGCAGTTATTTAAAAGATGTGGAAATGTGGCACTTAGGGACATGGATTAATAGTGGACTCAGCATTGTGAGGTTCACAGTTGAATTTGATGACCTTAAGAGTCCTTCCCAAACTACAGGATTCTATGGCTATATAATTCATACTGGGATCTGGGATCAAGAGAAACATCAGTCTGCAAAACCAATACCTGGATAATTAATCAGTAATGTAAGTGTTGGATTATGATTGCAAAAAACACAAACACAAACTTGTTTTGACTATGCCATGAGAGATGTGAAAGAATGAATGTCCTTCTCTTTAAAAGCATTCGTTTAGCTTTATTGTCTATGTTTCTGCCCCAAATCTTCTCTCTTTATGAATTATCTTTTGGGGGATAAAAACAAGTTAAACTTACAATCTCTGTCTATTGAAATTGATAATTTTACTTTTATAATGTCTCCCAGCAACGTAGCAAACCAGTTCCCAAACTGTAATATACATGCTACTTCCAAATTACATGAAATTCTTTAGCAGACCAATATTCCATCCTCTATGTATTGTTAGAAGTAGCCCATATTACTTCCATGATGGGTTGTGCCTAAGGGAAAAACTTGTAAAAGTGAGATAATTTAAAGAAGACTTCTCTTGCTTCCTTTGAAGTTACTAAAAAATATATTGCCTGAGTAAAAGTATTACTATTATTTAAATATTAATTTTTGACCCTTATGAATATTAATGTATCTTTATTCTACCCGGTTCATCTGAGCAGTAATAGAACTGATCCTTCTCTTGCCTACTATTCTGAAAGACCACTTCTGGTCTTCATAGATACCAAACAGAATTACTATGTTAGCCTGGGAAACCTTTGGAACACTGATGCTACCTTGGAAAAGGAATCACTGTCTCTGTAGAAATGACAGCACAACTTTTGAAACAACAGGAAGCTCACGAGCCGCAAAACCTTTAAGCTTTTCCTTAAAATAACTAAACTGCAGTTATACTAGTACTCTGAGGTACTAGAGTAGCTTTCAGTTCAGAGTTTCAGTGCTCAGTGACATGCCATGACAGTTCTATTTCACTTCTCTGGGTTGCTGGGCAAGCAGAAAGCCTTTTGTAGACATTTTGAGTGATCAAAAAAATCTGCTCTTGCCCAGAGAAGCCCTGCCACCTGGGAAAAGGCATGACAGAAGAACAGAGTTTATCCTAAATACCTACTAGGGCTGCAGGGAAAGGACCAGGACACTGACTAAGCCCTGGAAGTCAGCTGCAGAGGACATGGAAAACTGCTGAAAAAATGCCACAGGTGAAATGGAAAATGGAAAAATGCCACAGATGAGAAGRCGACAAGAGGTACAGACAGCAACAATGAAAGAACAGCTGGGCTTCACAGGTAGGAATGTGGAAGTTACATGAAAAATAGATGAATTCCACAGATAACTGAAGGAAAGTGCTGGGGATTTTCTGGAGAGGAGAGGCCAGCAGCATTTAGGTGACTGCACCAGTAGCACCACAAAAACCTGGGATTATCTAGGTAATGGGATCAGAAATGCCACATCTGAGTACAGATGCAGCAAAAGTGGGGCCAACAGGGAAAAGGCATGAGGAGGTGAGGAAGGTAAAAGACTGTGGTAGAGAAAGCAAAGTATGCCAGCAGGAAAAATAAGAGGAAATGGGAAAGGGGATAAGGTATGAAAATCACATTGGCTTGGAGTGCTTGCTGAGAAGTATTCTGTTCAAACATCTCAGCCTAAATCAGGACAATTAAGCAAAACCTGTTGTTCTGGCCAAGCCACACAGCCCAAACCAACTCCCATGGTTAGGAGACACAGGAAGAAAGGAATACTTTCCCTGGCAAGCAAGGGAACACCCCACTAGATGGGTAAAGCATGTTAGCATTGCTGTGACAGCAATGGTGCTGCCCACTGCCTCATAACAGCACCACTCCTTTAAGAGACTGCTGAGTAAGTCACTGAGTCCTGACACTCTCAGTGAGCTAAATACTACTGTGGCAAATATTCCAATATTGCTGAATCCAACTACAATACAGAACCAGCTAAAATATGCTGCTTTTATCCAGTGCCTGAGTTACCAGATGAACAGGGGCCTTAGAAAGCTTATTACCCAAAACGAAACAAGAGCAAAAACACAGAGGACAGCAACATGTATTCACACAATGGATTTAGAACTCAAAAAGCCGTTCAGAACAACTGATGTTGGGTTTTAGTGTTTTTGAACCAATACATCTCTGAAATGCAAGCTTGGATTTGCAAGCATATACTCATATTAAAAAAAAAACCCTTACAATCAAGTCTTTGTGCCATACAGTAAAYCTTCTATTATACATTTGATCTAGAGTTCAGAATTTCCTCACTGTRAGTAGAGGACAGTCACACCACCACTTGCTGCCAAGAGCACACCATTTATATAAAGACCCTGATAAATAACACGCTTGGAACCAGGATGAGGACTGCTCCAGGTCCTTACAGCATGATTTGCAAAGCATTCGAAAGATGCCTTTGAGAAAGTCTTTAATCTGGATTAGCTCTGAGTAAAATTTTGCCTCAATGGACAAAGCACATGACTAATTCAATATGTTATATTCATCACAGCACTGAGTTTAGCTATTGGCTCAATTTATAGTTCTACCACCCAGTTACATCCGACACATGGTTCTTGGCTGTATAAAAATGCCAATTGTAACACTCTCTGACTTGGATTTTAGTAAGAACATCATTTGCCTCTCACTCTCAGAAGTGGAAAGAACTGCCAGTGCCTGGTTGTGCATATTCATGTTATTTCACATTTTCCTCTATATTTCTGAACATCCTGTTTTATGGAGCTTGTGTAAATACAGCGGAGAGCATCTGCACCGCAGGCTGGTGGGACTGTTAGATACTAATAGGGGAAAATATCTTTCCATTTGAAGGACACTGCTTTCACATTTTGCTCAGAAAGGATCACTTTCCATCACACAGATGTTTTTGGACTCTTTTCAAACCACATGCAATGCAGCAATATAAGCAATAGAGATCTGTAATGCAGGCACATAGGGTTAACTGAAGAAGAGGGGCTTTATTTCTTTCTTAACTAGAGAAGGATACAAACCACTGAGTATGCCCGGAGCTTGCACTCATCCCACTATTTTAGGCTACCTAAGCAATGACAGGCAAACAGGCTCCGATGTAGGAAATGTGGGAAAAACTGGAATAACATCGCTAAAACAAACACCTAAATTAATGGAGGATTGTAAAGAACAACTCATAAAAAGCTGAATGCTGAAAAAGTGTTTTTCTCTGAATTAATCCAAGAATGGAAGATATCTTCAGAGATTCTTCCTTTTTCTTTATTCTTTAAATGAATCAATATATAAAAACACAGATCAAATTTTAAAAAGGCAACATAATAATGTTATCATTTCATATTTGATGGAACCAGACTGTTTTCTGACAGTGCTTAGTTGAAGTGGAATGGTCATTGTACTGGATGCCTTCCAACAGCCTTTGCCATTGGAAAAGAAGGAAAGTTTGTCCTGTCCCCTTTCACTGCAGTTCTTTTTCAAGCCAAATTAAAAAGCACAGACAGTCTAATGAGACACCCTGCAGGTTTAGTCCTTTCAGACACTGCAGAATCAGTTACATCTACTTAAATGCCATTTTTGAAACAGCACTGAACTAGAAAGGCACTAAAGTACGCCATCTTCACCGTGTTTGGGGAGTAAGATAGACAATTAGGAACCAGCATCAGGCACTGGAAACAATCTTCTCCCATAGCAAGAAACCATCAGCATTTCTCCCAGTGTGTGCTGTGGGGTTTTGAAACACCAATCTGAAAAGACTGCATATAGAATTCTTGACTTAAGTGAGCTGTCCTGCAGCCCCACTCAGCCTTTTTGTAAAGGCTTTGTGTAACAACTGCTGCCAAAAAAACCCAAAACTATTTTCTCATCCTTGATTTTCAACCCCCTAGACATTTTCTTAGGTCCAGGAAATGCAAACAAACCCAGAGATTTTGAGATGCCTTTTGCATGCTGGAAACATTGCAGGTATTTGATAATCCTCAGTTTAGGCATCAAGAAGTGCCCTTAGGCAAACTTCACAGAGCTTCAGTGCTATTTTTAAAAAGTAGTGCACTCCTGAAACAGGAAACTGCTCTGTACTAGTTGCCAAGAGTATGTTAAGGAAAAAAGGCGTTAAATCCTAGAAATGTAATGAGAAGGATTGTTGCAACATGAAGCCACCCTCATGAAACAAATTATATCTGGAAAAGAATTCAAGTCCCATTAGAAACCAATGGAAGCAAGTTTCAAAGTGATGGCAAAGTAATTTTCCTTCAAATTACTTAGTTAATTTAAATGTATTAAACCATTAAATTAACAAAACACATTTTTAAGTTACAGCGCTTTCTTAAAAGAAACTTTGAAATCAAATCTCACTGGATTCAAATAYGGTCTAAAGGTTAATTAGTTTTAATTGTCACATTAAAAAACAAACCTTTATCTTAAAAATATACTTTTTTAATGTGTTAGGGCACATCCTTCCATTCCATTTCTTTCATTATCGCACCATTAGACCACCCAACTGAATGAAAAATGAGCTACTGCACACTAACAATTCAGGCTTCAATCTCCAGTAAAGCCAGTGCGGAGAAAACAAGACTGAGAACAACTCTGATAGCAGAAGAAAAAGAGACAGTTAAATTCATGTCTAGAAAAGTACCACAAAATAACCAACTTTGGAGTTCATTCTGCTAGATATGCCTAGTATCTTACCAACTACTATTATTTTTTGAAAAAGTATTTCAAGTGGAACTATGTGGAAACWGATCATTTGAGGATTTATGTTCACATACACAACCAYTAAAGCAACATGAGGGTCACCCATGTAAATCAATATAAAAATAAGAGTTTAGCATAACATTTTTTATGACTTATGAACATTACAAACCAGTAAGAGACAGGGAACTTTTAATAACTCTTCACAATTGTACAAAAAAGGTTCTCCAATAAAGGTAAATTAAGTGATCCCAGCAGTGTCATTCCTGGCGGTGGCACCATTAGGAACAGCACTGAAGTTAATGAATCTCATCAGTTTAAGGAAGGTTTCCACAGTCACCTGACTGTGCCCTCACTCTTTCAATCTGATTAAACTCCACTGACATGGGAGCTAATTAGCTCAGTGCAGAGTTCTACATTTACCCGTAGCCCCTTCCGAGATCATTTGTGATAAAGGAGGTCGTTCATGTCACAAGCAGTTTCTTGGACACATGCAATTTCCAAGTCACTATGGCCCAAGCAATTCTTCCTTTTCTAACTACAGCTTTAGAGATATCTGAACACATAAGAATATGATCCAACTAACTGTTCTGTCTATGTGTGTTAGCATTAGTTGATTTAGGACTCTCTATACCAGAATCAGAATTACCTGAAATAKGCCATGGTTTACAGTTCAGCCTTGTTCTGATTCAACATGAATTTCAAAGCCCAGAACTCAAACAGAAAATAGGCTTAGAACACCTCATGACTCTCATCTGAGTTAATAGCCTAGTTATGATTCACTTTCTTTCCTGTTTGCTGGACTTGATCTGCAGCTCGAGCCTCATCACACTTGTTTAATTAATACAGTAGGAATGAAAACACAAATACTGTTAAATCTTAACAAGAAAAATGAGCTTGTAATGCTATTGTCAGCAGACAAGCTTGGCTTACGTCCCTTGGTTCAGCGAACTAGGARAACGTAAGT
This sequence comes from Amblyornis subalaris, assembly GCA_018881555.1. NCBI lineage: Eukaryota > Metazoa > Chordata > Aves > Passeriformes > Ptilonorhynchidae > Amblyornis > Amblyornis subalaris. The sequence goes on along the minus strand of JACAXG010000045.1, from coordinate 6,418,742 downwards.
TGACTCAATTGTACTTCTTACAGCATTAGCAATAATCCAGACATGCATCACTGCGCATAAGAATATCCACAAAACCTTCCTGACAGCGAGTTTCTCTTGAAGCTCATTGCAAACSTTTTAGGGTATTTAACATTCCTATTCATGCAAAAAACAATGCACTTCAACAATAAGGTCCAACTTTTTAAAGAGTTTGATTTTTGTTGTTAACAATTCCAATTTTCCACGTTCATTAGGACAAGCGTGAACTTTGCCTGGGGAACTGAGGCTGTTTCACGAGAGGGAGATTGGTACACATCCTTCTCCCTATACATAGGGACTCATACATCCTATTAGGTTCTGTTCATTTCAGAAAGATCCTGATGCAGCAAACCATCATATTCCAAGTAAATTGCTCATTGGAGAAAAAGTCAACACTAAAACCAGTAAGATAACCCATGCAATGACACTGGATTCACCCCTCAGCATGACACATGCTCCTCTCTATAACCAGACTTACAGATTAGGACCACAGAAACTTCCAAGTGTTCCTATCAGTAGATAATATACCCAGTATTATTTACACACACACGCACACACACACACACACACACACACAATCAGTTTGGTTCATGTGACAAGGTCTGCTACAACATTTGACTGATAAACCTAAAGCACTACATGCATTTTCTTTTGGAAGGCTGGCATTAGAAACGTTTAGGAAACCTTTAATAAGAAAAAATTTCAGCAGAAAATGTTATGTTGGGGGCAAGGGGCAATACACAAAAACCTCACAGATTCTTCCATACTTTTAATACAGCTTCTGCCAAAAAAGGGCTTCCTTGTGTATGAGGAGAAATTTTGTCCCCTTATATTTGTGAGAGCATAAACCATGGCTTTTCTTCTCCACTGTTTAAAAATGTCTCCCTAAYCCTCTGCATCAACCTTTGACCCATGCTCACTCCTGTCTCCACTGTGTTGATGTAATTGYGTGGGAAGTCACTTTACAAACCAGACAATTGAAATACTTGAGTTGAAGGTATAAAAAGAAGAGCTCAATGTACAAAAGAAGAGCTCAGTGGATAAATCATCTTCCCAGAATGTAAGAAATGCCAAACAGGATTTACACCCAAACATTCTCCTCTATTGTGCATGATATACCAAGCAGTGATTGATTTATTTTTTCCCCAGGAAATCTCCAGTTTTACAGGGTTTTTTTTTAAACTGGAGATAAACTCAGCAGGGGATGTGGGGGCATGGTGCCCATGGGAAAATAGCTGTCTGAGAAACAGTGTATCAATAGGGAAATAAACATTTTTGTGAAAGGTCACAAGACGGGAGTGTAGATTTTCACCTGTGCGTAACTAGCAAAAAAATAAATTATAAGTCATATCTAAGTTGCTTTGACAACAGATAGATCCTTCTACCATGAAGGTTGTAGGATGGATGGTACAGACTTTTGACTCATTTGACGAGGAACAGTGGCCATTTCCTTTTATGCCCTGAGTCATCACGAAAAAATAGAGCCACACAAACCAAGACTATCATTCCCTGGAATTCTATGAGAATAACACTGTAAGAACATACACAAGAGAGCTGCAAAGACAAGGGATCAATCTCTTTTTGAGCTGTAAAAAAACCAAAAAGTGACTAGAAATGTCAAAAGTTGACAGCTTTGCCAAAAGGCAATATGAAACTTCTGAACTGATGTCAGCTGGTATTTCTGCATTTCTGAAAGACCAAACACTAAAAGCTCTGAAGTTACATCCTAATTCCACAACACTGCTTTGATGATCAGCGTTTAATGTCAAAAGCTATAGAGAAAAGCTGAGASGTACTTCCTGCAGAACACACGATGCAAAGCAACAACAAAAATGATATGTTAAAGCAACAACAACTGTTTACTCTTCCTTATGAAGAAAACAATAGAAATCCAACATGGATGGAAAATTGAGCAAACTGATTTTACAAAGTTTAAATCAGTAGCAATCCTTCATCCTTTTCTTACTACACTGTTCAGTTAATTCCACACTTATTGGATGCCTAAGGAGGAGAAAGAAATCCATATCTTCAGAAAGAAAATTATGTTGGTACAGTAGGCTCATTGGTTTTTGTTCTTTCATCCACATCAAAACAGAGAAGCTGTTTCCTCTTACCTTCTTTCCGCTGCCAACTTCCCCACGGCAGGAAGTGATTAGTGGACTGTCAACTATTTTCTTGATGGCAACTTACAAAAGAAAATTTTCAGGACTCCCAATAAGATACTGAATGTACCCTAAGAGGTGGGATAATGAAGCAAAAATAAGTCAGTTCTATATTTAGGACATTTTCAACCAATTATAACCCAGAATTGTAGCAAACAATTACTTGTTAAAAGAGAGGGACAAAAAAAAATTCCAAAACTCCTGCTCCTATTGAATCATCAAATGAAACAGATTGGTTCTAAATGAATGCATGCAAAGGCAATAAAAAGGAATACAAATGCAAACTTTAAATACAAGAACAAATAAAAGATGGCATCTCTGATCAATAACCATCCCTAAATGCCAAGACAGCCAAAGGACAATCAAGGTAAATTGGAATAGTGACAGGCTGGTTCTAACGTACTTAACATTGAATGGACTCCAACTACTGTACCTCATACACTAAAACAAAGGAGGAAAACACAATGGTGCTCTAGATACCATTTTTAATGCAAAATGTCCTATCCTTCCATCTCTTCAGGGACCCCCAAGCAGAACTAGGAATCTGATTCATTCTTTTTTCTTCACTTTTGCCACTTGGCCCTCCTTTAAGTGTCTAAGGGCTCACATCGTTTAGCAGTAACATACAACTGGACTCTTAACTATATWTAATATTACAGGTAGGTCTACTGAAACCAGAAATTCATTGATTTGTATTGCTATTTTCCTGTTTCTGTTCAAAAAAATACAAAAATACAATTGATTCCTGTGAATTGTACTGGATTTGCCAAGCGCAGAGAGGGAATTTCTCCATTTCTTCATACAACGAGCACCTGCTAGACAGCAGCAATTTAATTTAACCCATGTATCATAATCCAGGCTCAGGGAGAGGATTTCTAAGCTGACATCTATACCCAGTTTAATATTAATAGTTTTATCTGTGAAGTCATTAAAAATGCCAGTCAGAGTAGTGCCAGTCAGAACAAGATTAYACATGCCTGCAAATAAATTCAGCGTCTTCATACCTACAACGTGGTGCCAAACACACCCGCTCCTTGTGTCCTGCTGTTTCACATTTCCTAGAGCCCCCATGGGCAGCACCATGAACATCCTTCTGAGGTCACCTAAATCATTTCCCAGACTGGTATTCTTTATCAATACCTTCTGGTCTGACTTTTAGCAACAAACTCCTGTACTAGCAGAGAGATTCACTGTGCTACTGATCCATGTGTTTGGATCCCTACCTGTGGGAGGAAAATTCAGATGTTGCCAGTATATAAAAACATCTAAATGGTGCTCCAGAATTTCTTTATGAATTGTTGCATGATTCAAGGGAGGAGCGGGGGGAGGAATATTGTTTCCAGTACTGTTCACAGAGGTTCTTACCATTAATTTCCATGGTAAGAGATAAGACATAGTCCTTTGTATATGTTGTTTACCTTCCTTAAAGCATGTATTTGTGAACTTTTTAAAGTCTCTATTTAAGCCCTTTTTCCCTTGCAGGCTTTTGTTTATCTGGTTATTTTAGATGAAGCAGCTACTCTTCTGTCAGATAAATATTAATAAGTATCTTTTTTCAATATAGAGACAGTACTTTATCTAGTTGCTACTGTTCCATCTGAATTCACACTCAAAACCACTGCAAGACATATTCCCAAATGCAGGAAAACAGAGTGCAAGTTCTTCCAGTTTAAAACAGTGACAAATCAGTTACCTAAAGAAAATACTAAATACCCTGTTACTGGGGCATAATCGAACTTAACAAATGAGTAGTATTTAATGGAACAGCTGATTTACATGATCTCATTGGAAAGCATCACTGTATTTCCAGCTGAGTTCCGAGCCTGCAGGACTCCATCAGGTCCTCAGGCTTCCCTTAGGCAAGGTTCAGACAATATTCACACATTAAGGGATGCTATTCCAGCACAGAAACAGATACCAATCACAACCTGCGATATTACCTCAAATCACATCATTTTTCTTTATCATAAGTTGCACAGAATTTCATCTTCAATGTAAGATATGTAAATCAACTGTTTTTTTAAAAGTCTTAATGAGCACACAAATGTACATAGCAAGTATTGCGAATACAACAGAAATAGACCCTTGAGAGCTTTTCTTTATAAAAACTGATAGCAGTACTGTTCTGTATAGCTATAATGTGCCATTCAGCTCATGTCCCTCTATTTTGCCAGAGGGAAGGTGAGAAAAGCAGGGCAGATCATGCTTACAAACTTCTGCCTTTCCACAGAAAAATCACGATGACTGATATTATGAGATAATCACACAACTGAACCCATTAACAATTTGCATTTCAATGCCTAACGCAAACATATGTTCAGGATGAGATTGRATAACCACGTTATTAAAAATTAGGCAATTATGGATAGACAGAGGAAAGAGGTTTAGGTCTACTATTATGCATATTAAATATCTGACAAAAAAACCCGAGGGGGTAATTTTCCCAGTTGTACATAAAGGCCTAAATATTCCAAGTGTCTCTTCTCACCAATAAACGCCTGTTTGATCAGACTATGTCAGYTTCTCATTTGCAGTGAATGACCCAAATGCACAGCCTGAGCATAACTCTGAAGGCTTAAACTGCTCAGAATATAATTATTTCAAGACAAAAATTGTCTTTTGTGCTTTAAAATTTAGCAGAAGATAAAGAGCTAAACTTCTCTTGTAAATAATCTGTACTTAGATCATATGCTTTGCCCAGAATTCAAACCAGTTCAAGATTCATCTCCTGATGAATCAGCTGCTGTTTTGCTGAAAGTTCCTCCAATAAAAAAAACAAAGAGCAAAGCTAGAATGGGGAGGTCACTCATCCTGTAACTTCTAGGGAACGTGAGCTTTACAAAATGAATGCAAAAGACTCTGCTTTTTACAAAAGACAATGTAACTTTTTTTTKAAAATGAATGAATACAAGAAAGGAAATAAAAATTAAAATTTATTTCAAGTTTATTTCAAGTACCTTACACTTTTACCTCTATACTGAAAGACTCCTTTTAGCAGGAGACCAGGCTTGAAAACACTGCTGCAACCATTACCAATAGCCTCCCAAAAATGAATCAGGCTGTAGGATATGAGGTGTGTTTTTGGATCCTAGATACTCAGATATTATCATCAAATACATTAATGGTTATCATTGCCAATATTTTTCAATGGAAATGTCAAAGAAAACTGAGTATAAATATTAAAAGTATATTCTTTCAAAGAGGAACAAAAAGTCTGCATAGGAGTAACATGAAACCAAAGTACCACAATGCCAAATCACTTCACTTGGCACGAACAACAAGATGCTAAATTCCTTCCTGCATTTAGTAGAGTGGGCACTGCAATAAATACCCCAAGTTGCTACCGTGTGGGTGGGATGTTTCTTGGTGTTCACGCAGATGTTCTACAAGTGCAGGTTCTCCATYCCATTTGCTCTTTAAGTATCCTTTCCCTTGTCCCCACTTCAGAGGCTGTAAGTGGTGACCATGCAAGAACTGTCATCCCTCCCTTTAGCAGACACTGACAAGAAATCAGCCTTGCCAGTGCCTGGAAGACCAAGGCAAGGAAGGCYGCCAAGGGCTGTGTATAAGCTGCACTAATTTAGGCCTGCTTATCTTTGTTCAATAAYTCATAGATGAGTCTAGAATACAAACACACTGATTTGGCATTTAGGGGACGTACATGGAGTAAATGTTACTGACAACTGAAAAACTAAGTTAAAACAGATTGGAACACTTAACCCCTGTATTGTTTCAAGTTCTGCAGCCTTGCATCAGCTGCTTAAACCAGCTCTGTAGGAGCAAAAGCCATCATAGTACAGAACTTCCAAACTCAGCCATGGGCCCTCACTTTCAGCCCACATAAGTGTTTACTGTGATATGTGGTCACAGGGAAGGGAGGGAGGCTCCTGCATCTATATAAATTTTATCCCCTCTGATCTGACTTTGAATCAAAGTAATGTGACATTTAAGTATCAAAGACATGAACTTCAGAAATCACCTTAGAGAAACGTTAATTTCAAAGCTCATTTGTGACCAATATATGCTGACAATGTTGGTGTTGAACCAAAGGGTTAAACTTCCGAGCTGTGCCATTGRAATATAATTACAGAGGGGCAGTTCTGTGCTGTTCTGTGTGACCCTGAGGAGTAGTGTAAAATAAAACACCAGAGAACCAGGAACATCCTGTGACAACATAATGGAACACAGGCAAACAAAACCTATCTGTGATATACTTTAAATTTCTGCTTCTAATGGAGCATTAGAGAACATCAATTAATAAGCAGTTTAACCCATTGGCATAACCTAAAACAACTTTTGAGAGTGTATTTAGTAGGCTCAAAACTCTCTCATATACTGAATGTATGAAATGGGCAGCAAGTGATGGACAGGAATACAATTTTGTCCAGCCACTTCTGTCTTGGAATTGTAGAAAAGCTACAATTGCAAACAAACAAACCAAACAATATTGCAAACAAACAAACCAAACAAACGAAAACCACAAAAAAAAAATCCAAAACCACAATTGTAAGCATAGAGACTAAATAAGCAAACATTAGATATCAAATTAAAAAAAAGAAATTTATTGCAGAGTTTCAGGTTTACCAGGAAGTGGTATTGCTTGAAACAGACTCATTAATACATTCTCTCAATACTTGACAATTTCATCCAAGTGCTTCTCTACACTATTAAGTTTCACAAATTCATCCCCACTTCCGAAGTACACTAGAATCACACAAGTAAAAGCTATCTCTACAGATCATCATTAACATCTTTAGCACTTTTTCTCCTTAAAAAATCTTAAGGCCATGAGGTTACATAAACCACTTTAAAACTATGTTAAAAAAAAAAAAAAAAAAACAACAGGTATCAGGTTTATGTAGACAATGCCTTAGCATTAAGCTCCCACAGATCTAAGCTAAGAGTGACATCCAGTGGAAGTACAATCTACATCCTCTTCTTTCCTCATGCTAACGGAGAGATGGTTTTAGCTCAGATTAAACCTATCCTATCACATCTATGTTATAAATATTCAGAAAGACATGTCTGTTTTGTATTATACATGTCACTGGGAAGGCAAAGGTGTGTGATAATGAGAAATGGCATAGGATTTCCACTGAGATGAAAGTTGTGCCACACCTTGATTCATTTGGCCAAAGAGACAAAATTCTCAATCAATGCTTCACCAAAACAAATTCTCTGCCTTAGAGTTCACTATTAAACCAGGGAGCAGCTGGAGATTTTGCACAAAAAAATAACATGCTTCTGAGAGTACGTTTGCCCAGGTATTTATTGTCATTGCTAATTAATTAAGCTACATTTGGTAATACTCTATCCAACTTCCTAAGGGCAATTAATACTATGAGGTAAGCGATATAKTAATGGAAGTTCTTATGTTTTGATCAAATGGAGCTGAACCGTGAACCAGCTAAGGCTGATGAACTGAAATTTTTTTATACAAGACCGAAGCAAATGTCTTGCATATGCCCCCAGTTCATCCATTTATAGACACACTCTTCTTGATCGAAGGGAAAAAACCAACAAGATACAGTCCACAGAGTCCCAGGTACATTTCTCTGCACTTGTGAGCTGTGGGAGATGTGAATACTTAAGCMAATGCTCCATGTCACCAGCATCCTTTTCCCTACTTTCTTTCACAGAAAGAAGGTAGAATAGATATTCACAGTGCTATTCCCCCCATTCCTCTTAGGTGTTCCCAACAGTTCCAACACACTGGTTCTCATTCCATTATTCTCTGACCAGACTGGGAAGAAAGAGAAATGGAGCCAGAGTAGCAGAAAGCTGTCTCTGTCTCCCACCTTGCTTGATCTTAGATTCAACAYATTTTGAGAGATAGGACTGGGGGAAACGAGAGCTTTTGCTTTCCATCATATGCCTGTAGCTAATGGCTCTTACCACACCAGATCTCACTTCTGCAAACTCACATTTAAATCAATCAAAGTCTCACAGAAATCTGGTAGGCATTGGAGAGTGTCCCTGCCCCTGACAATAAAGGCACTCAGCTGTCAACAGGCACTGATAGAAGACAATATAGGCAAATTAACCACAAGGTGATTGTATGAAGCCTCTTGCAAGATTTCTGTACTCCTGGAAGAATTTGCAGTTATCTTCTAATCCCAGTGGCAAAGTAAATCCATACTAACTATAATTAGACATGGTGTCATGACTAGGCAAATTCAAATCCACAATCAGGAGCTCTTATTCACCTGCTCATTACCTCTGTCCTACATACAATATTGCCTWTTCAAGAAAAATGACAGTATTCAGCTCCAAGGTTTAATAATATCTACTTGCAAGGTATGGCAGAAATATTCTTCCTTTGGTGTAGTCATCTTTACAATATCCAAAAGCACTGCCTTTTTTTCTGGTTACATCTTCAAGTAATTTTCCCAATATATTCCCTGGCTTCCAAATCAAATAAGCATTTATAAAGAAAATATTACACTTATATTTCTAGCATTCTRCAGTAGATTTCATGTATCAAAAGATACTAAAGTAATTAGTGTTGAGTATTACTCTCAATTCTCAGACAAAAAAGGTAAGACACTAAAGCTAGAACAAGTAGCCACTTTAGTTTATGGAAGGCACCTTTCCAGTGCTTTCCATTCTCAGAGTCTAACTAGGGCTTAGTGTACTAACAATCTCTTTATTCAATCAAATTCTTTTTTTATAACAATAATTATGCATAGTACCAGGTACTGTAGCATGGGGGGGAGGGTAGTGTATTATATAGGGTGATTTATTCTGAATTCATTATACAATACTTCTTCCATAAGTAAATAGTAAAATTATTTTCATTCAAAGTGTAAGTAGATTGGTAGGAGCTCACCAGGGTGGTGGAACAAGCCTAACCAGATGATCAATGSCACTATCCAAGGGCAGAATTTCACTCCACAAAACTAGGTTCTACAGCCAAAAAGGACCAGCCTCTCAAAGATACAAGATAACGTGCACATCTGCAGACACAGAATCTCCTGTCTAATCAAAATGTGCACTTTGTATAATATTAGGAATTACTAAATGGGCAACCAGCTGTGGGAATACATGTCATAACCAAGCAACATTGCATAACGCAGTGTATTTTAAAATACACAAGATATTAAGTAAAAGAGGGCATTGAACTATCCCCCTACAACAAATAGAAATGCGGATCTTCTAATTATTGCATTGTAGATGGAGCTAGTTAAAGCAGTAACATGACTGGAAGCGTGAAATACCAGAAAGATCTTTCTTCAGAGACATAAATAGTGGCTATAATAATTAAGAATTATTATAAGTCTTAGCACATTTTGATGGGAAAGATAGAGGATAACAGAGATGAAAACAGAAAGGCATGCCCTGATGCACYGGGTACACTATAATTATGAGCTAAATTTTTCTCAGTAGAGGGGGGGAAAAAACACTTCTTGATTACGGAATTCTTTGAAAGCAAATYGTCACTTTTTCCCCATCCATTTATACCTCAGTCCTGCAGCTGGAGCTGCATGAAGAGGCATTTATTCTTTTTATACTACACTTTTACTTCAGTGGGAGACTTCACTTCAGTGGAAAATATACCAACCTTAATATCTAGTACATGTCAAGAAATATTCTAAGGATYGAAGCATAGCCTGATTTTTGATAGAATTAGTCAAAAGCCTAATATTGTCTCAATATATTTAAAAGCAGCCCAGAAAAACGAAAAACAGGCCAACTTCCCAAAACCAGAAATAGTTACAGAGAAGCAAGTATGAACCTAGTACTGAAAACATCAAGCACATGTTAAACTGCAGACTCTACAAATAGCCCTGGTTATTCTGTGGGGCTACTTAAGTAGCTACAACATGGCAAATACAGCTTAAGAATCATAAAAAACCTATTCAAAACAGAGGAAAGTTCTTTCCTTGCTTTAAAGCAACATAACTCCATTTAAACAAATAAAGCCACAAAGGCTGCATCGGTTTAACTGCAAATTTGACATATTTAAACAGGCTGTTTACACGTCACCATAACTACACTGGGAATAATCACACAAACAGGGTTCTGATGTCACCTGAGTAGCCAAAGGTCACATCGGATTAAACAACAATACAAACAATGATAACCAGCTCTYGAACCCAGGAATGAATCAACAGCCATCCTAAGAAGTCAACTGTGAATGAAACTGAGGAACAGAGCAACAAGAACTTAGGAATTACTTGCATCACAGGCAGAATAGAGCAAGGACTAGAGTCTCCTGAATAAACAGAATAAGCAGAGATSAGAAAGGCTAAGGGATGTTTCTGGTCCTCAAATATCTCTTAACAGAAGAATTAAAAGGCTCCCTCAGGTCCAAAGTCTGCAATGGGCAAAGGAGGAAAGGTCACTTAGCTGCACCAAACCTCATCAGCCTGGGCTGAGCTTTTATATACCCAGGGGTTTGTCAGTGAAAGTTGAGAGAGAATTGAAAGAATAACTATATGGGACAGAGGCCAGCAAGTTAGAAGTAAAGAAAGGGTTTTGTAACCAGATTTAGAGAATTTGATGTTCAAAGATGATGGGAATTTAATTTCACTTAACAAAGTACATCACCTAGGGACAAACCAAAAGGAGGAACTATATATTAAATAAGACAACTGTACTGCAAAGTTGGTGAAAAGAACAAATGAGGCTCCCTGAAGGCATTTCCAYGAAGTTACCAGCACACACTGACAATATAAAAAGGAAAAATGGGTACAAAGATTCATTGCCCACACAGAAAAACAGCCACAAAATATGATGTAACTGTCAAGGCAGGTTTATGTTATTGCTAAAAGAAATTCTGAGAAGTATAATCTGTGTATCCTTACTCCTACCCCTGATGCTTTGAGAGTCAAGCAGCTACTAAGGTCAGAGGTCCAGGTTTTCACAGTACCTGATGCAGACACAAATCTGAACAGGGACCCTGTAACTACCCACCACAAAAAGAGGAAGAAGCAGAACTTTTAAAATATCCATCCTTTCTCCCAATTATTTTCTCTGTGTCAAGGAATGTGACGTGAAACACCGTGAATAGCACTATGCAGAAAGTCATTGTGTTTTACTTGTCAAAATAGCTTCGGAGGGAATGCAAGTCAGACTTGCTTTTTCACAGCAAGAATTCCACTGGAACTATAATTAAATACAGAAGAAGCAAGATAAATCTGCCACTGGCACCACGCAAAACTCAAAAACCATCACAGAAATAACAACAAAATATAAAAGAGGACACGAGTCTTCTAACAATGGAACAGTCTTTAAATGGACTGGGAAATATGTTCCATTTGCTGTAAATTATAGCCCTGATAGAAAACTGCACATTAAGTAACAACATTGAGTGGCTGCTATAACAGGACCAAATTCTTCAGAAGTGCCCAGTCCTACAGCACTGCCAATCAAAGTGAGTGTCTCTGAGGCTCTCTGGAAAATACCATTACAGAAGCAGCCACTGCAGATTGCTTGTGCTGAAACAAAAGCAAAGTACATCAAATAGCAATAGCAGCCTTGATCTGCTGTGTTTGCCTTAGCGTTAACGGTTCAGATTAATGGATTCTTTGAGGACCATAAGGGTGTCAAGAAGTTTTGGCACATTGAGGTGGGGTTTTTTTGTTTTGTGTTTTGGTATTTGTTGGTTTTGTTTGGTATTGTATGGGGGTTTCTTTTATTTTGTTGGGGTTTTTTTCTATGTATGTACTGCAGCAGCATCTGAAACCATCATTAGAACCTAGAGCTCCATTAGACTAGCTGAGCAAAACATTCAAATAGAAATAGTTCCCCGCAGAGTTGATTTAAAAGGGGGCTGGGAAGAAATTTCTGTGAAAAATGGCATAAAAGCAGTTCCCAAAATTTTTCTTCAAAAGACTCCAGATCTKCAGTTAAAAGTTGCAGGTTTCATTTTTGGCCTGGACTTCTTCAGCAAAACATTCCAAGTATGCTGAAAATATTTGTCTTTAAAAAAATTCTATGCTTAATCACTACTCAAAAATACATAATCTCATTTAACACAAAATATAATTAGAGAATGGAACAAACACTATGAGGCAGACAAAAATTGCTAACATAACTACTGAAGTTTGGTACTCAATCTTTTGAGAGATCTGTATTTTAATATTTGCCTTGTTGCAGTCTAGGTTTCCCTTAAACTGTCGGGCTCTCAAAGGCCAGCTATTTCTAACCTAAAGCCCAATTCCTCTTGGATCAAGCAACTAACCATATATAATAATAATAATTTGTACAACAGGATAAAACACATGAGCAGAACAGATCCAGATCCCAAACTTTATTGAACATGATTAAAGAGAAAGCAACTAAAAGTCTAAATGTTAATGACTCTTCTCTTACAAGCTTTTGAGAAGCCTACATGGTAAGCAATTGAAATATTCTGTATGGTATTTGACCACTGCAATGTTTAAAATTTTTAAAAAGGTCCATGCTGCAATCAAAAGTTTTGTGATTCAAAAAATCCAAAGCCAAAAGCTCCAAAGATTTAACAGTCTGCACAATTTTATCCTCTGACTGCATTAACAATGTGCTCTGCATAACAGAACAAAACCACATAATACCGAAGAATATTGATAGAGAGATTTAAGTCTTTATATTCAGTCTATTAACTCAGCCATTATCCACAGTGAGAATATACATTATGTCATCTCAGAAAATGGCAAAATTCCATTAATCTGTATGTGGGAATAATTCTCTTATCTCAGGGAGAATTTAAACCATTTTAATTTATTCCAAATTGTGCCAGAGGCCATCCGCACAAAAACTTGTATAAAACTGCCAGCTCATCAGTGACATGTATTTTTTACAAACCTTCCATCAGGGCCTCGAGTGCACCAACATCCCTTAAACACCGTGAGCAGTCTGACCTGGGAGCTGCAGCCACGGGACCCCTGCCCGAGGGCCCAGGGACCTGCATGTGCGACTGCACTGGGGGCAACAAGGRCACTGTGCTGCCTGTGCTGTGGTCMCTCTTGGCTCCTGGATCATCCTCCCTCACAGGACAGTCCAGACCTCTCTGCTGCCAGACACAGATTCTCCAAACCATAACATCTCCCCAGGAAGTGTGAAGGTGGGGAAGTACTTCCTATCTGTTTGATCTCATTGGCCAAGATGGCAATTAAAAGCTATTAACAGGATTCCCTCTTTCACAGCTACAGCAATTTCCWTTCTTTAGAATTAAAAATTCGTCTGCCTTTTCATTCCAATTAACTTGCCAGTTCATCTCACCCCCTACTTTAAAACACTAAATAATAGGAACAAAAGCAGAGGATGCAGTCAGTGACCAAGGGCTGCCAGAGGCCAGACAGCCAGTTCTCAAGGATGGAGCTGCTGCCCACTCCAGCAGCGAGGAGGCATCACCTAAAGGGCCTTTGCTCACACACATTATGGCAGCACAACAGCACTAATTAAATAAAATATCTGGGAGAGAAGTTGATGCTTCAATGATTTTATGACAAGTGATAAGACTGAAACCCCAAATTATTAGTTGAATTTGGTCCAAGTGTCATGTAGATGTTCTTTATCTCACAACAAGGACTTCCAGCATTTTCTTCATACTGAAACTCTTAGAAATGTTAATATATCACTATGCTATTTTGTGCACATACCAGTGAAAATGTTTTATTTTACAGACCCACTCATATGTAACTCTAGAGCACAAAGCAGCAATGTGTGAAGAGTTTTAATAAACAAAATTTGGAGGTAAATGAGAAAAATTTCAGTAAAGGATTATACTCATCTTTAAAAAAGGGAGGTGAGATTAAAGCACTACCAGTATATAATAGCCTAATTTCTATCTCCTTTCTTACCTCATTCAATACCTAAACCACTTCATAACATTTGCTTAACAACATCTTATTGTTACGCAAGCTACCACCAAATTGCGTTCCTGAATTAAAGCATTGGATTTGGGTTTTTYATTATCCCCAAGCATATTCAGGATGCCGAAAAGTGATACATGAAATGAGTCTCCAGGGACCCCAAAATGGCTGTCCCTCTGGCATTGTACTGTGCCAGTCATTTGACTACCATGCTAATTCAGAAGGTTTATAAAACTAAAATATTAATATCACTAGTTTTCTGCTAGTTATTTTACTAAAAAAAAAAAAAAATCAAGCTGAGAAAGGCAGAAATCAGCCATTTGAGGATGCTTTTACTGTGCAGCCATTGCGGAACACATACTGCACTACAGGATAGTGATCATGGAATGTTAAGGGTTGGAAGGGACCTTCAAGATCATCTAGTCCCCAACCCTCCTGCCATGGGGAGGGACACCTCCCTGATGATGATGAGAAATAGAGATCTTAAGACACTATCTTTCATACCAGCACAGAGTACTGGAACTTGGTAATTAGTGTTTGAATGAGGACTTTATCTTTCAATTAATCCCTTCCCTCCCCCCCATTTGATCACTCAGGAAATAATTTGATCTTCTGTGATGTAGCCACAATGGAAACGAAAAAGTGGCAGAAACATAACTTTTCTGCAGAGTTAAGGGGGGAGGGGAAAGAACAGGCTATCAGAAAGAAAGCCTACTTTTGGAAATTTGTAACTGCTTTTCTGGAGGGTTCTTTCACCACACAGCAAGTAATTTTATTTATTTTTGTTGCTTTGTCTGCAAGTTTCTTCCACTGCAATTTCCCCTTTCAGATGCAATTTAAAAAAATCCAATATTCAACAGAAAGCAAACTAATTGCTTGATAACGACCTTTTAAATGCCCAGATTAACCTTAATGGCTTTAAATGGAATTTTAATGAGGTATTCTGAGTAACTAATTATTTGCTATTTATACACATAGACATGAACAGAGTATTTTTGATTAAATGAAACTTTAGCATAACTGTTATTCTAAGCTGCATTCTTTGCACAGAGCTCCTCTTCCATAGGAGAGGCATACATATGTATATATTCACATATTCTTGTGCTCTGGCTTGATAAGCCTATCTAACGGCATGGCTTGAAACAGGGGATCCATATTCAAGTCCATGCTCTGCATGCCTCCAGGTAATGCAGGATAAACTGCTCTGAACCAAGAGCAGATATTTAAATCTGGATCTCCCACATTTTGTGCTAGCGCTCTGTGCATGATACACATATTGGTGACAGTCACACACATACTTCCCAAAATCAAAAGCTGAAATTCTGACTTGGACAACCTAATTTCAGGAGAATAGCCAAAACATTTCACACTGTTCTGGCACAAAAGAGGGAAACAACTTGAAACATCAGGCGTTCCCGAAAAATAGGTGTAGAAATTGCAGACTTGCACCGCACTTCCATAGAGCTTTACTATGAAAAAAAGGAAAACGTTTGGTCTTCCGGAGGAAGGAGGTAAGGGAGCCACACTTGCCAAAGTCCTAATTTATTTAGCCTCACAGTCAACTGACAAGGTGAAGACAGGTTTGTTTTGCTTTTGATGTAGTTTTTGTTTTTTATTTTAAAAAATGTTTCTTTTACAGCTCTTATTTCCAATATATGCAATTCCTAGGGTGTAAAGATTGAGGGAAGAGAATACTGCTTACAAAATTTACAAAGGATAGAGAGAGAAGGAGAAGAGACAGAATTATAAGTTGTCTTACAAGCCTGGGAAAGATTTGAACAACAGTGGATGTTTTGAAAAATTGGCTTCCTTCACAGGTCTATAAAACCAATGTTGATATGTGCTCTAACACGGCATAAACTTGGACATAACTACCAGTACACTTGAGTTTGTGCTTGAGCATTTATATATCTTCCAGATTCCACTGTCAAATGAACTTCATCCATCTCCATTTCAGCTACTCTAAAACTAMAATTCAAAATGTTTTAAATAAGGGTGCACAACACAGGCTTTAACTGCGAGCATGTCACCTAGCTCTAACAGAACTTCAGGATATAATACCAAAACAGAATACAGATAATCATTGAGTTCTGCTCCCTTGGCCTTAATTTGGATTAATTCACTCATTTTTATTTTGCATTTCCCATTCTAAAAAGTATAATATCTTAAGTTGTATGACATATGCCATCAGAGATGTTCACATACAAACAGGAAAAGATCTGAAATTTGCTTTTTCCCATTTCTTTTCTACMTGTCAAAATGAAGGTACTTACACAGCAAAATAAACCACATTAAGGAAAATTAGTAAAAAGCTAAGTTAGTTCTTTATCTAGAAGATGGACTCAACAAGCTAAAAATAATTTTTTTWAAAAAGTGGGTTATCTTACAGATTTTTCAGGAAGCAGATATCAACTTCAGGAATATAGGGCCAGCAAAACACACAATTGCTCCAACTAAAAGAGCATTCAGTTTTGCCTTTCTGGCAGACATCACCTTCCTTGTATTTTCTAAAAATGAAGAAGYCAGAAATGGCATTTAGCCACAGTCCTTCACACCCTTACCTCTTCAAAGCTCTCTGTTGAAATTAATCACAACATATTTTGGGGGGAGATTTAACCATATTGAGATCAAAAGTAAGATATCTCAAGTCTGATGTCTCACTGGCGTGTCACACTCTGCTAAACCCATTGGCCAAGTTCCCTGATCAATCAGAAGATAAATTCTATGTGCTCTCTTTTCTTCATTGTAAAGTTCTATTGCAGCAACAGAAAAACATCATACAAACAAAAGGAAACCATGCCCTCAAAACTGGGAAACTGAGGACACTGAAACAGAGTTTTTGTGAGTTAGTACACTGGCACAGCAGAACTCGAATATTGTGAGACCATGAAGCAGATACTCCTGGCAACTATGCTGAGGCACAGGGGAAATAAGGTGGTGACTGGTGACAGTCAACGTGGCTACACCAAGGGCAGGAAAGTTAAAAAAGATCTTTCTCATAGCTTTAGGTAAATAACAAGAAAGCAAAGCAATTTTAAGAGTCCTGAAAGAACCTTAAATAGGTTCTTTACAATAAATGTGAGCAGAACCCCTCCAAGTAGCAGTACTTGCTATTACTTTTACGTTGCTGTGTCATACCTCTCAGACTTCAAAGATAACTTTACCCTCAGAAGTTCAYTGGACAACTGTGTGTACAGAATTTTTTTTTGTTTTTCTTCAAATAATTAAAAGGCTGTAAAATAATATTGCCTTTGCTTGACTGACAAGTTCATGATCTGCACTTCTCACACAGCAGACAGGCTGAAGAGAATTGAAACCGGCAGAAGACTCGAAATATAAATCACCACCATTAAAGGGTTTTTTTCCAAAAACAAACAGGATTCAAGTTGTGAAGAGTTTGGCACAGAGTGATACATTTGTCATTTAAGCACATCATAATCCTCTTGTGGGTGATGTTGTGTGATACACAACAACATGGCATGCCTAAGTGATAAACCACCAGCTCTTCACTGAACAAGTTCACACTTATTGTCACCCTGGTAAGCTGCAATCATTTCCTATTTCCAGGAGAAAAGGAAGCAGAAAATTGGTGTGGCATAAAGAGAAAAAATGTCCATGTGCATTATGTGCTTCCAAGCAGAAAAGGGAAAGTCAGCTGACCCTTGGGAGTAGAACCAAACCGTGCTATTTCACCCTCATCTTTTATGGGGCCCAATGGGATTCATCTCAGGGTAGTGAAAGAGCTGGCTGTTATTGCATCACCTCTCTCCATTATTTTTTCAAAAGTTTTAGGAATCCAGACAGGTTCCAGCTGACTGAAAAGTGGCAAAAGTTCAAGAACGGTAAGAAGGAAGACCCTGGTAATTACAGGCCTGTCAGTCTCACTTCAATGCCTGGCAAAATTAGGGAGAAGGTTATTCTGTCAATCTTGGGATCTTACTAGTCAGATTCCAGTGTCTCGCACTTGGGATGTGTCCCATGTTTGATAAGCAAGCTTTGAGAATGTGGTAATAAAAATATATGGAGCAATCTGCTCCTGATTCAAGGCTTCTTCCTGATTGTCAAAGTTCACAGTTGTGTACAGTGACTCAGGAATTATCATACTCTAATACCAGTAACCTCAAATTTTACCTACTGTAGAAAATTTGAGGGTTATAAAATATAACCTTTGAATAGGCTTTTCTCCCCATTACATTAAACCAAAAAAAAAGTGCTTTCTACAATCCTAATACAAGGAAAGCATATTCTAAAACAAGCTTCACATGAATTACAGCTGGTGAGCAGAAGAGGACACAGCCTAAATCCTATGATAACCTAGGTCCTCACTTACACATAAACCATTTTTTTTGTTATAACTGATATATCCTGATAGCCTTCAGCTTCAGCAGGGCTGATTTTAATGCTAAAATCTTCAGAATATATTTTTTTATTTGGAAGTACAAATGCAAAACATAATTTGAGAAAAAGAAGTTGCTATTGTTCATAGAAGAGCCTAGCAGTCACCTATGAAATATAAAGCTCAACTTTGATTTCTCCTCAGAATGAGGGAGCTCAAATTCATGTCTTCCACTTTCCCAAAGAACGTATTAACAAGCAAGCTGGAAACTACTCTGCAGCATTCAGCAGAAGCTAAACTACTGTCAGGAAAATAATTCAAGACTCCTTGGGCCCAGTTGAAGGATCACATATGACAGAGCAACACAGCATCTCATTAATGATTCTTAGATTTGTTATTAGTGATAGAAACTTTACTGGAAGCCAAAACAAAAACTCAGGTTATTCCTCATCTCTGACAGATACTATTGAGTGGAATACAGAAATTTTCTTGATGGCATAAATACAATTACATATGCCTTGAAGCCTGCTCACTACATATTTACTCAAAAGAATAACGAATCCATTAGTTTCTAATGCTCAATTTGTCAAAATTGAGAATATTTTAATCATACTGGGGAACTCTCAACTACAAAAGCAAACCAMGAATGGACTTTCCATGCCAACAGAAAGCACTTGCAAGCATTTTCAGAACTGCAATTTAAACACATGAATTTGACAAAAATTATGCCTTTAAACATGTAATCTTTTGGGAACAGGAATAAGAGTCAGGCTTTTACTCTCAGATACTGAACACATAAAAACAGAAGACAGTCATGAAAAGACAAAAAGCACAAAATCCAAAATGTTTCAATATTCTATAGCTTTCCACAGTTTATCTTCTGACAGCGGGTTGGTGTTTTTAAGGGATTAAAGGTCAAATAAATCCTCCAGTGTGTAGCAGGAGCAGAGACAGGATGCCAGGAAATGCATGTAAGTTACATTTCTGCCTTCTGTAGTCTGACTTTCAATACACAATGCTACAAGGCAACAAGCATGGCACTTTTCCACATTTCTACTAATTAAACACAATCCTCTTCCAATGTAAACTTACCAGATAGAAAGGTGGTACTAAACTGAAATCCTCAAGCAGGTGCTGAAAGGTCTTATTTCTGCCTCCTTAATACASCTCTAGGCATAAAATCATTCCACAATATTTGTTATTATCTGCTGGATAATGGTATTCTTTCTCTGCCTTAATGGTGAAAAGTATTTTGAGGATAACTTTTTGGAACATACAATTTAACCCCACACCCAACAACAGCACTACATGAAGTGGAGACTGCTCTATTTTCTCTACCCCTGACAGCTGTCAGCTCCAACAAATTATAACCTTACTTTTGGAATACATAGCAGAGAATTTTATGCCTTGCAAAAATAGCAGCATTTGACATGAGACCAACAACAGACCTCCTAGAGAAGCCCTGTGACAGGAAGTTCATTTAAAAAACTTACCCAATTAAGTGTTCTTACCTCAGGTGATTAGAGAACTGCCTGAGTAGTAAACATGTCCAAGAGAGTAATCAAACAATTGGAATAACAAGGAGACAAAGACTATCATTGTTAAATGGAAAGTTAATTTAAAATCAGCTGCTAATCAGCAAAATCTGTTTAAAAATGGTGTGTTGATACTATTAAATGAAAGAAAAATATTTGGCATTAAACACGCTCAAACTTTTCACACTGCTTGTCACAATAACATTCCTGATAAATAACTGAATAAACCTAAGTCAAGCTCGGTCTGGTGSCTCTGAGAAACTAGAGGCTCATTACCAATATCATTATCTAAAACTAATTAGTAGTTGGTGATTGTAGCCTGCTGGCACTAGGAAGCTGATTAACATTCCTCAGAAACAAACAGGGCTGGGTTGGGGGAGGAGAAGGATATTTCCCTTTTGCTTCAGACTCAAAGAGCAGAAAGGGAATTAAATATTTAACTATTCATACCTGCGCACATTGCAGTTCAGTTTCTTTCATTAATCCCTAAAATGGGCTGATATTTTATGTGCTTGAGGCATTTTCATTGCTTGACATATGTTCAGTTTGGAATTTTTTGCCTGGTTGGACGACAGAAATAGAAATCTTAAAGTGCAATTAAATATTTTATTACCATTGTTTAATTAAATAAATACTGGATTAACTTGTCAAAGCAGATTTCACTGGCATGCAAGAACAGCACTTTCATTTTTCTTCATGAATGTAATCTGTGCCTAAATACTGTGATGATTAATATAATTACTTTAAATAGTACTGGATGCATTCGGGGGAGAGGGTGGACCAATTACGGAGTATTCCATGGAAAACAGTTCTTTTCATTTCCCTAATATTCTGTGTAGCCCTTTTCCTCCTTTTTTAACTGAATACTGAGTCCATTTAAAATCCTAAACTGAAGTTTAGGTCAAACCTTAATTCCATACCAGTCCTGCAGTGTCACATATCTCAGTGTCTAATTTAGTGGACACAGTAAGAGCCAGATCTGCAAGTAAACTTTTCAACAACTGAGATATCTGCATTGGAAAATTGTCCTTTTGCTACTACCCAGCTACCTTGTAAATGTCTGTTGTTATAAATAGTTCATGCCTGATGTAAATCTCTACCACAGTAAAAGTTCAGACAAGCAGGAAGAGATGAAGTCTTACCTGTATCTCTGCTGGTTTATATATGGTGAGAAATGCACACCTATACACATCTATGAATATGCACAGATAAAGTAGGGAGAGAGAACAGACCTGTTGACTCTGCTGACAACAAAGCAGGGTTATGTTTATATTCTTKTTTTGGTTAATATTGTGAAGCACTAGATTGACGGCTGGGAAAAGTCAGTGCACTACTGACCTCCAATGACCCACGTCAGCGCCATCACCAAAATCCTCAAGGCTGCTTCTTTAGTTTCAATATCTTCCTTTATTTGGATGGAAGATTATCCCCCCTAACTTAATGAACCTGCAGAAAACTAACATTCATGCAGTCCTAAGTACACAAAAATAAACTACATTAGCATTATCAAGCACACTCATTTTTGACCAAAAAAAAAAGTTATTTAAAGCAAGAAATATTACACAAATTAAAGGAAAAGCAGTATGCTATATCTAAATTTAAAGTCTATATTTCTGCCATACCAMTAGACATTTTGTTTAAAGTAATTTATCCATAAGATTAATTACAATTCTCACATAACGTGTGCAAGATTCAAAATGTGCCTTGGCGCAAAAAACACACAACTAGCACAAAATATTTGTACAAAGTAGTGAGCAGTACCAGCAAGACTAAGCTGGACTATGTTCATTACAGCAGAACAAATTGAAAATGCTGAAGTTTTTTAAGCTTTGGATTTTAATGCAGGTGATTATGAGGCTGTATTAATAATGCTCAACCTCAGAAGAAATGTTCACAATTCATATACAGCAACTGAAACAAATTAGAAATTAGACATTTCTGATTAGAGTAATAGTTTATAACAAGACTGATACCTTTTATATAAATACATGTCTGAATGCTGCAGAATTGCACAGTTTGAGTGCCTGCATTCCATAATTCTAACCTGGCTTAGGAGGACATCATGTGGCAGAATAATATATGAACAGACACTGTAACTTTCCCACACAAAACCCCCTTCTTCTACAGCTGCTGCTCCTTGCAGCCAAAAATGTTCAACACTATTGATAGACTTGGTGAATGTAGAAGCAGTGTCCAATATTGGATAGTAGGATACAAGAGAAGATTATTAAAATAATCTGCAATTCTGTTATAAAGGTGTGGGTGAATGATTGGACTCRGAGGAGGTTTCCTCAGTTACCAAGCCCTAAGCAGCCATTTTAAAATTTTGGATGTACACAGACCCATTTACAGTATTAAATTTCCCTCTTCTATGCACTTAAACTGCCTTTGTCAGAGCCCTACCAAAAGCAGGAATTTGTGCACCTATGACCTGAAAGCATCAATAAGGATCTCCAAGGAATATATGAAAGAGCCCCATCCTACCCCATCAGTGAAATCTCCCCTGAACAACTCCGTGATTACTAGCACTTGAATCAAAAAAAATATAGTGCTAGAGAAGTATTTCTGGAACTATGTGGTTGCATTTCTCTAAAAAATCCATTTGATTTCCCTTGTCAGAGGCTGATAATAAATTCTTAGAAGATCAGATGAAGGTGGAACCTACTTAAAATTAATTTTAAAAATTAAAAATAAAGCAATCTGCTTTAGTTATAATACTAGTCATAAATTATGGAATCAATTCAGATTGTTATGGTATCGGTCCAGGAAATAAGACAGAACTGAAAGAACAAAGGACAATTTAATGGCATGGCTAAGGATGGACATGGCTAGAAATTCACCACTGAAGACAACAGAAATTGTGATTCAGGGGAAAAAAAAATCTGAAAAAGAAAATTCTAAGAAGGTTTTTCTCTTTCCTGTTTCTGCCAGAAGACATAGGCTTGGGTCACGCTATTTACTTTCACAAAAGCCCTGAGATGAGCTCAGTTGGTCAGAGCATGGTGCTAATAACACAAAGGTTGTGAGTTTGATCCCAGTATGGGCCATTCAATTAAGAAGTGAACTCAATTATCCTTCTGGGTCCCTACCAACTCTGAATATTCTGTGACTATAGAAGCATTCTGGAAGTACTTTTTTTCATTGAATTAGAAAAACTATCATAGCGACATTAACACTACTTTACAATGCAGTCTAATATTAAAGCCTCCCTATGGATGAGAAGAATTCTGTAATGTAAAACTACAGAGATGTCCTGAAATATTTCTATTTACAAAGTTTTTGTAATCAGTCTCAGCCTGTTCATACTTAGAAAACCCAGGCATTTCTTCCCCTATTACGGTATTATTTAGCAACCCAGGATCTTCCACCCTGTTCCTACATTCTTCATTGGATATAGACTGACAAAATAAGTTGTGCATTCCCATAACTCAACTCAGTGAGCCATCCTAGACGTATCTGAAACACACCTCCCCAGAACAGTTCTGACAACCCAAGAAACTGTATGACCAAGTCTGCAAGCTGGGTGACCCCTTCCAAGCACAGATCAGTCAGCCATGAAGACTGACCAAAGAAATCGTGTCACCAGTCAGGGGGGTCCCAGAACAGCATTCTGGCAGGAGCAACTGGAAAGAAACACCTACACGTCATATTCTCATGTGTATATCTTGGAAAAAAAGCTTACTTAGCAGCAGTGAGCAGAGCTGAGGCCTTTCAAGTTCATGAAGAGCATTTTTTCAACAATGTAGGGTATCTTAGTGCAGGTGAGGTGGGTGACAAAGCAGTTTCAAGACTAAGTTTGGTTGTTTTTAAAGGGGATTTATGAGATGTGATGAATGCTGCAGCAGAGAGGTGGATTCTGTAATCCAATGAGTCACTTCCAGTCTCACATTCCTGTTCTGCAGGCAGAGATTGGGAAAGTATTGGGAAAATAACAGTAGCAACTTACAGCAAGACCATAGCTGTTCACTGCCTTGGTCAGAATTGAACTTAAATACAAAAGAAAAGAAACCTGGTTTTCAGGTTACCCTGACAGAGGAAAGGGGGAAACTAGTAGTGCCTAAAATCACACCATATAAAATGGGACATAGGGTCACCAAGTCTGCTAGTGGCTACATTAAGTAACACTAATCACTGAATTTAAAATAAAAATTGCATCAAACCTGCTGCAGAGTAGTCAACAGTATAAAGTGATCCTTCTGTCATACTTGAGTGCTTCCTACTTTAACTGCTTTTGCTTTTTCCTAGGCAAATACATCAATAGATATAATATTTCAAAAAAATGAAAAAAATCAGTAACAGAGAAAGCACATTGGTGTTGCAGAGGAGACTTGTCTTTGAGCAACAGATCCCTCCACATCTATTCAAGTGAAGCCACAGAAGGGTTACGGAGACTGTGCCACCAGAGCATTATTTTATCTCAGTGAAACGGGGAAGGGAAAAAGAAGAGTGTTTACAAATGAACATGCTCTTCTTAGAACCCTGAAGGAACACTTTCCAAGGCCTATCTAACAAATACTGCCTATGAGGGACAGAAATCTCTGCATGCCAGCAAGGGAGCTTGCACAATGGGATTTCAGTCTCACCTGCCCTCATCAGTCCTGTCTGGTAAAGCCAGTAGGATAAAATGCAAAAAGTAGGAATGCAAATTTCTTCAGTCCCAGTGCTCGGACAGCAAGGAAAAGGTTCTTATCAGCCCGTATCCAAAATAACCCAAGGTCAGATTTCCTGGAACCCGGCTGCAGAGGGCACACACTTGAGTGCACAACCCTCTGCCATTCTCGTATCTCCTGGTCCTCTCCAGGCTCCTGATTTACATCTCCCACCTGCTGGGTAATCATACACTCCCCAGCAGTAAGATTTGTCCGCGCTGTCTCACGGATTGCTGTTTTCAACTTCGGGATTGCTGAAGTTCCAAATCTCAGGTGACTATTCCGGTTGCCTGAGACAGGATTGTGCAGTCTTGCTTGGCAGGCGTTTTGAAAGGATTTTGCATCTCATCTTGTTGCCACTCAGCAGTCAGGTGAAAAATTTCTTGAGCATCTGGGATGACATGTATTTGGGGTTTTACACTTAGTCAAAAAGATATTTATCCAACAGATGGAAACATGACAAACTAGTCTCTAAAGTAAGCATGTCTTCTGAAAATCTTATGCCTGAGTCAATATCCATAGTTGGCAGGAGACTGTTACGATTTCAAAAGTGTCATTGCACACAACTGAGAAAATGTCAGAATCAATCCTCCCTCTTCTTTATATAAAAAAATGTGTTGATAACCTAAGAAACATATGAGTAATCTGAGTAATTGAGAAAAATCCAATACATTAGAGGAGCTATTTATACACAGGATGAGTCAAAATTACTTTTGTTTTCCTTACTGTAATAAATTAATCCAATCTTTGAAAAATCCTCAATAGGGCCTGATCTACAATTAAAATCTTTTGCCATCCTAGAAAGGCTGGCTAAAAGGATGACAAAAAACCCACAGCCCTGCTTAGGAGTTTTATACAGCAATTCACTCCTTAAAGACATAAATGTATTTGAGAAAAGAAAATTGCTTTTATTTTATTGAGCTGTAGAGGCAAAAGAATTATCTGTTTAAGTTGCTTTTATGTAAGTGGGAATTGCCAATGGCAGCACAGAAAACTTCAGTAGGAAACAAACTAAACACTGGGCCTAATCTAAACAACAAATTTAACACTGGTCATCTTTGATATTTACTTCTAGATCTGAACTTTGCAGACAGAGTATTTACCTAACCAGTAAGTGGTGGTACAGCTGTGTTTGTATTAGCAAGCACAAATATTACCTCGATTTCCTTTACTTCCATCACATATTGTGCTATCAGAGTTATGGAGAACTGAAAAACATTTGGGCACATAGACATAATAAACTCTTTCCTAATAAAAAAACTAGTGACCTTAGCAGTTTGATTGCACAACTTATCACAAGCCACAAGAAAAAGAAGATGTGACATTTCATCCTGAAGAGCCCTTTGTCAACAACTATTCACGGAGGCAAAGTTCAGGAAAAATTGCTTTCTACTTCCTCACTGATAACATTTATGAATATCATCAATTAGATCTTTAAAGCTTTTGTTCTGCTTCAAGAGACTTCACAGATTATCCGTACATAATACATTAAGCAAATCAGTAAGAATAATCTGTGTGAATTACCAGAACTTATTTGTCTTTACTCTTCACACTAGTTTTTGTATTGTTTTGGTTTTCTTTAATTTATTTAAATACATACTGCTGCCTTCTAGAACAGAAATTAATGAAAATGTTCTTGTCAAGACTTCATAGACATGGCCATGCACTTGGAAATCAATTATTTCCGTAACGTCTAATTTTTGGTAAAATAGCTTTCGCTCTTGTGCAAGACCTTCAACTTGACAGATGTCAAATATCAACTCAAAGGAAAAAAAGTAACTAAATGGTCAGATCATGACCCTATGAAACTAGAGAAGTTACACTCAAACACTAATAGTTTTTCCCCAGGAAACTCTCTCCGAGTTCTACAGGTCTTCTCAGTGAATAATTTTTGTAAAGTTGAGTATTTTTGGGGTCAGACCTCAGTATATAATGTTATACTTTCCTCCTTGCTGCTTTCTCAAAAMAAGGTGCTTTTAACCCGCATAGTGCACTTACTTATTGCTCATAAATCGGCACATCACAGAGAATTGTTATTCTTCTCCTCCATCTGTATCCAAAATTTGAAAGTAACCCAATTCACCACCAGACACACTGAGGAGCTCTCACAGGTGTCATACACTTCAGTAGAACTGAYTCACCATCTTTACAGGGCTGCCGATAGATGTTTCAGCCTTAAATGCATATTGACAGCTACCATTTTTCAAAAGACTTCAGAAGAAACACACTTTTAAGCTTCATTTCAATCAATAATAATGACCAAAGATTGCACTGGCAAAAATGCTGTGTAGTTATTTGTTCTCCTAGGTCTCAAATCAGCTGGCATTAAAATTCCTGACCCTCTCTGTTGCAGGTRTCTTATGAAAGGTTGGAGGAGAGAAATAAAATTTGGGCATTTTTCAGTGATTTTTTTTTTTAACCATAGTTGTTTAGCTGCTGAATACATATGAACATGGAGAAAGATCCAGAAAATCAGATTGAGAGCTGAAGACAATACAAAAACTGGAAGGGAATTAATTAATTCTTTTATATGTCATAGTCTTTTTTCCAAAAAAAAAGACCAAACCCTGAGGGACCAAGTAGCACTTACTAATCAAGCAATGGTTAGAATTACTCAGGCCCTAAATACGATTAAAAAGTAGATGTTCACAATAAGATATCAAACCTCAAATGCTCAGGGATCTGAGATTTTTCAAATGTGTTATGCTACGCTATAGTCTTTTTTCCCCAATGATAGGCTGAGGATCTCACAGACACCCAGCTGAATTTAAAAACACCTCCAACTCAAAGACATTAAACACTGCTCACCACATGATCTTAAAATCAGCAGTATGAGGAATGGACTTCCCAGCTTCAGGACTTCTGCTGAGTTCTGAAAAACATATTGGTTCTCTCAGCCAACTTTCTCAATGTTATGGCTCCTAACCCCACGCTAACTCTGCTGCCAGCCTTTTATAATCTCCAATCACGGGTTGCCAAAACCCGCTTTAGACTGTACTCTGGCAAAACTCCCACTGACCACCAGACATGCTGATGTAGTGCTGAAGGAAGTGGCACACATTGAACAATGATATAAAGTGGTTCAAAAAGGGGGAGAGAAAGTTTGGGTTAAAAGAATGTTTATTTTATGCGTATTTTTTAAAACACAGCTTTTCATTTATGGATTAATTTCCTTTACATAAGGCAAACAATACTCATCTAAAGCTACATAAACGCTGCAGCTCTCATGCTAAGGCTTGTAAAAGCTTTGGTATAAATTTCTACATGGCTCATTAACTCTGCTCACTTGATCACTTACCTATTTTAAGTAAAGCCYGTGTACAAAGTGCCATGGCACTTCGTGTTTTTACTGGTTTCCACTGAGGACCATACCAAACACAAGTGCAACACAGCATTGTCAGACAGTTGTTTATACAGAGTTTGAATACTAAGATGTAGGGTTCAATTCCATCCTGCTTTGTAGTCCATTTTTAGGCTACCTCATGAAAATGAATGCATTTCTTGCTCAGATCAAGTCCTGCTTCATCTGAATGAGGCTGCAGAATCAGCCTCCTCATATCATCTTTCCTCAAGGGCTTCCGTGCTAGAACTCCTGTAAACAATCACAGTCTCAGAAGACAAGCCTTGGCAAGAAATYCATAATTCTACTACTTTCACAAGCATTTGAATTACATAACCTGCCTTAGTTCCACCATTATTACAGAACTATCATATTTCTCTGTATTCACTGCTGCATTATTTTACAGACTCAGAAAAATAAAGGTAGCAATGGTATTTTCTGCAACTGATTCTACAGAATTAAGTGGTGTACTGGATTTCATGTAAGGTCTTAAGTTTATCAGTTTTCMTTTTATGAAGAATAAAAATATTTTTCAAACCATCCAATCAATGGATGTATCTTCACGAGTCTGTAAGTTCACATCAGGAATACGCTTTTGAAGGAAATCTCCTGCTCGTTCCCTCTTACCTTACTTTGTTTCACCCAGCACAGATCGGGGAGTACAGCCAGAT
This sequence comes from Amblyornis subalaris, assembly GCA_018881555.1. Taxonomy (NCBI): domain Eukaryota; kingdom Metazoa; phylum Chordata; class Aves; order Passeriformes; family Ptilonorhynchidae; genus Amblyornis; species Amblyornis subalaris. The sequence continues at coordinate 6,390,233 of JACAXG010000045.1, read as the reverse complement.
ACCCCCCAAAAGACACAAAGCTGAAAGATGCACTCTACAGACTCTGCAGAGCATCTTCTGTGCCCCAGCCATGACTGGACCTTGAGCTCGCAGGAGCAAACTGGAGCTAGTTCAAAGCACATTCCATCCTTTCCACCCACTCACACCCAATGTGCACATCAGGTTCTTGGCACCGAAGGCAGACTGGCTCCAACTGCACAGCACCACTCGCTAAAGTAGACATGGACAATGTTGGCTCAAGGTGGTGGGTAGGCTGGAGCCAAATTTCGCACGGCAGGATGTATTTCCTCTTTCCATCTCAGCTTTCCTCTTAATAAAACTTCCTTTGATTAAATCATTTTAAAAATAGATCTTTTTGTTTCCACAGGAGGAACGGAGCAAGTTAGATTCACCTATGTCAGGAAGTCCAAGATGGAAAGTCGAAGTTCTAGCAACCACAGCACATTATCTGCATGTACAAAGATGAATATACTGAATGTGTGGCTTACACATTTCTTTTTATCATGTTTAGACTCTGCTATCATGCCTATCCTGTGAATCCAACACATTTTCCCTGAAGTTTGAAAGCCTATGTATTTGTTTCAGAATATTTTGTGGCAAACAACTTCATGTCTCCAGTGAAGCACTGTAAAAAAATGCAAAATTTGGAAATCAGAGCTTAATCAGTGAGAGAGAACTAAGAATATGATATATGATACAGTAATAAAATGCACTTATTCAGTCTGGATATGAACTCACAAGTGAGATGGGGTTTGCTATTTTTGAAGCCATAGTGTGGTAAGGCTGAGGAGGGTGGATGAACTAGCTCTATTAGAAGACTGAACGGTTTTTTGAAAATAACCCTGATTTTTCTGTCAAAAAAGAAAAGGAAAATAAATGTATGGAAGAGAAGAGAAGAGAAGAGAAGAGAAGAGAAGAGAAGAGAAGAGAAGAGAAGAGAAGAGAAGAGAAGAGAAGAGCTCAGTTGGAAGGGACCTAAAATGATCATCTGGTCCAATTGTCTGACCACACAGGTACAAGTTTTTATAATCAAGAGACTTAGTGATGTAAAAAATTGTCCTGCAAGAAATCAAAACCCAAAGGTTTTTTTAGTGCAAACAAGCTGTATTCACAAAAATATCAAAAATTTAACACCATAAAAGATAAAAATAGTATTAACATTGCAGRTACTATTTGTAATTATTTAATAACTTACCATTTTCATGCTTCCATCTGTAACATCTTAGAATTAGATACTTTGCAAAAAAAATACATGTTATAAGAAAAAAAAGGCTGGCTAGAATCAGTAAAAGAAAATAATCAGTGTATAATATATTAAGAATAATATTTGCTGTAGATACAGCTTGGTCAGACGTAGTACTAAGGACATGGTTTAGCAATTTAATGGGGAACATTGGGGTGATGCTGGGACTTGGTGATCTTTTGGAGGTCTTTTCCAACCTTAATGATTCTATGACTCTAACTTGGGACTTAAACTGAAATTTATAACTGAGCAAACAATAGGAAGCATAGTAACTTCATTTTGTGGATATTGGACAGCTTAGTGGATTCCTAATGGGAGGATGCAAGCTCCTCTTTAACCTGAAAGCTATATGGTGGCTTGTATGGAATACACCTGTGCTGTTTGGTTGGTTTACATCAGAGATGTACATCACTGCAACAAGCATTGCYTGTCACCCACTTTTGCAGCTAAAAGAGAAGCTAATTGCTGCATCTAAGAGTGAGATACTATTTCCTCTTTAGAAGTGCTCTCTTCACTTTAAATTGGCATAAAGGAAGAGAGAAACTTATGTTATTTCCACTTGTTCTGTGTCCCCTGGTACACCGTCTGCCTTTATGTGCACCCTGACAACCGATGTAAGCTGAGCACAGGCTGCCACGTGAGCCAGCCTGAGTGACCACTGCCACCAGTACACCCAGTGCCCGCTCAGCCCCACCAGCTCTGCTTCCCTCAGGAACAGTAACCAAGTCTCTCACAGCACAAATACCTGTGTCCATCCATACTTCCAGGAGGGCTTCAGCATCTGCCTTCCCATCTCCCACATCCTCAGCACTGCTAAAACACAAAGTATGGGGCAGACCTACAGCTTTTCTCCATCCCCTCAACTGTACTTGCCAGATTGCCTCAGCCCCTAAATACGGCAAGTGAGACTGAGGAGCTGAGAAAAGCTGTGGTGCCGTGTGGGAACCATAAATAATTGCAGTGCTATGGCAGCAAAGCAGAAAAGAGAGTGTAAACCCTCCTTCACCTGAAGCCCCGTTCCATGGGATCACCCACAGCATGCGATCATTTCTATTTTTAAATGCGGTATTTTCTAACATGAGTCAGTTACCAATCTATTTCTGATCTGAACAGGAAGGACAGCGGAACAACCTTAATCACAGCCGAACCAAAATTAGACCAGAAAATGGATCAGTTCAGCTCCTTTATTTATACTAACCAACTTTAGGTGTACCTATATGAGAATACACACATAAACTCATTTTGTAGATCCTCAGTAGAGGATCAGAAGCTGGTTTAAAGAGAAATTTAAAATGTAGAATCGGGTATTGGAAGGGGCCTGCTTCCTCCAAAGCTTTTACTTGGAAAGCTGTAATTCAGCCAGCCAAGTCACCATCTAAGGGGTGGTGACAGCAGCATGTCTAAGCAATGCCTGTAAGAGTCACCTCTCAGTCGCCCTTTGCTCAGCATTTATCAGGCCACAGCCAAAACACCCTTTACTGGAATTCTGCGTCCAGTTTTGGCACTCAGCAGAGGGGAGAGAAAGAACAGGACAGGGCTCTGACCCTTGGAGATGAACCATGCCTCAAGCAGGACTGCGAACACAGTGACCACCACATGCCTCTTCTGGTCTTAATTCTRCACTTCTAAAACTAACTCACACATTACACACATGAATATAAATGTTCAACCATGACACAAACCGGTTAAAAAACAATATAAAATAGTTTAAAAAAAAAAAAAGGGTCATGCCAATGTATGACATCAGAAGCCTTTTTCACCTTGGCAGAATAGTGACAAAAATAATGCCGAAGAAAATAAAAAATCCTTAGTAACAAGACTGTGATGTTACAGAGGACATATTATTAGAAGATCACTAAAATACACTGGATGCCACTGGAAATGCAATCAAGCTCCAAGATGGCAGATATGAGCTCAATAAATTATTAATGTACAAGCTTTGTTAACACTGCAGAAAGACTGCTGTCACTACAATCTGCTGAAGCTCTAATGTTGGTTTTCACACTAACTCCTCTATCGCACCATTTCTTGGAAAAGTTGCAAACAGAGAATCACAATAATCAAAATCTTACAGAGGCATTAATAAAATTAGAGAAGGATCCTGATGTAAAAATATTGCAGTGATTAATACATAAATCCCTATTTTTTTGGTAGCCCAAATGAAAGAAGTAATTTTCAGCACCAAAGCTGCCCGTAAAGCTACTTGCACGTGAGGGAAACACGTCTAAAAAGGGGGAGGGGAAAATCTGTGCCTTTTTCCAAGCTGTTTCGACTACTAACAACTCAGCTTCAAGACAGATTCAATATGGGTAAGATATGCAGCATGTTTACATTTGGCGTTTACAGCTGCACTTAGGTAATTTCATAGATGTATATATAGATAAGCACAGGGTCAGGCATGGATACAGCAAACTGCTTCATACAAAGATGGAGATTTCTCATTTAGTTGCCTAGCAATAGGATCTGACTCCTGGAAGCTAACAAGTACTGATTAGAGAGTGGAATAGAATTATTTAACGTATCAAATGCATCATACAGGAGGGAACATAAGGCTATTGAAAACAGGGAAATTTTAGGCCAGAAGAAATAAATTCTATCCAGTGAAATCTATCCAGGAAATATGTGATACTAAGAAACTACAATAAAGCAAGCCTCACTCTGTTCACTCTGCCTGTAGTTTTCATTATTCTTCTTTTAGCAGAAAGTCTAATTCCATCTTGGCTAGTGGATCTGACTTTTGAATTGCTGTGTTTAACTTTGTCCAGCCTCCTCAACAGTGTCTCAAAGCAGGAGAGAGAGAGAGAGATATTTTTAAAAACTGAATGAGATGAACATGATGGCATTTCTCTTCTTGGAAAACACAGCATGGTACTAGTGGAAAGTTTGATGACGTTTACTATAGTGGCGGAGAGGCAAAAGTCCACATTCGTGTTTTCCTTTGTAAAAAGAGCTTTAGAACTGCACTGATGCCTTTTAACACATTTATAAGGTCTTTTCTCTCAGTTCTTTCAGTATTACAAATGTTTTTCTTTCAGTACTTCAGAGGTAGAACAGGAAGATCACAAGCCAAGGATAGGTAGACTACTTCAAGTCCAGCACAGATCAGAAGTACTCATGTCTTGGAACAGTACTGGTATTGGTCTTTCCCCCTTATAGTCAAAATTTAAATAGATTAGTCTACAATAAAACTGGGGGAACAGAGATCACTGGATAGTATTCCAGCATTATAAACAGCATGAACTTGTAATGCACTATTCAGGCATTATTTAAACTTGAAATAAGGACGTGGTTCCTCTTCCTGCTATTTCCAACCTTTCTTTAAAACATTCTTCTTTAACAAGCTTTTAAAACAGTACTTCCCAAATCTCTTCCTGTTGGAGCTGTCACTTAACAGTATTCCATCTGCTCGGTACAGAAACAGTCATAAAATTTCTCTCGTGTCCTGTTACATCAGCATAAATCTGGACTAACTCCACAGACTTCCTGTGTGACGCACTTACTCGAGGCTTGTCTACACAAGGAAGTAAATATAAAGGAAAACTACCCTCATTTGGAGCACAGTACCAACCCTGGGCTCACTCCTGGTAGAAACATTCTTACCAGAGAGAAAAGAAAAGCAGTTTTTCCCACCTTGAATATGGGTTAAACTACTTTGAACAAAGACAATCCTAGTAAAATCCAAAGGTGTAATCACATTCCACAACACAGTGCTTTACAAAAATAAGGTTTCAGTATCAGAAGCAGCATGTCTTCCATCTAGTCATAAATATCCTGCTTCTCAAGCTTTCCTTAATTCAATTTAGAGGTACTCTTAGATACTGGACACAGCTTTGCATTTTGGCATGAAAATACCCTTTCATTGTCTATAACGTACATTTGTACAGAATGTCCATAACTTCGCACTTCAAAAGCATTCATTTTTCCGTGAAGAGAATGACTTTATTCCTTAATCTTCCTTTCCCAGTTGCAAAGACTATCACACAGACTAATTAACTACATCTTAATTTGGTCTTGTACTGTGGCTTCCTTGTCCTTGTTACAGCAGTGTGAATTTATGGGACATAAATTATATTTACTACACGAAAGGTCTTACTAAGACAGGATTTTACATTCTTTTTTTTTCTATGTTGTTCAGACACTATAATTGTAGAAACTACACAAATATCTAGAAAAGCAAAAGCAGATAAAAATGAAGGACACACAAGTGAAGATTTTGATGTGTGAATCATGGTAAGTTATTCAACCAGGGCTAATTTACTGAGATGTAAATTGATTGGTGGTTTCATTACAGGACTTTCTGTATAATAATTCACAGATTTCTAATAATTTAATCACCTATGTGATTACCACCTGCATGTTTAAAAAGCTAAGAGGCAGCAGCATTTATTTGCACACATTCCTTAGGAGGCACTTGCTGTTTACAAAGATCTGTCAATAAAGAAGAGATGGTCTGGAATGAAAAGACTTGCTCCTAAGTTTTCTCACACAGATATGTATCCCAGAATAATCTGGCACTAAGGAAATCCAAGTGGTCAACACAAAAAGTCATCATCTCATTGGGAAAAATTGTAGAGGGAGTAGGGAGACAGGGTTGTCTCTGATCTCTTGTTGATTCTCACAAGTTTCATACACATTCTGTGCTATAAACAGCATTTTCAGAGAGTTTCTGAAAAAGAACAAATTGGACAGAAACCCGAAAGGTGGAAGTAACTAATTTTCTCATCTGGGGCTATGTGGTCATCTTAGCACCTATTGTGATATCCTAAATACAGAATCGAACTTTTTTTTTTCTATGTCATAAGAAATAATAGCTTGAGCTATTAATTTCAATTATGTGCACATGTAATTTGAACTCTGCTCTTTGCTCCATGTTTTTTATTTTCATCTCTTTTAACAAGTCACAAGAAAAGTAACATACTAAATTTGAACACTTAATTCATTGTGAAAGTAGTATACCATCTACCCCACTTCATATTTCCATGTCTTATACAATATTCAAAGATCTGCTGTCAATTACATATCAAAGATCATATCTAATTTGTAAGATAAATTGAAAGGAACTGTTACTTATGAATGTATGAACTAAAATACTTCATGTTCCCAACCAAGACTCAGTAATCCTTGTTACTTATGGATACTTCCATGTGGAGAATGGGAAAAGGAGATGCTCTGGTGAGTATTTATATATTCTGTATGAAATGTGATTACTCTTTTCTATCTTTTAATCTAAATTACAACCAGCAAACAGCCAAGAAACTGTCTTATCAAATAAATTTGATAATAAAACATACATTACACATATATGTAGCCCAAAACATGTTTTATTCTGGCCTAATAGCAAAGGTTATCAAGCTAAATGCACCATAAATTATCACAGTATTGCAAGCAAGGCAGTAATGCCACTCATTCTTCAATTAGACATCACTTTGATATGTACTGCTTTAGGTAGTCTTATCCTCCTCTTTTTTTAACCATACAAAGTACAAACCTTGCTTTCACTGACTGTTTCTAAAATTCCTTCCAAAATTTACTAATTATTAGGCCTGCATAAATCCTGCAACTCAGTAACAACAAAAAAAGACATTTTAGTGCAAGCATATTTTGTATAGTTCTATCTACAGATTTGGAGATTTACACTCCTTGTCTAAGTAACCTCACTTAAAATTGAGGTTGTACTCTCTCACTGTAAGTAGGAAATATCCATCCCACTCTCTGTTTGTTGTTCTGTGAGGCAAGATGTTGTCCTCTGAATTCTCCCTCTCAAAAAACAGATCCTAAAAGCAAGAATCACTATAATAATAGTCTGACCATAATTGTTTAGATTATGGTTGATTCAAGTTGTTATCTGGAATAGGTTATAACACCACACAGAGGAGCTGGCATCATATGAGGCCAGAACATCGATCGACATCAAAAGAGACCAAGAGTGTTCTCAGTTCTTTTGCACCAGGCAGCCCCAGTTGCATTAGTAGTAATTTGCCTTCAAAAGCTCAGCAGCAGCAGGTCTGAGAGGGGACAACAGAAGTGACAACTTTGCATTTTGTAAAAGAACAAACGGTTTGGAACATCAGTGCCAGCCCTTTTAAGATCAGCTCTAGCAAGACTGAGGAATGAGACTTCTGACAACAGTTTTGTTTGTTTACTTTCCAGTAAAGTTTCTAGCTGCAAAAGCCTTTTTTGAATCCTGAGGTTCACTGATTCTGAGGCCTTGCTGGCCTAAATGCTGAAGTGTTTTGTTGGAGTTTTTTTTCTTTTTTTTTCTTGCTAGTTGGCTAAACCCCAAAGAAAACAATTATTGTTTCTCAGTGATATTTACAGAGATATTCACATCTGTAAACATAAATACCATGGTGATGTTCTGCATTTTCTTAAGGAAGCCTCAAGACTTCTTTTATTCTTTCTGCCTAAACCATGTAAATCAATGAAACAGTTGTTTGAATAAAGGAGCAATAATTGCCTGATAAAATTTTTCCATACCAACTAGGATGTGTTTTCTGTTGAAATATTCTTGGTCTTGATAAAGACTTGCAACTTGTGAAACCCACCTGTCCTGCAAAGACTTGTGGAAAGAGATCACCATCAGAGTGGAGGAAGTCACTAATGAATTTAATATATCAGCGACACAAATATCAGCTCTCCAAATGCTGTGTCTTGCTCAGAATTCCTGCAGTCTGTTCAGTCACTGGACTGGAACATTGATTACGATTTCTTTTGAAAGACTTTTTGTTCTTATTTCCATTGAGAAGTGACAACAATCTCCAGCAAGCATAGAGTTAAATTTCCTGTTCCACTGGCACTGAACTAGATAAGATTACACTCAAAGGTTTAGAGGGTCTCTGCAAGTTTGATAAGAAGAGAGAAAATACCTCAGAAGTATCCAAAATGTAGCTGTTAGAAGGTAAAATACCTGCCTAGGTGTGTTGGGGATTTTGCCCGTATTCTATCTGATGTTTCTGTAGCAGTTATGATACAACTTGGGCAGGATGCAGCTTGTTACAGATAAAATCTGTCTTCCACAACTTCGCTTCTATTGCTTTGCAACTTTTGCGAACACAATACAGATACAGCTGTTAGAAGGGAGCCCTCTGCAACCAGAGTTCACTCCAGTCAATGAACATGGAGTGTAACTGTTCTTGGCACCTTTCTTTGCCCTGCCTGTTCACACTGCGCTGCTGCTTACAATTCATAGTGCAAAGCAACTGTCAGTCCCTTTTAAGTGTTCTCTTCTTAAAGAAAGTATCTTTTCTGTGAGCGACCCTCTTGGCAATGCATTATCTGTAGATACAGTTGTGTGTTAAACAGAGAAAATATAACATTGGTTAATCACAGGTAGGAGGATGGATAATCTCCTATCCATAATATAATCTAGCTTTGTACGAGTTCCTCATCTTAGTCAACTGATGTGACTACACCTGTTGCTACCACACTTCATTATTTATTTCCCGGAAAATATTGATTACATTAAAGAAATTAATAGTATCCATGGTCCTCACTAGGAAAATACAGAGATTAAGAATCCACCTAAACCTGTTGTTAAAGAAACAAAAGTGCATTATATTTTGAGTATGAATTTGAAGGGCACAAATACGACAATAAGGAAGCTGTATATTTTGTGTATGAGGAAAACGCAAGGCAGGAAAAGACAAAAAAACACAGAACAAAAATTATGTTTGTGCAAAATAAAACACAAATTATGGGGTTTTTTCATTGTTAGTACACCCAAGCACCATGGGCTACACCACTAACATTTGTGCAGGAGCAGTGTACCATTTGTTTTCCTTTTTGTAAATGTTTCCTTTTTGCAAACGTTATCATTACCAAAATTAGCTTTTTTTTTTCTTTTTCTGTACATACTGTACTTGAAAATCAATCCCTTAGGGGTTCTGATTGTCATGAAAAGTGAAACTGAGAAACACAGCCTTGAGTACTGAAAAAGTATGAGAGTTTTATAAAGATTCACAGAATGTAGCTATTGTTTTACTTTAAAGGCAGACAGCTTTAGTTCTTATTCACCTATATGAGGTGAACTGCTCTGCCTAAGCCCTCTGTTGTTTCTATGTAGGTATACACAGGAAGAGCAATCTTAATTATCTTTTAAAATGACCATTTAAACTGTTCTATATTTCTAATCGGACACTCTTACCGCTCAAAATTAATTTGGTTTAACTCTTTTTGTAATTTACTTAAAAAGTGCTTTAATAATTTAATTTAAGACTCCTGGCTGAAGTATCCAGGTTCTAATTCCAATGAATCCATAAACTCTGTGCATTTGGACTCATCTTCCAGAGTGTTCTCCTGCTGACACATCCTCAGCCTTGTACTTTTTCTGTTTGTTACAGTGCTATCACGACTCTATATCTGTTTTACTAAAGGACATAATGTGAGTATATTTACCATATGGTTGCTGGGAGCAAAATGAATGGGAAGCTGACTAAGAATGTATTTATTACTTAAGAGAATCAGAGCCAAGGAAGAGAAGGACAAGTGTAAAGAACACCAGAAACCTTTTACCAAGCTGAGGATGGAAATACCCATTGCAGGAATAGTTTTAACACCGTTTGTATAAGTTTGGGCTTCTCTAGGTACTTTAACCCCTTACAGGAGTAAGAATSTGAGCTTGTGTTGAGGTTTTCTAGTGCAGCTTCTAACCTGCAAAGGTGGACAAACCAAACTGTCTCCTTTAATCAGAGCAAGCTTTAAATTGAAATTACTGGCTCCTCTTTTCCTTAAATTTTTCRACCAGTTATTTAGTAAACAACCATAACAAACCTGTTATCTACTAATGGAACCATATGAAAATCAGGACTTGAAGCTCAGCTAACTGAGAGCTGCTGCATTCAATAAATGAGTCAATAAAGCATACAACCTGGATAAAATGCTGAGTGAAATTCATCCCTGATAAAACTAACCTTAAGTCAGTAGTTACAAAGTCATGTCCTTTAGCATCTGTTTAGGGCCTAAACAGAGTTCCATTACTAAAAACACAATACTAAGGAATATATATAAAAGGAATAAAAGCTTTTGGTTAGCTCAMGAGTGGGGTTTATTTCACTCTTAAATACTTCAGCCCCAGGAGGCTCAGCTCTTGCAGAATCTGAACAACACTTAATCCAGAAATTACCTGTAGAATTTAACCTGTAGGAACTTTTGTAAATTCAACCCAATATCATCTCAATCTAGGGATTCAGCTATTCACATGTGAAACAAATGTATCTGTGGGCAGATGAGTTAACTTGGATTCACTGTATGTGGGACTTCTGCCTCAGACACACAGCATGTAAATGCTAAGCMTGAAAGCCTTGCAAAATTAGTATCATTTCAGTAAATCATTTATGTTAACCAGAAAAACTACCAGCAAAAACCATAGCAAACAAACACCTAAAATTTAAAAAAACAACAACAACAAAAAAAACCAAACCCAGAAACAAAACCACTTCCTTTTCACCAAGGAAAGCCAGTAAAAATAATGTTCCAGTTGGAGGTTCTTCTATTTTTCTGCTTACAGGTATTTTACAATAATCTGTAATATTTTACAAATAYTATTTTACAATAATACAGCTGAACTCCTCTATACTCCCCCATTTACCTTGCAACCCTTCCTGAGGTCRCTCCCCAACCAGAATACAGCGATTCCTGCAGCTCCGTGTGAGGCGGCAAGGCCATACGAGCTCAGAAACTTGCAAAAGAACATGGTTTTCAGAATCTTTTCTTTTCAGACCTTCCATTTTTACTCCAAATTCAACAAGAGAGAACCCAGAGAAATGGGATCATGCTACTCAAATACATCTATGAACCCTTTTTTACCTTTTGTTAATAATTATTCATTTCCTGGGTCCATTAAACTTRTGAAGCTGGCTAGCAGGAAATAATTCTGCAGCGCTGAAATGGCTTGTATTGCCTCAGAGAATTAATTATTTTCAATCGACAGAACACATTTAACATTTTCATAGAATCATAAAATACTGTGTGTTGGAAGGGACCTTTAAAGCTCAYCTAGTCCAAGCCCCCTTCAATGAGCAGGGACATCTTCRACAGAAGCAGGTTGTTCAGGGCTTCATCCAACCTGACCTTGAGTGTTTCCAGAGACAGGGCATCCACCACCTCTCTGGGCAACCTGTGCCAGTGCATCACCACCCTCACTGTAAAGAAATTCTTCCTTATACGTACTCTGAATCTACCCTCTTATAGTTTTAAAGCATTGTTCTTTATCGGATTGCTACAGGTCCTATTAAAAAGTCTGTCCCCATCTTTCTTAAAAGTCCCCTTCAAGTACTGAAAAGCCACATTAAGCCCACCCCAGAGTCTTCTTTTCTCCAGGCTGGAGAACCCCAACACTCTCAACCTTTTGTCATACATAGGAGAGGTGCTCCATCCTTCTGATCATTTTTGTGGCCTTCCTCTGGACAAGCTTAAGTTTTTCTGTATGACATAAAATCATGCCATATTAAGCCAGAAATACCTACTGGTGAATAAAAGCTACCTTCAGAGTCAGATCCAGCTTTCTTTTTTTTAACATCTGAGAGTCTTCCAGTCTTTATCCTTATTTAGGTCACGTTCTGGAAGTGGCTTTGGTTCTCTTCTCCCATCTCTCTTCCCAAAACACCTCCTTTATGCAATTTCTTTAAAAACAAAAGAGATTTCACCAAAATAGGAAAAAAATTACAGCTGCACTTGAGCATCTGCACTTGCTTTACATGGATTAGGGACTACAGAATGACAATATAACATTAATCTACAGAAATGCAAAACAATTTTAACATACTCTAAGTAGACTGGATTTAATGAAGGGAACCATAGGTCAAACGACGGAAATGCTGTTTATTGTAATCTAATAGTTTAATGTTCTTGAACCTATTTAAAAGTACAGGTTTGTAATAACATGCTCATATGTACAAGTAATCATCTTTTTTTAAATTAAAGAAAGGTTTTGAAATTTTCAAATGGGTAACAAGGGAAAACAGAAGGACTTCACTGCCTTGCAAAGGTTAACCTGGATTTATAACTATTTGCCTGATTTCCCGGTTTTTGCTTCCTCCTAAGCACTGAAAAGGCAAAGTCACTTTTCCTCATTCTTTTCCTAGCTCAAGTGGATCCTTCATCCCCAAATAAGAGGAAATATGGTCCTTACAGAAATCTAACAGAGAATTAATGCTCTTTTTTCATTAATAGACATTATATTAACAGCAACCACTGATAACTATTATGTGTGAATATTACCTTAAATTGTAAGAAGACATGCTGTGTTTCTGCCCATGGAAAAGTAAGGTAAACAGCAAGGAATAGCTCTCTACATCCAACAAAAGCCCTTTGCTACAAGCAGATAAATGTATATAAATGTTCTGTGGTGTATTCTCACTGTTTCCTTCACACACAAACCATGACACAGCACTGAAAAAGATAACACAAAATTAGTTTGGTAAGACCATGTGCAGCATTTTAATAATAGTAATTTCCCATCCATGCTTCTGAGTTCATCAATAATATATATTTTATAAAGAGTAATGCAATGCAGCTATAGGACATTCTGATGCTCTTCCAACTCAACCAACTGTACTTTGTGTTCAGCTGCAGTAGGTGTTTCTGAATATGATAAGTATTTCATATAGAAGATGATTGCCACAAAACCACTTAAGCAGGCAGATTGCAATGGAATCAAGCCAATACATTCCAAAACTGATACAAGGATTATTACTTCTTAAACACCGTACAATTAAACCACAGAACTCACTAACACATGCTACTGGAGAGCCTAAAAAGTGTCAAAATTAGACATTAACGTAGAAAATTGAAATTCTAAGAGCTATAAAAATTAGAAATTATAGACATGTTTTAAGGTAACTCAAACATGAGCTGGCAGTGGTTAGGAGAAAGAAAAGCTCTTCTCTTGGCAAATAATGAAAATTATAAGTTTGAAAGCATTCTTACTTTATTGTAAAGCTGGTGCTAACCAATGCCAGAAACAGAACATTGCAGCACAGCACACTCACTCTGCTGAGCTAAAGACCATGAACAAATCTGTCATTTTAGAAGACCAGAGTACGCAAGAATTTTGCAGCTTACATATTTCATTGAACGAGACCTGATGAGAAGACAGTCACTGGTGGGTTTATTTTTTGGTTGGTTTGTTTTCCTAAACCATTCTGGGAATACATATGCAATCTTCCTCTTTGCAAGTTATGATGATTATGCATTAGTACAATTATACCTGCTAAAAATATTCCCTGTTCTAAATAGGCCTGTGAAAGCAAAGCAAGCTGTGCTGCTATGGGCACTGCCTCGCTTCCCTCACGGCCTGTACAAACATTCCCTGGTGAAATCTCACTATCTCYGACACTTGACTATTCCAGGCAGTTTTCACTGGCTAACTCTCAAGTCACACCCCAAATATCTTTCCAGATTTCTGACAGAGAACCACTGTAAGAGTCCCGTGCAATTGTAACTGCCAGACAAATTGTTACACTTGAGAAATCCAGCAAGTCTTCTGGGTCTTAAACTAGGAATYAGGAGGTGGACTTTTTTTTTTAGTGTGTCTGGTTCTGAGCAGCAGAAATCCAGCTGGAGAGTTAAGGTATTGGATGCAGCATTTCAGAAGACAACAGAATGAAAGCAAAATAATTCATTAGAAGACCCAGTGAAATCTACTGCAAAGGATTTTCCAAAGAAAGGGAAAAGAGGAGTGAGCTCCCAGGTGGTTAAAAGTCCACCACTGTCTAGGAGGGTTGGAATGCTCTTGCCTTAATGCGTACTGTTAAATCAGCATCACTCAAAGGCACCTCCACAGAAGTTTAATACCAATATATCCTCTGCAAATTAAAATCCTGTAGAGAAGAACCACAAAGCCCTCTGCAATGCTTTGATACCATCCATGCTATATTGCACAGTTTAGGCACATACCAAATATATTATTACTGCATTTCTCCAAGAGACAATGCAAACAATTCCTATAAAAGTGAATCTGCACAGTATGAATGGGTTTACTGTTAAGAACATTCTGCTTCTGTAGAAGTGCCAAAAAAATGTTTAAATGAAAAATATAGGTGTATTTTTTAGTTTGGGTTTGGATTTTTTTTTCTTGTCTTTCCCCAGGTCTTTTTTTCTACAGTACAGCTCTCCTTGAGACAGGCTTCTATCACAGGAAAAACTACATGAGTACATTTCACATTTGGTCAAATGTGTGTGCCAGCTGCTTCATTCATGGGGTGGGTCAGGATGGCTTTGAAGAAAAATAAGGCTCCCTTGACAAGGCACAGGCTGAAAAGCTGTTTGGAAAATAAGAAGGTGCAAGAGGCAATTATGTTGGAGAAATTAACATGGAATAAACTAGGGTGTGAATTTCCAGTGAATTACTTACTCTGCAGTAATTACTTCCATGGATGCTTTGGCTCACATTATCTGCATGTCCACACTGCATTAATGGGGCATAAAGCCCAGCCTAGCCAGACCCCAGGCCAGCACGGGGATGAAGTGCAGGATGCACTGGGGATGGTGCAGTGCCCCACTGCCCCAGCCACCCTGTCATCAGCACTGTCTGGAACCTCCACCCAGCCGGGCTCAGCTTTGGAATCACTGAAGGCAACCTACTGCTTTGGGTAAGTCATGGTAATTCCAGCTGGGCAACAGGATGGGAAAGCTCCCAATCCTGAAAGCTCCTGTCCCACGATTTGTGGGCTGTTTTGGTAGACGACAGCAGCCTGTCCAGGTTCTGAGCTCTCCCATATGTGCAGCAAGAGCCATTCCTCTTCCTCTCAGCCAGATGCTGCATCTGTGCAGCAGCTCCTGCTCCTGTGCCACACAGTCTGCAACGCAGAGGCTTCCTCAGGACACTTGACAGACATCCCTTCTCCAAAGGAGCAGTGGCAGTGCACTCAGGCTGGAATTATGCATCGATTCTGCAAGTTCAGACTCGCAGAAACAAATCCAGAACTACCACTATGCCAATTGGAAACCACCTGATTTGAATTAAAGCATCGCCGGTGTYCAGGGCAAGTGGAAGAGAGAAAGGGGGAAAAAACAAAGGGGAGGTGGAATTTGGACAAATCACTAAGGTGACTGATGGATGCAGGGTGGTACTAAAACTGGTAGCTATGAAATTCCATTTGCTGATTTTATGGYTTGTTTTTTTTATTTTGTGAAGTCAAGGGGACAGATTGAAAAMCAATTCTTTAGGTAAATTTTTTACTGAATAATCAAATAAACAATTGGGCTGCTACATTCTCAGACATGAATAATGGTGTCTTCCATGCCAAGAAGCAAAGGAACTTAAGAAGAAAGTGTGACGTATAAAATAGAAGGCATTTCACAATCTTTTTTGTCCTCTGCATTACAGTTCACTGCCTTCATCAATTGTACTCGTGCAGCAGGTCTCTGAGGCTGACAGAGTGTGGCACACATGAAGGGGAGCCATGAGCAGCCAAGCACAGAAACTTCTTCAGTTCCCACCTGCCAACGTCAGTGTGAGCTATGGAACACCATAGATCCTGCTGGTGTTAATAAAATTCAGCATACAGTCCTAAAAAAACAACCACAGCTTTAAGAAAACAATGATCATTTGCTGCTATCCTTTCTACTGACCAAATGTTGGGGGATTTTCTGTTGTTATGGTATTAAGTATTTTATAGTATGCTTTAAAATAAACAATAAAAGGTGATACTTTACTCTGTCAATATGTACCTATCCTGCTTTGCAGGTTTTCCAATCTATCCTCTTCCCCCCCGCCTAAAAAAAAAAAAAAATCTCCTTAGTTTTCATTTACGGTTTAACAGTATTGGAAACTATTACGCAGGAAACACTGAATGAGAATATTCTGCCATCCAATGCAAAACAAAATCCCTGCTTTCACTTCCATTTTTAAGATTTGAAGAATTTTTATTACTTTTTGCTCTGAAAATGTTCATTTCAATAACATTAATCAGTTTTAACATTGGTTTAAATCTTGTTGACTTTGCTGTTTCCTCTGTGCCCATTGTCACCTCCTTTCAAGCTGGATTCCATGGATTTCAATGGAGTTCTGCACAGTTGTCTTCTTGCAGATTTACTCGTGAGTTCCAAGCTCTTGCAGTAACATGATTTTTATGTGCGGGGAAGTGTCATTATACAAAAATTTTGGTACCCATCACAATTATGTTCACCTTTATACAACACATATGTGCTCAAAACTTACTTTCGGACAGTATGTTGGAGATTTTCCACAACACAATCCGGTAAGTAAATTGTGTTTAATGCTTACAGGTATGAGATGGGGAAATCTATCTTGAACAGAMTTCATACAAGATAAGATGCAACATAAGAACTCCTGCATGACAGTCCCCTGTAGACTTTACATAACCCCTGGGACATTGTGGCACTCAGTGTTGAAAGCATTAGGAATGAGGGTGGCTTTGGGAAACTGGAGATTCTGCAGGATCATGTGTTTGGACTTGCCATCTGTACAGTTCATGAGTTACTACTCATGGATCACTTTCTCCCAGTCATCTGAACTGTGAGTCACACAAACTGAAAGCGGAAGGMGGATGTATGAACAAAGCAGATGTGGGTGTTTCTGGGGCTTCTTCTCACCTTAACTGAGCCCTTGTTTTCTGTCCTGCMCCATCCAGGGCAACTACGTTTGAACCCTTGGAAAGCCAGGGTAGCTGCCACCTCAGYGACCACCTGAGACGGACACCGGGCTGCTAAAGGATAAAATCCCTCACGGGGGAGTCTCTGGAAGTCTCCATGACTCAAACTTCCACCTACAGCTGGAAGCCTGGCCGTCTTTGTTTTGTTTAACTGAGGAGCAGCAGAACACCCCACAAACTGAGTGCTTACCATGATAAACACACAAAAATGTCTCTCCAGAGCCCTGGTTGTCCGAGGGCTGCCTGCAGGGCACGGACAGGCCGGTTCAGGGCCTAAAGCACATGCAGAAAGAGGAACAGTTTCCAAACCCAGAAAGCAAACCTGAAACTGGATCCGTACACACGGGCTCCTGGAACTTAGATGGCAAACCTCCTCCTCCTCCTCCGGGTCTGATTRCAAGCCCAGGGCTACCGTCTGCTATCAACTCATTCTTTTATCTGAGCCAAATCTGAAATCTGGTCTGACCTAGGGGRCTTAATTAAATTTATTAAATAAATAATAAAAAACCCCAAACAAAAATCTTATGAACATATATATCAKGACGTATATATATATTAAACTACCCTTCTGTGAACGTGACCGCAGCTTGCACGGCAGGCCCCGRGCACTGGAGCTCTGTGAGGGCTACAGCTCGGCAGCGAACGGCGCGGGGACGCGGCGGCCAAGCGGCCGCCATGCCGSGGCTGCGCCACTAGCGCAAGCCCCGCTGCCCTGCGCGGCAACGCCGGCGGCCACCAGCGTAGCGGCGTTCGTGAATACCGGTGCTGCACTGCGGCGGCGGCACGGCGCAACCAAACGGCCTCCCTCCGCCGCCCACCCCGGCTCTGGCACCGCCCCCTTTCTCGGCTGTGATTGGCAGGGCGGGCGGAGCGCTCGGCGGCGATTGGCGGGTGCCGGCGGGAGGTGGGGTAGGTTGCGTGAAGGGTGATAAAGTTAGTGGGGCTGCCGGGGAGCGCCCGAGACGCGGCGGCGGCGGTCGGCGCTCTATGGAGGTGGCGGGGGGAGGCATCGGGCCGGTGTTGCTCCTGCTGTGGTGACTCGGAGACTCGCCCTGTCCCCGCGCTCCCCCCTTCCCCTCCCCAGCCCCGGTCCCCGGCTCCCTTCCCCTCCCCCCCCTTCTCTTGCCTTTTCCCCTGCCCTTGGTAGCCGCCGGGACCCGGGGAAGCTGACAAGGCCTTAGGGAAGGTGAGGAATGCGGGAGCACCGGGAAAAGCGCGGATCTGGGGCCGGGAGGGAGCGAGTACTGCTGCAGCTGCAGCCTAAAATGGCGGCTGCCCGGAGTGGCCGCCATTTTCTCGTCAGTTGCTTGTCTGGTGCTCCCGCACAAAATGGCGGCCCAAGCCGGTGGCCGCTCCCGCTGCCGGCTTTGGGAGCCCCGCCGCTGCTGAACCAAGGGCTGGAGGAGCTCGCCAGCCCCCTCTGGGCGCGGAGGGGAGACTGAGCACCAGCGTTACAGGTTAGAGCGAGGGAGGCGGGATCGGGCAGTGCTGGTCCGTAGGGGCCATGCCTTTAGGAGCATCGGCTGATCTGCAGGATGGTGGTTTGGCTGCGGTCTGCGGGCGCCCGCGCTGCCCTAGTGGTTTCTTTTGGGGGGAGTAGCCGCGGTACACGTAGCGGGCTGCGATCTGAGGATCCGCATTGTTGAGGAAGGAGGTGACGAGAGAACTTTATTTTGATTTTTTTTTCAAATTGCTCTTCATTCCCCTTTCCTCGCGGGAGGGAGAACGGGCTGCCGAGGCGCCGCGTCAGCCGGCAGCAGCCTCACCCACCCACGTTTCCTGTTGGGGGCTCGGGCGCTGCGGGGGCGATACTGACACCTTACCCCTCATCCCTTCCCGGGCGGTGGGGGGCGGCTGGCGCTGCGCCGTGGTGCGGGGGAGCGGGGCCCGCCCGGCGCCCCGGCGGAGAACAAAGAGCCGGGCGGGCGCGGGGAGCGGGCGGCGCCCGCCGGGCGGGGCGGGGGGGCGGCGGCGCCGCGCGGCGCCTGCGGGGGGCGCCCTCCGCGTCCCAGTCTTTTGTTCGCCGGCGCCATGTTGTCCCCGCTCCTCGTGCCCGCGCCGGGCGGGCGGGGGGACTCGCTGCACTCGAGTCTGGGAGGCCTCCGAGAGTGTCCGGGAATTTTTACATTCCCCCCCCTCAGGCGTTTCTGTCCCCGTGATTGCCGTTCCGCCACGTGAGCGGTGCAGCGGGATTTTTCTTTCTGCAACCTAAAACTTGAGGTGGTGGGTGGACAGTACCTTTTCTCATTATTTAGTAGCTTAGTAGGCCATTTGGTCGCAGAATACGTGCCCTTTACCACGTGAAGTGTGTGTTTTGTTTTCTGGTGCTTTTCACTTGGGAACTCTGCTGCTTTGTCTTGCCATAACAAATCATAGTTTCTAAATGTCGTCTGTATTACCAGAAGAAAAATACTTTTGGTCTTACCTGCAAGTGCTTTTGCTTTTGGGAAAATTTGAGGCTTTTGCTGTCGCAGTCCATGATTCCTTTATCTCTCGTTCCTCRCCCCTTTTGGAAAACATAGCTATAATGATGAACTTGGCCGTTCTGTGGCTGTCCCATGTACTGCATAAAAAAGAGTTTTCTTAGCTTTTGTGAAGTTCAGTGCTTGAGGGTTCTCTAACAAAACTTTTATACTTTTTTAAGACATTACGGTGGATAGTAAAACAACTATAATATGAATGCTTGGTTTGTCTTTCTAGGTTTTGTTTTTCCCCACCCCGTCAATTTAATTTTATTCTTTTGAAGATTCTTCGTTGTCAAGCCGCCAAAGTGGAGAGTGCGATTGCAGAAGGGGGTGCTTCTCGTTTCAGGTACCAG
This sequence comes from Amblyornis subalaris, assembly GCA_018881555.1. Classification (NCBI taxonomy): domain Eukaryota; kingdom Metazoa; phylum Chordata; class Aves; order Passeriformes; family Ptilonorhynchidae; genus Amblyornis; species Amblyornis subalaris. Next base: position 6,370,558 of record JACAXG010000045.1, on the reverse strand, counting down.
TGCATTTTGTTTGATGAACAGCTAGCAGTGGAAACCGTCCTTTGAGGAGAACTTAAATTAGTGTAGTTTTTATAACAAAACTGACTTGTTTGGAGGCACTGAGTGCTTGAACTTACCCAGGATTTCGTGGTTGTTTTTAACAGTGCTTCTTCAGGCGGAGGAGGTGGTAGGGGTGCACCTCAGCACTATCCCAAGACTGCCAGCAACAGGTATGTCATCTTGCTCTTTGAGTTTGCATGATTTCAGTCAGAGCATGCTTGATGATGAATACAGAACTGAAAATAGGGTAGCTTCAAAGTTCTGTGAGGAATACCCACTGAGTTAAAGACCTTTTAATGTTCTCGAGTCTGTGCCATTTAAAGTGTGCATCATGGATGATAGGAGGTGCACAGACTTTTTCATGCATTTTACTTTAAAAGTGTAGAGGGTTTCCTTGGGTGCCTGGGTTTGCTGTAGTTGTTGAGTGAGTACTTTACTGTGCAGCAGATGTTGCAGTATTGGTAGCGGTAAGTGTGTGCTCCTAACAAAGCAAGTAACAGAATTGATCTGAGCAAGACAATACTGAAAGATTAAAAGGACAGTTCTTTTAAGTCATTTGTTCTAACAATCATATTCTTCAAAATTTTACAGCGAGTTCCTGGGGAAAACCCCAGGGCAAAACGCTCAGAAATGGATTCCTTCACGAAGCACTAGACGAGATGACGACTCCGCAAACGACAAAGAACGACATGATGCAATCTTCAGGAAAGTAAGAGGGTAAGTCCTTCACAAGATTACTTTCCTTACTGTTTCATTAGCAAGTGTATCTGATAAATGGGCTGGAGGAAAGGAAGATGTGTGGGACTTGAGTTTGGGGGAGGTGTGTCCTTTTTAGAGGAGGCAGATACCAATAATCCAGGAGCAGCAAACACTTAAGAGTAATTCTTATAAGCAGATCACTATTTTCAACAGCACTTCACCTTCTTAAGATCTCACAAAAACAGTTGAATGGAAAATTGCTCTTTTCAATTTTTAATAGACTTAAAAAGTAAAGATAAGTTGAGTCTAAAGTGACTTGTAGCATGCTTACAGTATCTGTATTCTGGATTTTTGTTCTCTTGTTTCTCTTTAGCATACTAAATAAGCTTACTCCTGAAAAGTTTGACAAGCTATGCCTTGAGCTCCTCAATGTGGGTGTAGAATCTAAGCTCATCCTAAAAGGGGTCATACTGCTGGTAAGCTGGCTGCATTTCTTTTAGCTACAGTTTTCTTGCATGTTAAAAATTAGGGGGTTGTTGGTTGTTTTGGATGGGATACAGAAGTAGTGTGGCTAATGCTTTTGTGTATTTGGATTATCAAACACCACCTCCCACCTGCTTTCTGTGTGGAAGGGATATACTAGGGAGGAATTAGGTTTAGTGCTTCAACTTTCTCCTTTAGAAGTCTCCAGAATCACTAAGTGATTGCAGATTCTAGGATTGGRTGTTTTTAATAGTCTAAGATGGTAGTTAGCAGTCTTACTTCCTTGGCCTGACCTTCTTTCTGTTTTCCTGAGAAGTGASCCTCTTGGTTTTGGAAGAGCTGCCATGGGTGACCTCTTGGGACACTGATGTAACTGTTATATCACTTTCTGTAATCCGAGATGAGATTGGCGATACTAATTTACGTGTTGTGATGATAAACTTTGAGTTTGTGGGCCAAGGATTATAGAGGCTGTTTGATAGCATGCAGCACCTTTTGTCCTTTGTTTCAGCATTAAGACTGGTGTTGGACTACACTGTTTCTGGGTTTGATTTAGCAAAAAATGGGATGTTTTAGATCAGAGTGGTATTAATCCATTTTGTGTCTTGCAACTCACTTTCCTAATAACATTTGCATCCTCCTGCTGCATTACTCCAAATGAATCTSCTTAGATCGTAGACAAAGCCCTTGAAGAGCCCAAGTATAGCTCGCTGTACGCTCAACTATGTCTGCGACTGGCAGAAGATGCACCCAACTTTGATGGCCCATCAGCAGAGAGTCATCCAGGACAGAAGCAAAGCACAGTGAGTATATCTCTCAATCTGGAATGACGAATATTGTTAGCATGTGTAGTTGCTCTGATTAGCTTAATTGTTTTCTTTGTTCTCTTTTCTTAGACATTCAGACGCCTCCTAATATCTAAACTTCAAGATGAATTTGAAAACCGAACCAGAAATGTTGATAGTAAGTTTTAAAACCACTTGAATACAGAGGGTATTTGTCATCTTTTCCCACAGCCACGTTTAACAGGCTTCTTTGTTTTCCAGTCTATGATAAGCATGATGGTCCCCTCCTCCCTGAGGAGGAGGAACAGAGAGCCATTGCCAAGATCAAGATGCTGGGGAACATCAAATTCATTGGAGAACTTGGCAAGCTTGATCTTATTCATGAATCTATCCTTCATAAGTGCATCAAAACAGTGAGTATTCAAACTGGGTGAGGGCTAGGAGCAAAATAGAACTTAAAAAATTTTAAAAAGGTGCAATTGTTATGCTGCTTGGATAGTCTTGGAGCATAAAATGCRCCTGACAAAGTTTCCTGACAATTACCTACCCCCCCACATGCTATTGTCTTTTGACATGATTAAGAAGGAAAATTTGTTTAAAGCCTTAGGAATTGTCTCTAAGGGAAAACTTAGTTTTGCCTAGACAGGAGTGTACCATTGGTGCTTCAAATCCATACACTTAGGAATTAGCAGTTCTTAAAATTTTCAAATCCATGTTGCCTTCAGAACAAAATTTTTGCATGTGCCAGTGTACAAAGTTTGTTGCTTATTATGAATTGTAATTTATAATATGTTCAARTTTCCAATTTCCCCTTTAATATTTCAGCTTTTGGAAAAGAAGAAGAGAGTTCAACTCAAAGATATGGGGGAGGATTTGGAGTGCCTCTGTCAGATAATGAGGACAGTGGGACCTAGATTAGATCATGCAAAAGCCAAGGTATGTGCCTGTCCAGTGCAGTCGTTAACCTAATTAAGTTAYGTGGCTAAGACATTTGACTGCCTGAACTTTCAGTATTCATAAGTACAAAACTGAGGTTTGATTTTTTTTCAGAGGAGAGTGCAAACTATGGCTCCCACATCAATTCTCTCAATAGTAAAAGGAGCCAATCTTTGAAACAGTTTTACACTTTTCCCTGGGTGTAGTTAGGGTCATCTGGAAGTCCTAAAAAAAGCAAGACTGTTTTTCTAAATGCTGCTTGAAAAGATGTGCTGAGGAACTATTCTGAGCACAGCTAGGTGATTTGACAGATGGGAGTTTTGAATGTAAGCTTAAAATGGTGTCATGGTAATGAGAATTTTGACTGGATTGTTTATTTCTGACTCAGATGTCTTGATGCGTTAGGTTTTTTTAAACTCTGTCATCAAGGAGATAGAGATGGCAGGAAAGGGCAGCCTGCTGTATTACTTGATCTTGGATGTCTTGAGTGAAAACACTCCAGGCACTCATAGAATCACCCTGACTTGTAACTTTTGTTCCCTCAGTCCTTAATGGATCAGTACTTTGCCCGTATGCGCTCCTTGATGTCAAGTAAGGAATTGCCAGCAAGGATTCGTTTCCTGCTGCAGGTATGATGATAAAATGGCTTCCTGCTGCTTTTTAATTGCAAAATTGTCTTGAATCCTTTCCTAATATTCTGTTCTATTCCAAGGATACTGTGGAGTTGAGAGAACACAACTGGGTTCCTCGCAAAGCTTTTCTTGACAATGGACCAAAGACTATCAATCAAATCCGTCAAGATGCAGTAAAAGTAAGTGTTGCATGAGGTCTGGTACCTGGCTTTGTGCTGTGCACTTGGGAGTAGTTCTCACACAGTGTGACAGTTGGGTTCAAACCAGATGGACTTGTGTAGTTGAAGGTTAAAAACTTGTTTTGTCAGGGACTACTACTCAAAACTGACACAAGTTACAATTCCTGTTTTAAAGGATCTGGGAGTTTTTATTCCTGCTCCTATGTCTCAAGGGATGAGAAGCGACTTCTTTCTGGAGGGACCCTTTATGCCACCCAGGATGAAACTTGACAGGGACCCACTCGGAGGGCTTGCTGATATGTTTGGACAAATGCCAGGTATGCTGACACCGGAGGGGTGATGGGATGGCTGTGGCTCTGCTGTGTTGAACAAGAACTAAAACTGTTCATCTCCTTGATAATCCAGGTAGTGGAATTGGTACTGGTCCAGGAGTTATTCAGGATAGATTTTCACCCACCATGGGACGCCATCGTTCAAACCAACTCTTCAATGGCCATGGGGGTCACCTCATGCCTTCTGCTCAATCCCAGTTTGGAGACCTAGGCAAATCTTTTCTGAAAAGTCAGGTAAGGAAGATGTTCACACGGTGACTTTAGCTTGTTTAGAAGCTCTTCCTCAGATGCGTATGTTATGGATTATAGTCTGTTTATGTTGAAAGACCTATTCAGATTTGATTCTGATAACTGATGCTCAGCTGATACAAAAATTCTAAACCACTTTTTAAATTGTGCAAAAGATGCAAGAAATACACTTTTTGGGTTGTTTTTTTTTTAATTGCAAGAAAAGGTGCATGTGGCTTTGGTGGGTCAGAACGGTGTGTTTTATTTAAAAGATAGCCCTGTTTTTAGGGATAGATGCTACTCTCCCACCACCCCTGCTCCTTCTTTCTCCCTTCCTGGCAAATAGAATCTTTGTTCCTCTGGTCCCTCTGGTACTACTTACCATATGATGTACGCCACTCCATCATCTGCACTTCTTTCTCTATATCTCCCTTTCTGAAATAGGGGCAAAGCCAACTCTACCATACCCAGAATCAGGGACTCTTATCCCAGCAACAAGGACAGTCGAAGGATATGCCACCTCGGTTTTCTAAGAAAGGACAGCTTAATGCAGATGAGGTACATGACATGCCTACATTACTTAAAGCCTATTCTAAATATTGCCCAATGATTATAGCAAGACGCGTTATTATGAGGACTAATGCTGGAACTCTTTCTTCTCCTCCTCCTCCTCGTTTGTCCCTTCCTCTTTCACCTTTTATCCCCCCCCCACTTTCCTTAGGGTATCCAGCGTCCTATGAGCAAGACTGAGATATGAGGGCAATTTTTTGGGGTGTCCCGTCCTTCCCACACACTTCTAAGAACACTACTCTGACATCAGTTCCCATGCATCATATTGATAACAATACATTTAACTAAAACTTCAGAAAATACTGAACTTTAGAAACCCTGAAGTGCTGGACCAGGCTAAATTTGTTTTGTTTTGTTTAGAACTGGCTAATAGGCAAAATTTCAAATGCAAAGTRAATTGCATTGTGATTTTGAGTGTTAACCAGACTTGTATCCCAATTTCTGAGCAATTGGTAGAGTTTTATCTTGGCTGTAAAATATATCAGCAAACATGCTGATTATCTTCTTGGGTCTCTAACATACTGCATCTAAAAGGAGCATTTCCAGGTCTTGATACCAATGGAACTAAATACCAGTAGCTTGCTTTTGGGGGAATTTAAGAACACATGTGGCTTAATCTGTACTTGAGTGTTAACATTGTAGAAATGGAGTCATGCTTCAGTGAGATCAGTTGGAGTGAGTCCATGGCTGTGTATTGTTGGTCAGAATACCTGAAACAGTGTGAGTTTTTTCTGACTTGCTGTTTACAGATTAGCCTGAGACCTGCTCAGTCTTTTCTAATGAATAAAAACCAAGTGCCAAAGCTTCAGCCCCAGATAACTATGATTCCTCCTAGTGCTCAACCACCACGCACTCAGACACCGCCTTTGGGACAGGTAAATAGAAAAAATTACTGTATATTGTTGGCTATACTTATCTCTTCATACTTGTAAAATTTAATTTCTAATCAGGGAAGGGAGAGAAGTCTGCACAGAGCAGGACATGGGAAAAGAATGTATAAAAACTATTTTGGGTTCCATCTGTTTTTGTATGGGTGTAGTATTGTTAAAGTGGATACAAGCGTAGGTACATGTGCTGCAAAGAAGCAAATTCTGGTCTCTTCCAGCCACCTCAACTTGGTCTTAAAACAAATCCACCACTTATACAAGAGAAGCCTGCAAAGACCACCAAGAAACCGCCTCCTTCTAAGGAAGAACTACTTAAACAAACTGTAAGTTAGTGTGTAACACTGATTCTGAAAGCCTTGTTAGTGCTGGTCAAAAGGAATGCTTAACTATACTTTTTTCCTCTCTAGGAGGCTGTTGTGACTGAGTATCTGAACAATGGAAATGCTAATGATGCTGTCAATACTGTGAGAGAAATGAGAGCTCCGAAACACTTCATTCCTGAGATGTTGAGCAAAGTAATCATTCAATCCCTAGACAGATCAGATGAAGACAAAGAGAAAGCAAGTACTTTGATCAGCTTGCTCAAGCAGGAGGGAATAGCCACCAGTGACAACTTCATGCAGGTACTGTGGTCTGATAATCTTGCAGTCCTTGTTTCTTGGCTCTTCATGGTGTGTAGCTTGTGTAAAGGCAGCGTGCAAATATTTTATTAAGTCCTGTTTATCTGAGGAGGTAAAAATAATGTATCGAACCTGTGAGGGGCATAAGAAGCAATGAGAGGAAGAAATGTAGTATTTGGGGAATTGGGAACTGGGAATCTCTTTGCAAGTGATTAAATGCATAAAAAAAAGCTTGAGGCTTGTATGTGCTACAAGTATTATGTTGCACAGGGACAAAACTACTTAAGCTTCAGCTTGTGTGTGTACTGTTTGTTTCTTAGGCATTCCTGAATGTATTGGACCAGTGCCCCAAACTGGAGGTGGACATCCCATTGGTGAAATCCTACTTAGCACAGTTTGCAGCCCGTGCCATTATTTCAGACCTGGTGAGCATTTCCGAACTGGCTCAACCACTGGAAAGTGGCACCCATTTCCCTCTCTTCCTGCTCTGTCTTCAGCAGTTAGCTAAGTTACAAGACCGTGAATGGCTAACAGAATTGTTCCAACAAAGCAAAGTGAATATGCAGAAAATGTTACCAGGTAAGAGTTGCCACATAGCTCTTCATCACCTGATCCTAGAGTAAGCGAGATGTTTTTCTAGTTTATGCCGGAGTAAAATAACAAACATGGGTGTCTCAGTTTCATTGTTGTTCGGAATGGCGTGAAAGAGGTGGCTGGAGCCATGAACCATGAATGACAGCTGTTGATGAGTACAAGCACTTACAGGTGTCTTTATTTCCTTGTCAGAAATTGACCAGAACAAGGACCGCATGCTGGAGATTTTGGAAGGGAAGGGGCTTAGCTTCTTGTTCCCACTTCTGAAACTGGAGAAGGAACTGCTAAAGCAAATAAAATCGGATCCATCCCCTCAAGCCATCTATAAGTGGATTAAAGATAACATTTCACCCAAACTTCATGTAGATAAGGGATTTGTGAATATATTGATGACCAGGTAAGATGCTATTTTCACGTATTTTTGGTACTTGTTTGGTTAAGGTACCAAGTCACTAATTCTGTAAAAGCTGACACATAGCTGTAGAAATCTGAGGTGCAGTACATGGGGAGACGGATTGTTCTGAGTGAACAGTCTCTATTAAAATCCCTTCGTATTTGAGAAGAAAAGCAAGTCTCCAGGCTTGCATCAGTGTGAAGTAGTGTTTTCTTTGGGAAGAAGTCTAGACCCATGGCTTGTTTCTGAACTGTCAGAGCCGTAACAGAGGCAGAACAAGGATTTTTGTGGTGTGCTGTCAACCATACTACGAATCCATCTGCATGCTCCTGGCTGCAAATGCGAGCAGGAGGTTTGTAGTGACAGCTAGCTGAACTTGACATGTAAAGTGCTAAATTTCTTAGTTTACAGAACTTAGCTTTGCTTTTTTTTGGTCCAGTTTCTTGCAGTATATTTCTAGTGAAGTAAACCCACCTAGTGACGAATCAGATTCTTCGTCTGCTCCCTCTAAAGAGCAGCTCGAGCAGGAAAAACAACTGCTTCTTTCCTTCAAGCCGGTGATGCAGAAGTTCCTCCATGACCATGTTGATCTGCAAGTGAGTGCTTTATATGCACTCCAGGTGCACTGCTACAACAATAATTTTCCAAAAGGTACGTGCATCAAGGTCTTACAGAATTGAACCTGGCTTGTCAGTAAATTCCTTAGGCTCAGGTARGCTGTTGAGAAGGTTGAAAGCTAACAGAGTTTAAATTTCTTTCATAGGCATGTTACTGCGCTTCTTTGTTCATTTCTATGACATGGAGATCATTGAAGAAGAAGCCTTCTTGGCATGGAAAGAAGATATTACTCAAGAGTTTCCAGGGAAAGGCAAAGCTTTATTCCAGGTAAATTTTGCTAATACTAGAATAGGGACTTGTTTTTTGTGATTTCTACTGGCACTGGAGTGTTGGAGAAGACTTTCAAAGTATCTGAGCCTTGTAAATATCTAGGAACTTCATAGTATTGCACTAGGAAGGAGTTAAAAGCGAGGTAAACTAAATCTTCTGTTTACTAGAGGCGTATGTTTAGTGCAGGTGTGGCTGAAAGATGTTTTTCAAATGAGTTGGGGGGCAAAACCAGTGTTCTGCAGAAGTACCTAGTGGGGAAACAATTCCTGCTCCCTTAAACCGATTTTGTGTAACTGCAGGTAAACCAATGGTTAACCTGGCTGGAAACTGCTGAAGAAGAAGAATCTGAAGAAGAAGCTGACTAAAGAACCAGCCAAAGCCTTAAATTGTGCAAACATACTGTTGCTATGATGTAACTGCATTTGACCTAACCACTGCGAAAATTCATTCCGCTGTAATGTTTCACAATATTTAAAGCAGAAGTATGTCAGCAGGATATTCTCTGCAAAAGGTTTTTGTAGTATGTCTTAATAGTCTACAATAAAAATATTTTAGAGTATCTTTAATGTTTAGATAACAGTGTATTAGCAGCATGCAATAATTACATCATAAGTTCTCGAGCAGAAGCAGTCTGTTGCAAGGGTCTTCTTTGCTGCCAGTTATCATAGGCTGTTTTTAAGTTAGAAAACTGAATAGCAACACTGAATACTGTAGAAATGCACTTTGCTCAGTGTAATACTTGAGTTGTTGCAATATTTGATTATCCATTTGGTTGTTACAGAGAATCCTTAACTGTAATCGATGGTTGTTGCCGTAATAGTATATTTGCCTGTATTTCTACCTCTAGTAATGGGCTTTATGTGCTAGGTTTTAATATCCTTGAGCCTGGGCAAGTGCACAAGTCTTTTTTTAAAAGGAACAGTTTACTTGCACAAAAACTGATCGGCTGAAGAGATGGTTTAATGCCCTTTGGAAGAGGTTTTTGTGGGTGTGAAACATGACATGGTGAGAAATTTGAATTGGTCCCTCTTATAGTACTGAAATTAAGTCTACTTAATTTATCAAGACATGTTCATGCCCTGATTTTATATACTTGTATCTATCAATAAACATTGTGATACTTGACTTGTTTCTGAATATTTCCCAGTAGAAAAGTTTTGGCTGATGACTAGTTCATTTAAGAAAGGAAACATCAGTGGGAGTTGCTTTAGGTTGCAACCATCTTGAAATTATTTTTACACTCCTTGTCTGAATATGCAGATAATTTCTAAATAAGGTCCCAGACAAGATTAGACACTACAGATGCGTTGTGACAGGAGGAAAATGATGAAATTCTGCTGAAGAAATGCTAGGGATTTGCCTTGTGGTCCAATGTATGCTTTATCAGTGAGTATGTGCTTTTGAACTTGGTAATGCTTTGAGCTTCCCCCAGGCCACATGCATGTTTTTAAGTCAAGTGGCACTGTCTTATTAGCTGCCTGTTTCCCAAATCAGATTGGCAAAACCCTACAAAAGAGTTAATGATGTTGCATTGTACAGGCTTGAAATGTCATCTATTAAATACTCAAAATACCTTACTTCCTAGAACCTTGTCCCTAGTGAGTTCTTTTGTCCTTGTTGATATTCAAGCCTTCACCTGTTGAAAGGTGGTGGATTTGTAGTGGCRAAAGGGTAGTGTCTCCTCCACTTTTGCCAGTGATGTGAGTGCTCTGGCCTGTAAACTCCAAGGTGTCACAGGAGGTAAAAAGTGGAGCACGAACAAAGGACTATAGCTGATACATAGGTTTGCTTTGAGGAAAGGGATAGTTGGAGTTTGCATGGATGCATCTTGAAATGCTGCAGCTGGAAAAGTGGGTTGTGGTTTGCTGTGAAGGGCTTCCTCCCTACAGTCACTGCCGTGGCTTCTGGTGTGTTTGTAAGCCATGGTCTGTCAGGGAGTTTTGCAGATGCTTTGAGAACTTCTGTACAACATGAGAAATCAAGGTGCTTTGCTTCCATAAGCCCAATGACATACAGAAAGGGTATTTAACTTGACACCATCTCTGCACTTCAGAGATGTGGTGTATTCAGTTCGAGGGAGAGCAGGATATTGGTGTGGAGTCCAGTTTAAAAGAGGRAAGCACCAACTGCAGTTCAGGGGCTTGAAGTTGAGAGGTGCCTGCATGTGATGTAGCTGCAACGTTTGGGTGACAGTGGTGAGCACTGACATCCTGGGACTTCCAGAAACACTTTATGGTATGTTGGTCCTCTGAGATTTATGGCAGTGTTTCCTATTTGTAGAGTAATGGAGGAGCTGCTAGAACTGCAGGGGTCCAGGGTTCACTCCTCACTTCAGGTTCAGTCTCAGGTGCACATCTTCTATATTCACTAAGATTCTGCAGTTAAATATTTAACAGGATGGGGAGGAACACAAGTACAGTTATAAGGTTTATTCAATCCTAATTAATTCAAAATTCTGTTCCAGAATTGTGTTTTTAATTTGAGTGTAATAAGGTGCAGTGAAGTGAAATTTAATATGGTTTCAGTAATAGGGTTGTGTTTCTCTTTAAACCTTGTTGTTATTGCTGTGTATGGTGCTATACTRCTACTTTTTATTTAGCAACCTCTACGTGAAGCACATGCTTTGTGTGCACTGCAAAGGGGAAGGTAGGGAGGAACCACAAGTCATGAAAGACAGTAGTTTCCAACTCAATTTACACTAGAGGTGAGAGGAAAAGGTAGAAGGATGTGCAAGTAAAAGAATTCCCAGTTGAAACTTCAGAATCGATCCAAAACCTGCAACTAAGCTTTTCTGCCAAATTTTGGAGAAGGTTAAGCTGGCAGCTGTAGACTGCTTGGACAGTGTGACTAAGCCTTGTATTCTTGCCCAGTCTAACTTGTCATTACTACAACCTCTATCTGTGCATGGAGGCTTTGCTACTTGGCTTGGTTCTTACTAATCACGGTGTTAGGAAAACTGTAGAAAGAACAACAACTAAAAAGGCAGAATCGAACATAAACAGTAGAAAATGCCACTAAAATGTGGAATTACCATCACATGACACTTGGAAAATCCACATGCACTTAGTGGGAACAGGTCTGGTTTCTTCAAACTGGTAGCATCTTCATGATCTTTAATGCTTGTGAAGTTTTTAAGTGCTTAAGTCCAGTGCTTGTGGCTAATCTGGAACAGGGCATGGCTGTTGGGTTGGCCTCACTTCTGTGTTCCTTTTGTRTGGCGTTGTACTGAAAATGTAAATACAGTGCTCAAATTTAATTAGTAAAGTCACAGTCAATTAAACCAATATAACTGATAAATTATAATGGCTTTTATTARTATTAATTTTGTTTAATGTTAGGTGTAACTGCACTGCCACGAGGATTGGAAGAAATTGYGTATTAAACACGTTTCATACCCATTACAGCAACTCAGTTTACCTTCTGAAATCCTGAATGAGGTTGCAGTTTCCATTCAGCAGCCTTCACCCTGCCAGGTGTGGATTGGTTTTTGAAAATGATGCATCATGGTGAATTCTCACCTGCTCCTAGTGAGTGTCACAGTTGGACAGCTGCTGCCTTGTCCCTGTTTATAGTAGTAGGAGACCATCTCCTGTTCAAGCTGYGGTGGTGATTAGGTATGAAATCTGGGTCTTTCAGGAATGTGTTCTGATCATAAAGTCCTGGAATGGTTTGGGTTGAAGGGACCTTAAAAAGTCATCCAGTTCTAACCCCACTGCCATAGGCAAGGACACCTTCCACTGGACCAGGTTGCTCAAAGTTCCATCCAGTTCCCTCCAGCTTGGCCTTGAACAAATTGTCCGGGCAACCTGTTCAATGTCTACCACCTTCATAGTAAAGAATTTATTCCTTTTATCTTACTTAAACTGTTTGAAGCCATTCCCTCTTGCCCTTGTCAAAAGTCCCTCTCTAGCTCTCTTGTAGAAGAACCTTACCCAGGCTCAAGAACCCCAGCTTCAGCCTCTCCCCCTGGGAGCGGTGTTCCAAATGACCTGATCGGTTCCTAAGAGTCAAAACAGCTTCCTAACACCTGTGCAATTAAGTTTCTCAAGGAAAATTGCAGGAAGAAGCCTTTATGGTGTGTGGGAAAAGGAGGAGGTTGGATCCAGAAGGAAATTTTGAATGTGACTTAGCTGACCTGGTTTTTTAGCAGATAGAAGCTTCCATCTGAATGCTGTTTGGATTTGGGGGGGGTTTTCCCCAGAGCAGTGAGTAAATCCAAACAATTTGATCATTTCAGCACACTTGTGAATCATTGTAAATTTTTAGAAYACATCTGAACCATGAATTATCACAGTTTATGTTGCAATCCAGGCAAGCAGCTGCAGCAACTGATTTAAAAACAAGTCTGTTGCTAATTCATGCTTACTCTCAAAAATGAATTCCCAGGAAGCTGGTGCAGCACYGTGAAGGGTGGGAAGCTTGTGCTTACAGGTATTTGAGAAATCTCCCTTTGTTAACTGTGGTTGCTACAGTGTTTGCTTCAAATGCTGCTGAGTTACAGCCTTGTCCCTGGGGTGCTGGAGTATGTGGCCCCACTGATGTCACAAGGATTCCCCGAACCTGGAGTCAAGGTGGGAGGAGGTTGATACATTGCAAASTGATAAATAGCCATAGCGCTTCTCCTACATAAAACGATTGGAATGAATACGGGCAATGACAAGAGTGTGTGAGTAGCGGCAGAATGGGTCAAGGTGTCACACAAAGATGTGTACTCAGCCATGAGATGTACTGGGGTGAAGCTTTTCACCTCACCTCGCATAAATTGCCATACCTTGTAACTTTCTCATGGCTGCTTTTTCTCTCTGATGTTGGCCAGAGACCAGAGTACACAGCAAGCCGTCTTGCCCAGCAGGCGGATAAGGGCTCAGTTCTGAGGGCGAGATGTTATAGGCACAGCTACAGCCTGGAACTATTGTATCTTCATACATTGTATCTTCAAAAGCAAAACAGAAATAGCTGACCTGTGAGCTCTGCTCTGTAACAGGAAACGAAAAAGCTGCACAGCAGAGCTACAGTTGCAGACTTGAGGGTGTAACAGTAAGTTAGAGGAGACTGTATCAATATGGCTTTGAGGTTTTTTTTTTACGGCAGGGTGGTTCTGCTTCCTGAACAACCCAGACAAGATACCCAAAGAAAGCCTCCCATTACTTCAGAAAAGGCTGCATTTGTTACTTAGTAAGATACAAACCAGTTACAGTATCTCCCTCGATCCACTCCTGTCCTGGCATTCCAGAATAAGCTTCACTTCTGAAAGACTGAGGATTCTTTAAAACAGAGTCAGGCCTTTACCTCTGAGGGTCAGGGACTGAGTAAGACTCTTTAGGTAGCAGCTCCTTGAATAATGTGGCTTTTAAGTGGTGCTGTAAAGGGACACATCCCTTTCCTTTAAGGGAGGTAGTCGGAGACCAGTGAACTGTTATTTTTAATGAGTTGACGAAGCAGCCATGGCAACAGTTACACTTGGCACGGATACATGGCTGGAGTGAGGAAAGCAGCCAGCTGAGGGGGATTTTTATCTTCAAATATTTTGCAGTTTAGAACAACGTCAATCTTACATTTAGTTTTTGTTTATGTTAGCAGGAGAAGTGCCTGAAGGATCTGATGTGTGAAGTATTCCCAGAATTTTATTATCTAAGAAGCTGTGCAAAACACTTGAGTTTGTGAAAGGAAAAGGGATCTTTAACTGGTTTGATAAAGTGTGTGGAGGGTGAAGTTTATAGAGTTTGCTCTGTTAGAAAATGCATGCTGTTTGTTTTGGTAGAACAAAGTGAAATTTGAGAAGTGGAAGGGTAAGTTAGCAAGAACATAGAGTTAAAACTGAAACACAGGTGAAGGCTTGGTGTGCACCTTGGTGGTGATTTTGTTTAACCCTTTAAGGAATGATTGCATGTTCATTCAGATTTCAGAGACAGCTGCCTCCACAGCAGAGTAACAAACAAGACACCAGGCATGTGCACCAGGCCTGCTCTGCGTTCCTTCCCAGCTCCTTCCCAGAGACATAAAGCAGGGGAAGGACTTAAGGCTCTGAGTTTTTTCTGTACGTGCATATATACACACATACGCATTACGTATATTCCCATTTATTTTTGTTTCTTTTGTTCGTCTTGGAGAGGAATTGAATTGCTCAATTATTTTAAGCTTAGGTTGCTTGCTGAGTTAACATTTCAGTTTCTGAGTAATAGTAGAAGCATTAATCCTAATCTCCCTTCCCAATATTGACAACAAAACAGGAGCTGGACTGGGCTACAGCTGCCATGTTCACTTTAAACAGCCCCATGAGCCGAGCTGAGAAGTGCAGGGTTCTCTCCATTTCATACAAAGAACACTTTAAAGTTGAAAGAGCCCCAGCCAGGCTGCTGGAGCAGAGACCAAGCACGACCCAGCACTCAGGGACTGGGTAGGTGCACTCCACTTCTTTTAGGCTGGAGATAACTGATTACTCACTTGATCAACACAGCAGTTTCATTTCCTGCTCCAGTGCGTGTTTCCATGGTGACCTCCAATTTCCCATAGTCTTCCATCTATAGAATTGATGTAATTTAATTTTCAAGACCATGAAGTATTTAGCTGTGATGAAAGGCCACTCATAAATTCAATTAGATAAATATCTCAGTAGATTTACAATGCAGGTAGGGACCATAATGCAGTAAAAACCCCAGGACATACCTGCACTAGGTGAAACCTGCACAGGCCCACTGGAATCAGTGGGAATCCACTGATTGTGGCAGTCCAGGGGCTGGAATGTCTCTGATAAAAGAGAACAGTTACAAATACAGACTATGCTATTCTATCAGCTATGCTTATGGAATTCTTGCCAGTGCAAATTCCATAGTAATCTTCTTGAAGGACTGAAGGAGAACTCAATTCAGGAATAATTTAATATTTTACATAATCTCCTCAAAGATTCTGCACACTTAAACTGGTTTGTAAGGGGAAATGTCATTGATTCAAACTCTTCCTTCCCCTCTTGCTTTAGAAAGTGGCTGCTCCATAATCGAACAATATCAATCCAGGTAATCCTGTTATTCTATTTCTGACATCATGCAGACTTTGGATTTCATCTGTAAATAAGGAACATAAAAGACACTAAAGATGGAGTTGAATCCTGGTAATGCACCTGTTACCTGTACAGTGAAACACAGAACCAGCAGGTGAGAAATTAGATACTGGACTCTAGAAAGATGGGAATGGGCTTCCTATATACCTAGTGCAGGCACTGGAACAGCTCAGGCTGAGACTCTATATACCAGCACATCCACCCATGGAGGAAGAGTCTCCCCACATTGCAACACCATAAMTATTGTGCTGTCTGTGTGTACTCACCCCAGCACCTCCAGGAGCTCCCATTTCCCAGCTGCTGTTTGCTAGGTACTTTCACAGTGCCACAAGAAGAAATCCGTAGTTTAGGTGACACCATGAACAAAGCTTGCTGTTGGCATTTGCTGAAATAGCAGACCTAAAGTATAATTTTGGAAAAAACCCTAAATGGAACAAAAAGAGTCTCATAAAAGCACAAATAAGAAGGGAGCTGGTAGATGGATGCCAGCTGTATTCCTGCCTATTCTCGGAAATCTTCCTTTCAGTTCCTCAGTGTGATAAAGGTTCATGTAAACTTGATCCTACTGGATTGTTCGAGGGAGGGAGGAAGGAGAGGGGAAAATTACATCTAAATTGGAAACTAATTCAACTGAATAACAAAGAAAACATCTGAGCTACTGTTGTGCTGGGTGGGAGTCCTCTTACTTAACTATCCAAATGCTGTGTGTCTAGACATCCATACACTCCTCGGGCAACAGACAGAAACAGGTTCCTCAGAGTGACTCATTCTACCTCCCTTAATTAATTACCTTGGGATGGGATGATTTGCCCTGTGGGGCTGCCAGCCATGGGCCTCTCTCTACAAGCTGTCTAGACTGCTAATTTTTAGATGTCTGAAGATAAATAAAATTTACCTAAATCACCTGGCCCTATAACACTGAAATAAAACGTGCCATTCTTGCTAGAGGAAAATTGAGGAATGTGATTGATCCAATCCATAATTTCTCTTTTTTTTTTTTTTTTTTGATGACAGTGTGAGATTGATTCATCTTTGGGAAAGAAATTTGGAAATCAACATGAGAATTTTCTCTGTGCAGCACTTACAGTAATGCAGTTAATTAGCATTTTAAATTTAGGACCTGTAGGATCTGATGCAGGAAATACATACATCTGTATGGGAAAAACAAAACCAGCAACACACAAAATGAAAATTCTGGGCATAATGTGCCTCAAGGTCTCTAACATTATTATTTTTTTAATACTGCCTTTCAAACGCTCATGTTATCAAATTGGTAATCATTGTATACAGATTTGTCTTTTTGCTTTTCCCTCTTGATTTTTCTGCTTCTGGAGACTTCAGGAACTCCTCCGAAACACTGTATTTCTGCATCTCTAACACACATTCCCCGCCCTTCTCTTCTTTGCCTTGTTCAAAGTTCCTGCCTTTCACTTCCCTACAGCCTCTTCAGTTGCTGCAGCCCTGCAATGCTGAGACAGTTCTCTGTGAGCCCAAGGGAAACAATTGTTATGAAATTCAGAACCACCACAAAGGAAAATAAACACACACGTGCTTCTCCACACATCGCCCTGTACATGTGCTACCTCCCTCCTCATTTTCCATCCTAACCATTCAAGGATGTGAGATGAGTCCACCAAAACCTAAATCCAGAATGTTTGAATTAGAAGTCTTGACACATAGTAAATTCTGGTTTATTTTTCCTTGCTTTTCCACTTTTGTATCCCTGGGGCACTTCCCTTCAGACATCCAGACTTTTCACTGCAGCCACAAGGGCTGAACACTTAAAACAACAAACAACCAAACAAAAAAAACAACCAAGGACAATAAAACAAAACAAAAAGCCCCAAAACACTGAGGAGTGTTAGTTCTTATCATTCTTGCAGATGAGGTTTAGAGAAAGCACCAGGTAAAACAAGAATCAAGGTCAAACAAGGTGGCAATACTGAACACAGAAACTTGCTGCTCTGCTCCTCATGGACAACAGCATTAATCAAAGGTAACTCCTGTGAAGCAGACAGGAGTAAAGAAGTCCTGTAATCTGACAAAATTCACTAGATTTATCAACATATCAATGCTTTTTATTTAAGAAGCTTACTTTGCTTTAAATTTAGATTTGTCCTCCCCTTCTCTCAGCTGGATTTTTAGCTTATTCTTCTCATGCTCTCCCTGACTATTCCCCAAGATAACTCCCCATTATTCCGTGCAGCCCCAGCTCACTTTCAAAATAATCCTTTTCCACTTGACATTAATCATGGCTGTAATTCCTTTTACTAAAGTGACAAGAGCAGTCCCTTTTACATCTCTCAACTTCATAGGTCAGTATGAAGTTATATAGTAGCATTTTAGTTGTCAGATTACTGTTACTGACTGCTTTTGTTACAAAAAAAAATTTTTAAATTCCCCAAATAACAAATTTCTAAACAATTTTTCACAAGATTAGGTGTGGATTTAGCACATTTACTGCCAGGGGCTAAAGCAGCACTCATTGCCTCTCAAGGCAGTGTGCAGAGCAGTTCACAGGGAAGGGAAGAAGCATAACTGGGCCCTTCTCCTCTGCCCACACCCTCAGATGAATCCTGCTCACACTGCTGATTTTTAAGTTGACTTTGTTTTCTGGTTAAATATACATCCCATGAGCTACTTAGAGCATCCACAAGAAAGTATATTCCATGTGCTGATCAAAATTGCCACCTCCATCAGAGAGATGCAAACCAGAAAGGTTTCTGCTTCAGAAAAAGATATCTATTGGCTGGCTATGGAATAACCAGCCCTGCCGTAGCTTTTCTCCTATAGCCCAAAGTTGTAACACTGGCTCACTTTAGTCATGTCAGACTTACTAATTCTTAAAAAGAGACCATAGAAATGCATCCTCTTAACTACTAATAGAAGCAATGTCTGCATTCATAGCAATTAACAGCATCACAAGACAGTTGACCAGGGAGTCACAGCAAAGACCAACATAACTGGGCATTAAACTAAACCAAACCAGGAGGCAGAGGGAGGGATGCTAAATACTAGGATAAGACCATAAGTCTAGGGAGATACAAGCACTGGACTGCATCTAGTGCAGTTCTGATTCTCTGACCGTGACATCTGTGAGCCTGTAGGTTTGTCTACTGAAGCATTTCCAGATAATCCACGTAAAATGTGGATTTTGAGAGGGTTTTCAGTGGGTTTTTGGTTCTGCATCCCACACTCACCACCCACTCCCACCCCCAGTGATTAGTCTGTGGTTGCTTTGGTTTTGGTTTTTTTAAACAAATCATCATGGCAAGTTTTCCCAAACAAAACAAATGCATGTGATTATTTGGCAACTTCAGTGATTGAGCAACTGCAACCACAGCCTTTGCTGAAGCTCTCCAGGAGATATTAATTGCCTACAAAAAGTGCTCTGTAAAAGCAAAGCAGCCTTGTAGCAGTTTACTCCGGACAGGAATTGAATCAAGGCATGCCTGGCCAAACCCTCTTCAACATGGGGAACAACAAGGATTATTAGTTTTTAGCAATAAAGGTTTAATTCTGTAAGACAATTCTGGCCCTAATTTGTTTGCAAGTCATACTCTTGGCCAGCACTTCAACCTTTCTAATAGCAAAATTATGTGTTTATAGTTTTCTTTATTTAAATTAAAGCATTCAAAACCAAAACCAGATCATTTTCACTACACTTTGTATTATGAAGGAGGAGAAAGAGGCTGTGGTTCTACTACTAATCAAGCAACAATGTTTGTCATTTTTTAATCAAGGTACAATCTATGCTCCAAAGATCTTGCAGATCAGACAAAAATTCTGTACAGCTCAGTAAGAAATCATCCTGCCCCAAAGCAGCTTCATGTCAGTGAGAACGTGCTACATGAAATTCAGTCCTGATGTACAGTTTAGATCCCAATTCTTCACCCACCTCCTTGCCTACGGTGCTTTCTTAGACATTTCTTAAAAGCAAGAGCAAAGACAAAAATGTATGAAAACCCTAAGAAATACAGCAGCACTTCAGCTGGAATAGAGCAACGGGACATTCTGCAAAAGTACAATTGAAGGTAACTGCTGCTGTTTGGAGGCAATTTAGGCCGAGAGGGTGAACAATTTAAAACTTGCAATTCTTTTTCACAAAGAATCATTTGTCTGTAAATATTACAGATACTACCAACCTCTCACTTATGTACAGCTTGCACTGCAGCCAGATGATGTGAGTTCCTTTTGGATCACAGCACAATCTCTGGACAAATCCTCTTAGATCCTTGATGTAAATGTACCATGGCAATAGAGAGAGGCAGTCAAGGCCTGTTTTGCTCCACATGGTCCACTCAAACTTTCCATCTGGAATGAATATAACTCTACTGATAATTCTGCTGGTTATAGAAGAAATTACCTCAACTGTAACCATGAGGTGCTRCTTATATGTGTGAATGAGACCCTGTCTCTAGACTATGTCTGTTATATTTTTTCTATTTTAGAGTATATTTCACTTGATTTCACTGTTACGATTTCCACTCTCTGGTTTTACAGTTGAATAGATCAATAGTTCTTGCAAAAAGCACTGAAAAAACCATCCTTTCTTTGCACTGTTTAAAGGCAACAGAAATTGAAACACTCATGGGCAAGGCGAGTGTCTCTTGGAGCATTAATCACGAATAGGCGAGTGCAGAGCAAAAGCAAACCAGCATAAAGATCCAAGATAGAAATACAGAGACCCAAGTAATTAAGGATCAAGACTATAAATAATATCCACTTTAAGCACTAATCTGACACATCATTGCTTTTTCTTTCCTTCCTGGCCCCTTCCAGTAATACTACTGTGCTTATATGGCAACACCTAATTACCTCATAGCCATAGCCTGGCTAATGCCTGAACAAACCTTGAGCAGCTCAGACTGCAGACAGAAATGAGGAACATCCAAGAGTTATGGGTTAAGACTCCTGCAGTCCATGCCAATTCCCCTGATGCAGTGACCACAGAACAAAACAGCTGCATGAAGATGAGAGGAAATTGTCTGTATGAACACTTTGACTAAAATCACCAAGTTGAATTTGTGCACGAACATGCTTTGTTCCTGCAAACCCAAATGAGACCTAATTCCTCTTTCCTTTTTAGTATTACTAAAGAGCTGCTGACAATAATTCTTCTTCTGCAGCTGGTCTGGCACAGCTTCCCACAAGAAAAAAAGAATGTTACCTTTTGGTTAGACAGATTCCCATGAGAATGGGACATGTACTAGAATAATTTAGCACAGCATAAAGCATACAGACAGTTTAGAGCAGTTCAAACTCTATTGAAAGTTGGTACAAAACAGTTACTCATCTTTAAAGAGTGGAGATGGATGAAGAGATGTTTCATATTCTCTCAGGCAAATTCAAAATTGGTAGTTAACTGTCACCAGCTCAAGGCAAGACTGGTATTTATTAGTATTCGCCCTGCTTAAAGGAGTCTGTTGGTTCAGCAGTGCCTGCACAGCCAGAACCTTCAAGTGCAAAGGTGAGAAGACTCCAAAAACAGTTTTCTCTAAAAGATTTGTGGAACCAGACAGAGCTAATACAGCATTGCATGAGATTCTTCTTAAATTACAACCTCCTCTGTCCTAGTGTTATAGAATGAGCAGCTAGCTAAGATGAGCTGTCTACTACTATCTCTGCCTCCTAAATCAGAAAGTCACTTCTGCATTAGCAAATAGGTCTCAGCCACAATGTTCCAGACTGTATCTGTCACTGAAGATACACTGTGTAACCATGTCAACTGCACCTTTGACAGGAGGTCCTAAAAACCAGAGTCGGCCCATCATATTCCTAAATATACCCAAGAATGCTTTAGCTGTTGCAATTAGCAGATAGGATTTGCATATGAGAGAGGCAAGAGAGCAGATTAATGTGCTAAGACCTCTGAAGGGTTCAAGAATGTTTCAAGAGCCAGAGCATTGCTTGGACCCTTCCAAGGCAAAAGAAAACACCCCTGAAGTCACTGCCACTGACACTCACTCTCAGGTGCCAAAAACCTTCTTTCTTTGGCTAAAGCTGGGTATTTGTATTTTAACCAGTAGGTATGGACTGAGTGTGAAGGTATGAAACTGTTGTATGCTATTGACCCAACAGCACTTCTGGAGTTCAGGCAACACCACGACAATGTTGGGGGCATCTCCAAACAGGGAGATACAGGAACACATGTAGGATAAGGATGATACATATTTAGAGGCAGCAACAGGGACTCCTTAGCATTTATCATTTCAAATGGAGCTGTAAGAGAAAAGTAAACTCAGTCACGGGTGCCAATATGACACAGTTTGCAGGCCAAATACTTTGTCAGTCCCAAGATCTGGAGGTTACAGAGAAAGGAGTTTTTGCCTCAAGGCAAAGGAAGAATTAAAAAGAGGAAGAAAACAACCCAGAGACACAGGTCTATCCCTGACAATAGTTAATTCAAAGAACAACATATGATGAGCATTCTTAATCTCTCCAATAGTTATGAACCAAGGTAAAAAAGACATTACAAGCTGCATGACTACACAACTGTACCTTCTATAGGTGCAGCCAAAACTAAAAAAATCCTGAAGTTTCAAGTATTTCTAGTATAAAAGTACAAAGTTTGAGCGGATGTGGACTGAAATTCACAGACAGGATGGAAATACTACACATTTTCAGTATACTTACTTTGAATTTCTCTCCTAAGTATTCCCATATTTGGTATCCCCTTAGATTCTGTCTCCATTTCAAATCCTCTTCTGTAGAGCAATTACAGTGTTTAGATAAATAACAAAATACTATTATTAGGAGTAAGTACTACTAGCTATGAGAATAATGAGCATTCAGTTACACACCCTTTTTCACATCCATTTTGTCAACTTGTTTAGTTACTCATATTAATACTGAATTTGTCCTTGCTGGCTGCTGTTCCAGCTGTAGAAATTTTTCCAGATAACTTCTGAACTCCAGATTCATTTACTAAGGCGAGGCACTACCACTATTGAACAAGTGGGTCATCACTGCAATACATCATAAGAACAAAGAAACTGCAAAACAAACAAGGGAGGAAAAAAGTAGGGAGGAAACTCTTTCCAGAAATCCTGCAAGTTTTAATAGAAGATGTCAATAGTATTAATTAACCCCCAATGTAAGTATAAAACTTCGCTACAACAAACATTGCTCTAAGCAGTGAAATATTTAATGTGGAAAGCAACTTATTCCCAGGAAGTGGCACTTGCATATAGAAAGAACTGATATAATTTAAGCTGTTGTGCTCCTACCATAGGTCTTGCCTTGTCCAAAGCATTCCTTGGCAGCACATTCGCAGATATATTCCTTGCTTCCATGTGGATAGATTACAGTGGTTTTCAGATTTAAATTAGCAGAAGTGGACATTTACAAAGAGAATTACTAATTTACACAGAGATGCTTTGTTATTCGTCAGTGACAGCTACTCCTTCCCATCAAGTACTGACCTGGAAAAGTTTCTGAAAGAGAAAAATCTGAGTAGGTGGATTAAAAAAACTAAAAACTAAAAAACTCCCACACTAAACAACACCCTCCACCCCAAAAGAAACCCCACCCATCCCACCAAATTGAATTTTTTTTTAAGTTACATTTGAAGTGTTCTGTGAAAGGCCAAATATACAAATTTTGGGAATGAGGTAATTTTATTTTTGTAAAAATTGACAATTGCTAACAGCAAATTCTACATGACCCTTTTCTGCTGTATTCTGGAGATGTGCTGTTCACATGTGAGGAAAGCAAAATGCTGAGCTGCAACAGAGCTCAACAGGAAACACTTCCTACAGTCATGCCACTGGATGCAAAACAGATACTGGGAATAAACCACTTCTCTAGCGAGGCAGTGTTGCACTTCTAACTTGCTGTATTTTATCCTGGAATATTTACTGCTAAAAATAATGGAATTTAATAGCTGCAAGCCAACCACCTACTTCAGAAGGCAAGGAATGCTGCCAAGAGAGAATTACAGCAATGTTATTCTACCACTGCACTTTGAAAAAACAAGCATTAGAAAATATGAATTAAGCTAAAACACAGCTTTCTTTCCAATTATAGCAACACATGACTTTTTATATAACCTTAATCCTCCCATTAACCCTCCTTCTCAAAGGGAAGAAAAAAGAAAAACTGACTTCTGGTTTTTGGTGGGTTTTTTTTGTTCCTCTTTTGCTCCATAAAAGCAGAGGAATAGCAAAGCAAAAGCATCCCTTGTCCCCTTTCTGTCCCTGTTGATTGGCCTCTTGTGCATCACACAGTTCAAGCTGTATTAAGTCATAACCTCTCCTTACATGACTCCATCCTGTGGAAAGCACAAACAGTGCCCTTACCTCTCACACAAAGGATGCATGAAAACCCCTATTACTTTACACTTACTGGGAGTATTTCTCTCCAACTGGATGTTAGGTCTGAAGACCCACTCAGCACTTCATCTAGAGCTAACTTTAGCCTACAGAAAATATATTTTCTGTACACACAGCATCAAACAAGACCTTCAGACCTTTCACAAGGAAGACAGAATTAGTAACACGATAGAGAAGGTTACAATAGCAGAGGTGTATTTGAAGCAGAAAAAAAGTTTCTAAGGTCCCACAGTAAGTGCTGTACATTCTCTTCCTTCCTATTGTTAAAAGCTGGCTACTCTCACACCTGCCACTGCTGTCCATGCTCCATTTGTTTCACTTTGCATGTGTCAGTTTTCCTCAGTTGCACCAATTTCCTCCCACTTCTCCACAGCCTCATAAATGAAGCCATGTGACATCAAGCATAGCCACCTCATCTATCCACTGCTTCCTTGTGGTTCTGGGTCATGATTCAGTTTTGCTCTGATTCAACAAACATGAGAGTTGTTCTTCTACTCTGATGCTACCAAACACATAAGTTTTAGGTAAGACCACAGATAGAAACTTGATACCAAACTGAGCCACAGAGAGACATCTTGAGTGTTCTGCATTCTGCTGTCTGCTATGGTTACCAACAGCCCATAAACACATGAAAAAACCCATCCACAATGAGAACAGCTCATGCTCACAGCAAACCAGAAATAGCAGCATGGGAAACTTCACTTTCAGTTAGTGCTTCAAGAGAACTACCAGTAGTGACAATCCGGACCTCCTAAAAACCAAGTAACACTATACAGTCTACTAAAACTGGTAGCAATACACCATCCAGGCCTACATAATCCTCTCTTAGCAAATGCCTGACATAGGACTTGATGAACAATCAAAAAGAGAAAAATATATCTTTGGACTGGTACAAAATAAAGATTTTTTTCAGAAYCACAGAGAGAAATCAGATTCACTTTAGTCTACAGCACAGCAATTTTTCATTGTTACTCCTAAACACAGTATATAAAAGGACTTAGTTCCCAAAGCCATGTACTCACAATACAGTTAAGACCACTTCCTCAAAACAGATTCTGTTGTCAATTTAACATTTTCAAGTTTTCTGCTTATACCTTCTAAGGGGCAAAATAAATGACTCCAAGCAAATAAGCAAGAACAGTTTATTGTGACACTGGCAGCTTTACCCTTCTCAAGTAGTACAGAGTTCTCTCAAATGTTTTTACCAGCCCATTTAAATATTTCATCTACATCTGTATCACTAATTTATAAAATTTCTCTAAGATCTGCATCTTTTCAACTGATTTAACACCGAAACAGAAGCAAAAGAACAAACTCTTGAAAACACAAAAGTTGCATTGTGGCACATTTATTCTTTAACAGAAAGTAAGAAAACCCTCCCAACTGACCTTTACTCAGAGTGAGGAAAAAGATAAATACCCACAGCTCTTTGCCCCATCTGGTAGGATTTTAAGATCCATCTATGCATGTATAATCACAGAACACAGTTTTAGCCACACTGAACCACCTAAGGAGATTTTATGCTCCAGAGTTCTTACATGCATTCCGTCCCCAGCGTGCTGACTACAGGACAGAGATTCTGTGCATCTACAGTGGTTTCAAATTAAAAATACACCATAAGCCAACTTAGAGAAACATCCATTGGTAACTAATAGAAAGAATCACAAGAAGGTCTCACAACAGTTTACTAAAACATTAAGGTTCTTTAAATCACAGCTTTCAAATATAAAAATTCTATTTCCCCTATAACTGAAATATATTTACATGAACATTTTTAAAAGATGGTCTGTAACTTGGACCTAATCACTGTCATCTGAGCCACCTTCAGAGCCCTCATCATTGGATCCCTCTGGTTCAGACTCGTTACCAGATCCTCTGCCGGAGCCCTCGTGGTCGGACCCCCTCTCGGAATCTCTGTCGGACTCGGCGCTGCGGGAAGCCGGGCGCGATTCGTTTTCGGAGCCCCCGGAGCCACGACTCCTGCCCGACTGCACAGACTCATTGTCAGACTGCTCCGACTCCGAGCGCCGCCTCTTCCTCGTGGACCTGTCACTGTCAGATTCTTCCTCGGATGCTCGGGCACTGGACCTCCTGGGGCTACCTGCCTCACTGCCAGACTTGTTCCTGTTATCAGAATCGCTATCGGAAACAATGCGTTTGCTGTGCTGCTGCTCCCCGTCGTCGGAATCACTGTTGCTATTTCTAGCGTGTCTGTAGGGAAAAACAGAGGGGGAAAAAGTATTAAAAGGTGCAATCCTTAGCTTATAAATGAGACAGCAGGATTTGAGTAATGCCAGCATTAGAAGAATGAGTGGAATTAATTTGCAGTGGGAAGGGATGCTGTGAGTGCAATGAAAGACTTCTCAGCATCTTTGTGTTATCTCCTTATTATTAACACTGCGTTTTCTCTTGAAGGCATGCATTGAAACTTTAAGTACATACGAAGTTAATTAAGGTTCTTACCCATCATCAGCGATTTTGAGTTTATCCTCATCAGAAGAATCATCACTTGATGAAATGATGGCTTTTGATTTGATCTTTCCTTTCATTGAAGGAGGCAGACGTTCTGGTTTGGGCTGTATAGGGGGAAAACAAAGGGCTGCTTGTTCATGTGGCACAGGCCCAAATGTAGAAACACATTCAGAAAACCAGACATGCTTTTAAAAAATTTTCCATTTACTATCACTTAATTCTAGATAGCTTTGGAAATATCCTTTTCATCCTTGAAGCAGCAATAGCAATAGGGGAGGATAAAAATAAGCTCTGAGGCCAGTTGGCTTCAAGAGGTCTTGTTGTAATTTTCAACACTAATAAATCTCTGTTGACCAGGGTAATGCTCAACTCCAAATGCATATTTAGAAAGTGATGCAGTTATTCAGCGTTTAACTTACAGCCTTCTTTTTCTCTGCTTTGGGTGGACGGCGTTTTTTAGGTCGTGGGCCATTTTCRTGTTCTTCATCATCACTTCCCTCCTCTGTCTTCTGGGGTCTTGAACAGAAACACATTTTATACGACATAAAGCATAATATTGCCAAAAAACCTTAAAACATACAAAATACCAGTCTCGAGAAATGTCCAGTTTACCAAGTATTACTCCTACTTCTTTTGCAGAAAGAAGCCACACTTGCAGAGTGGCTGTTTAAGTCTTATAATGTGTATTGTGTAATTAAAAAAAAATCATGCGACCTCTTGATAAGAGTTCATTTTTAAACTGTTATGAAAGACAGCAGAGAATTTACTTAAAAGCCCTACTACTTCTAGTCTAATATTAAAGTATTAGCTACCTTCTCCTCTTCTTCTTCTTCCTCTCACCGTCCTCTTCTTCCCCATCTTGTTCACTGCCACTGCCCTTCCTCTTCTTTTTCTTTCTAGATATGGGCAGATCTTCATCGCTGTCATCATTGACGAACTCATCAAACTCCCCTGCTCCTTTTTTGGAACGCTGTAACAAACACAGACAACACAACCTATTACTCACCTTCCAGCTACAAAGCTACCAGGAAACACCTCAAAAGAGAAACTTCAACTGCACGCATTTGAGAGGAGATGAAAATACAGACCTTCTAGAGATTACGGAGAAGTTGGCACAAGATGGATATAATTTAGAAACTGATTCCAAATTTGCACATAATAAGATAATCTTCTGTTATTTTAGCAATTGAATTGAACAGATTTACGTGATGCCACCATGCTCAGAACTTTTAAGTATTAGCTTCCAATTTTGACATTTTAGTATTAAACCTGTGCAATTTTACTCAGTGGAGCCTAGAAGCTTGAAATTAAAAACCTGTGCTCCTGCAAGAGACCATGTATCAAAAGAGGAAAATCAAGGAGGTTTAAAAGAAAAAAAAAAAGAAAAAAAGAGATTTAAAAAAATCTGTTCTACCCTGCCTCCACCACCACCACCACGTTTTTTCTCCTTTGATCCTTCTACTTCACCAGTGAACATCAGAATATTCTTGGTCTTCTCCACATATTGAGCTCTTTGCTCCAGAAGTTTCTTCTGTTCTTCTTTTTCTCTTAGGCGCTTCTCCTCCTGAAACATCAAGGGAACCAACCGTTACCATTGTATCTGCAGCACCGTGGTGCTTATAATTGCAAGCATATAAATGATTTGCTGTCAAGAAACTGGAAAATTGCTTTTTGATGGCCTGTGTCACAGCAGAAGGCGCACATGGCAAAAAAAAAAAAGTTTTCTACAGGCCCATGGTAGAGTAGGTAAAAGTCTGATGGCAGAACTTCTGGTACACCTATTCTATTTCATTATACAGCTAAAAATCTATTTCTGAGGCTATGGGGAAGAAAGAGTATCGCCTGTATCACCTGCTAGCTGTAATATTTTCTGCTAGCACTTACTATAACTAAGAAAAACAGGTAGTAGGTACCACCCCAGAGCAAGAGAAGCATACATATTGTCAGTGTGTACACTTATGAAATGCAGTATACAGAATTTAGGAGAATAAAACCTGTTCTTTAAGCAGTTTCTGGCGAAGCAGCTCCTTCTCTTGCTCTTGCTTCGCACGCAGCTCCCTCTCTTCCTCATCCTGCTTGCGTGCCCGAGCCACGTGATACTGGGCCTGGCTCAGTAAGTCAGAGCATTGCCTGGAAAATCCAAAGTTCTCGGGTAAAGCAAGGTGGCAAACACATACTACAAAAAGAAATGGTTTTATAAAGGGCCGGCATCACAACACTGCGTTCATATCCCCGATAAAGAAAGCTACTTGAAACAGCACAAAGAAGAGTAGTGCAGACTTTTTAGTAAATTAAAGAACTTTCTAGTAAGCTAATTTATCTTGCAATATGTCATTTCAGAACATATTGCTTCACAGTTAAAATTTAGCCAATTCATATAGAGAAAACCCACACATCAACATAAAAGGAATTGTGCCAACTAATTTGGACAGCTTCAGAAGTATGCTTACTAAGAACTTGTATTTAATCACAACATCCTAACAAACCTAATCAGAAAGGCAGGTCAAAATTCTAGCTTAAAAAAATCCAATTGTGTAAGAATTAAGGCTGCATAAAGTGCCTAAGTCACAGAAAACATTAGAGCAAGGTGCTTTCAACACCCTCTTAGCTGATGTTAAAATGACATTTCTTTTAATACTAAAATTTTACTCTCTGCACAAAGTGCTTTAATGATACCCATTTCAGGTGTTCAGTGCAGGATGGCCAACACAAGGTATTTGTATAGGGCTTTGGAAATGCTACAAGAATGAAAGTGAAACACAGGAAAAGAACGAAATAGTAATAGGGAGTGACCCTGCACTTGTATTTCTACTGTTCTAAGTACCTGACAGTTGAAATTTTGGAATCTAGTTTTAATATAAAAAGGAGAAAAATATTCCACTTGGTATTTGAATTATTTATTTATGGTTTTGTTGGGTTTTTTTACCTGGCTTCTGTAGCAGCAAGTGCCAAGTCAAATCTCATCTTATCACCTACTTTACTCAAGTAACTGAAGTACCTGGAGGAAAAAACAAGAAATCAAAGTAAGCAAATACAGCATTACTTACATATTTATTGCACTTTTGCCTAAAACAAAAGCATTTACTCCTGAATTACAAACCTGTAAAACTCAACAGATAAGGAAATCTCACCAATTTCCTCTGTGCCAGCACCT
Source organism: Amblyornis subalaris (assembly GCA_018881555.1). Classification (NCBI taxonomy): domain Eukaryota; kingdom Metazoa; phylum Chordata; class Aves; order Passeriformes; family Ptilonorhynchidae; genus Amblyornis; species Amblyornis subalaris. Next base: position 6,341,276 of record JACAXG010000045.1, on the reverse strand, counting down.
TTWAATACAACAGTTAAAAAGTGCACTCAGAGTTCTCCAAATTTAAAACATTCTAAAACCACTCTGGAGAGGAAAAATTCTAAAGAGAGTTCTGAGATTTCATTTGCTGCCTCCTACCAATAAGGACATTTCTGACCCCAATAGATTGATTCCTTATCTGTCACAGATTACATGCTTGAATTCAGCAAAAGAGAAGGAAGGAAAACTTGTTTTTCAAAAATCCTTTCAGAACAGCCTCCATGACCTAGTGGACAGGCCCTTGTGAATAGAACAAACTTCCAAGCAGATTGGCAAGCTACGATCAGTGCTTTGAAAAGTTTCTCCAATTCATTTAAAGGAAAATTACTCTTTAACTTTCAAGATTGTCACAGTTTCTTCCCATATACCCTCAGACACTTTTTAAATGAACTGTTTTTGTGCCAGACGCAAATTCTTGCGTATATGAATAAAATAACTCCTTGCTCAAGCCTAGACTATGGAGAGTATTTTCAGTTAATAGGTACAAATAAATTCATGCGACTTCTTCAAGACAATAAATAACAAGCTTCTCACTAAATTTAAGTTAGAACTTGGATCCTTGACATAACAGCAGAGTTAGGAATGCATAAAGTATGCACCAGCTACACCAGCAATACCCAGGAGCAGAAAAAATGGTTGAAAGCTCTGTTCAAGGATGGCGACAACTGGATCAGATTAATGACACTGCTGTCTGCACAATTTTATTTTTTTTTAAAGAGAACTAAAGTATCTCAAATGCACTTAAGAAACTGCTTCTGTTCTTAAGCTCTGACAGTACTTAGGCTTTATTTGCCAACAGGAGGGCAAAATTAGTTTTAAGGGACTGCCAGTCATTAATTATGCTTATGTAATACAAACAGATTTGCTTTTAAGCCTTACAGTTTGCTTTGAAAGAAGTCATAAAAAAGTATTCAAGTCATAGAATAATTGTCAACATTTTTTTCAACTGTGCATTTCCAGGAAGAAGGGCATCTTGGTCACAGCAATAACAAAACCCTTGGAAAAACACATATTGGCACCTGGTCAAATAAAACTGGCTCTGGAGCAAAGTCTGAACACACAGTTTTGTCAGGCCCAATCTTTTGTTTTCCTACTAGAAACTCTAAAATTACACAGTGCTTTGGAGGAGACAATTGCTCTTCTAACCAGATTCATGCCCAATACTGCAAATATACTGTAAGAGGACAACAAAATAGATTATAATGATTAGCAGTAAATGATCTTTACCTGTGGGCAAGCTCCAGTTCTTTCACAGCATTAAGCACTTCCTTCAGATTGCTTTTTTCATCTTTCAGGACTGAGGTAGCAAGTCTTTGTAGCACTAAAGCCACATTAAACATGAGGACTGTATCACTTGGAGCCACATGTCTGGCCTGTAAAAAACCATGTTTTTAAGATAAGCTACATGATACAGGAGTAGACTGAAATGACATACAGAGAACAAATACCATCCTTTCAACCCCAGACCACCAAATYTGAAGACACACAAACACACGTCAACTTACAGTAATTTTATTCTGTGACACATGATGTTCTATATCCATACCTTTAACAAAGTTTGTTTGCATTCCTGTAATTTGCCACATTTGAACAGTGCTCGGGCCAAATATAACAATACTTCAGTGTTTTGATGCTTATAGAACTTTCTGAGGCAGTTTTCATACTGAAATGGAAAAAAATAATCAAAGTAAGAGGTGACAGTAGTTTGTTATTTTGGTTAGCTAACTCCAGCAAACGTTTCTATTCCTAAAAAGCATTACTGCTAATATGCCTTTTGCTTTCCAAAGAAGTCTGTTATGCTACATGGATGCCTCCTTTTCACTGATCAGAACACTCTGTCTCCAATTCCACAGCAAGTACCTGTTTTTCCTAGAAACTGGCAGCAGCCCAGAAGGCTCTGTAGGTCATAAATACAAAAGAACGCTTTTTAAGTACCATCTACTACAACAAAGTCCAATCAACACGACTCGTTTTAAGACCACTCAAATACTCTCCAGAGTATGGGGGGGGAATAAAAGATCTATTTTCTTTATTCATACAAGATATTTTACAAATTGAAACATATCTGATGTAATTAGTTAAAAAAAAAATCCAGACTTTTCAGATAGCTCAACATCAAATTTGTTCTGTCCACGCAGCTGAGGAACCTGACATACCAAGGGATATTAGTTTCTCTAAAGCGTAAAAGATGACTTGTTACTATAGGTTTTGTGGGTCTAGAATTAAAGGTTTAACCAGTTATCAAACCTATCTTTTTCAGCAACAAGCACCTTCTGTTTGACATACTCTTTTCCCAAGGAATCATTCACTCTCTCTAAACCTCTGAAACAGCAAGGAATACAAAGTAAGTTTTATTTCCAGCTCAAGTACAGAAACTGCCCTGAACTGTAACACCTGAGGTCACTACTCTTGGATCACACTGTGTTGTGAGTGCCCAGTTTTCACTCACCTTTAGCATCAGAGATTTTGTATTTAGCCCAAGTCTGCCTCAGATTTGTATACTTTAGGGTAGAGAACTTACTAGGATAACTGCCATGGCTGCTGTAATCTGGGCTAGTAAATTCAATTTGTCTCCCTTTTAAGTCCAGTATCATGTATTTCACATTGTGACTGCATAGCAGAATCCAGGGAACAACAAAACACTTCAGTAAATAAACACATTACTAATAACACCTTTTCTTAAATATATTAGCAAATTAGTAAAATAACTTTTCTCACAAATCAGTAGGTGAAAGTGATACCCACTTTCCCACTGTAATTCACTGCTTAAACAATTGCTAAAATTAGATTTTCATTAGGCTTTTTGTCAATAAAAATAGACAAAGTGTTAAAAAAAACCCAGACCCCATTCAAGCACAACAGAATGAATGTGATTGTGTGGCCAAAGCTTGCTAACAATAGTTCACTGGAGGAGAGTGACTACTGAGGTCTTGATGACATCAGAAAGGCCCAGTAACACTTGTTTATTAAGCATCACAAAAAGCATCAGAATAGCTCTGAATTAAGTATTTTTGAGCCTCAGTATGAACTTACTCTTAAAAGACACAAGTTTATTCTGAGCTGCTGTTCAACATATGCTTTTTTTTTAAGCTTACTTGTATGCTTTTGATCAACTAATTGAGTCAATTTAGTCACAATAGGTTGACACTTGAAAGTCTGCTTGCTCGAGCAGGTCGAACTAGCTGACCTCAACAGATTTCTTCCAGCAAGAATTACCTTGTGATGTTAACTGTGGTGAGTGAAATTATGGCACAGTCAGCTTTTAAGACAGCTCTGGTTGTTACTCATGTGATCATTTACAAGAACAAAAATAGGAATTGTTGCTATTAAAAAAAAAAATCCCGGCAGCAAATCGTGTTTACTTACTCTGGTAACATGTGAATGTAAATCACATACAGTAACTACACTGACTGAAACCACTCTAATAATTTATTCCAAACCCAAAATTCTAACCCAATTCTGTTTTAACCCTGCAACCAAGAAAAGTGTTACAGTTGGTAGGTACTTTGTTGCCCCTCGCCCACATTTAGCAGTCTGTTTTTAAACCTAGACTTGACAGCCAACAGCTTGTTAGAAATAAACCTACAACTTGTTAAAATACAGTTCGGAAACTTTCACAGCTGCTCTGACAACAGAGAAACATCTACAAGTCATCTAAGCCAACACACGACGTAGTTCGATGTGGAGATGTTACCATCTGCACAGCACTGATGTACTGTTTCTGCTCTACGTAGATATGTGCCAAATTCAGCCACACGTCACTGATATCTGCTGTTGCCTCTCTCACTTGGGCAAAAACATCACGAGCTTCACGGAAATATCCTTTATGCGCCAAGACAGCTCCTAAGGGGAAAGTAACATGAACAGTGTGAGCTTCCAGGTTCATGGACTGTGTACTCTACCACAGAAAATTAAATACTGCCTCAAAATGCCCCATCAAAAACTGACACAGCTGCCATTTCCTGTGCTCCGCTCCACAGTGTTCAGGTCATGAGAAAACAATTCTATATTAAAGCATGTAACATAAGAACATGATCACCTCTGAAGGAAAACTAGAGTCTAATATTCACCTATGCCATTAGCAGCATACAAATTCTTTGGGTCATTCCTGAGGACTTGCTTGTAGATCGCTAATGCACGGTCTTGGTGACGTTTCTCCTGCAGAAAGAAATGCCCCAGCTGATCACTCACTTCTACAGTGGGGTATTAAAAGATCTACCTAGAAGTTTTACGAACCAGAAGATGCCAAACAGACATCGAGAAGAGGCTAACAGCATACAAGAAATGAACAAACCAACCCACACACAGATGCCCATTACCTTTTCTCTGTCTCTTGTGGGTTGATGTAGAGTCTGCAACCAGACATTGCCAAGAGCCAGCATGGAATAAGTATCATTCTGTGTGGAGGGCTGCTTCAATATTCTTTCAAATTTCTTCTGTCCTGGACCCCACTCTTGTTTAGCCAAATGAAGATTGCCAATCAGAGACCAAGCATCTGGATGGTCCTAAATAAAAATTCACTGTAAGCTGCAAAAGCGGTTTTCCTTTGCAAGGTTATTTTTCCAAGTATAAAGTGCTACTCTTCTTAAATATAATTCCATATTAAAAAGAACCCCGAACAAACAAAACACACAGAGAGCAGATTCTGGCAGTTCTTTCTTCCTCCCCTAGCTTATGTCAACATACAAAACAAAAACACAACAAAAAGAAAATTAAATTTTAAGGTAACTTATTATTTCAAGTGTTTTAACATTAAGCACTTAAAAGGGTTACAAACCTGATTTATTTGAAGTGCTTCTTTAAACCAATCAGAAGCCTCATAAAAATTTCCTTTATCCCTGGCCATAGCTCCCAAGCGCAAGTAGCCTCAAAATAAAAGCAGAAAATAAAAATAAAAATCAGTCATTTTGAACAAATATTGTCCATGCATGAATTTCAAAAGCAATCCTTTGTCTTGATCAGCTAAGGGCAGCAAACACTAAGACACCTTTAATATTCTGTTCACAACAAGAAATACTACAAGAGGAATGGCCATCCACAATGGCCATACAGAAATTGCAGGTTTCTAGTTGTCAAAGTAATGTAGATGTTTTAAATTGGCCTCATAGGTTAAAGACAACTGATAAACCTCAAAGAAAGAAGGATCCATCAGTTACATAATTCTCCTCCCTCCTCTTTAAATAGCTCTCCCATCTCCACAAGGTTTGGGAAAGGTATCAGCAGCTGACAACGGAAAACAAGCAGGGAAAAGGCCACAGATGAGGCTGGGGGCATGATGTCCTGCAGCTTGTGGCAAATACCACAGGTCAGCCTCAAAACTACTGTGAAAACAAGGGAAGAGAGACATAAGGAGACCAGAAGACACTGCCAACCACAAGATTTTTGCTATTATAAGGACAACTGTGGAACTGAAATACCAAATGTTTCTTACAATCAACGTAATTAGGATGTTCTCTTAAAATGTTTTTATAGAGCTTTTCCGCTTCGTGAAATTCACACATGGCCTCGTAGAGCCTGGCAAGGTTGTAGGATGTTGTTACAGAGATGGCATTGTAGTAATGCTCATCATGCTCAGCTTCTGCTTTCGCACGATCCAGTGATGCCAGAAAGTATTTCTGAAGTATAAAAAGAAAAGAGGAATGAAGCACTACAGAATATTCTTACAGGAAAACTTCTAGGTCATCACGAAACCCAATTCAAACTCTGAGTAACTGCATACCTTTGCTTCTCCAAGGTTGCCCAGCCTGAAGTGCAGAGCACCCACATTATTCAGTATCTCTGGTGGGACATCTGCCTGGACTTTCTCCTGCAGAATGCGTGTGGCTGTTCCATAGGCTGACAGTGCACCCTTTGGAAAGAAAGTGGATGAAAGAAATAAGAGAATGAGCTCTACACGATCTTATGAAAAGCACACACATAATTCACCAAGTGTGTATTAATAATACCTGTATATCAGTCTGTTCTAGAATTTGAGCTAGCTCAATCCATGCCTCTACATCGTCGGGATATTGTTCTGTGACTTTCTTTAAATGCCCCTGAAAAACAGCAGAAAATAATTATGTCACTTTGAAGACACACAATGTGTTTAAAAAAATAGAAATAAAATCAAGAGTGAAGGCATTAACTTTAACACCAGAAAGGTGTACCATAGAAGAAAACATCCTAAACATCTGCACAATAATAAACCTGCATTGGTTTCCTTCCTTCATTATTCTATTTTTCTGTATAACAGGACACCTTCTTCCAGTCTTAGAAAAGCAAAAACTATTACACCAACATGAGAAGCTAGAGAAATGATCTCTAATATTTCTTCCATTTATCTATCAACATTATATTTAAAACACCTATCATTTAAAAAAAGTATAACTGTCCTTTCAGATCAGCCAAAACAAGTGTTTTCTGGAAATCACCAGCTGATCTGCTGTCTTCAGGAAATCACAAGCTAACTTCCCATCATCAGAGAATTTTAACATATATGGGAAGAATTCTGCCTTTTTCATAGTACCACATATAAACATCAGGCTGGGGGTCTAAATTCCTGGACATGCTTTAGCTAGAGCCCAGTGTAGTCTCAGTTCCATCCAAAAGTTGTGACTCTTCACAGACAGGAGGATCCCTCACGACAGCCCGTATGAAATATTCCATATCTACAGCCAACTAATCCTGAGTTTTGTTTAGCTTGAGGAACAGTCTGATTTCAGGTCTGATTTTCAAGTTCTACCCTTGCATGTACCATACGATGCTGGCAGAAGGAAAACTCACCTTTGCAATATCCCGTTTCTCCTGGTCTTCTGAAGCCGCATAAAGAGATCCAAGGATTTTCATAGTCTCGTAATTGTTAGGATAGGCTTTCAAAACTTTTTCAAAGCATTGTGATGCATTCTCTTTGTCGCCTCTATAAATGTACATTTGACCCAATCCAAAAAAGGGAAGGACAAAAGAAGATGAGGCAAACTGAGTGGCCTGGTAGTAATACTGGAAAGCTTGATCATAATCTTCCTAATTAAAGAGAATTAAATGAAGAACAGTCAGTGTTTCTAAAGGCAACCTTTACATGAACTTTTACAACACAAATTTTTCTTAAGTGTAAACTCAAAGGGGACTTTTAAAAACTGCCCTACCTGCACGTGAAAAGACCTTGCCAGCTGATAACAGCTCTCCGCCTGCATCGCTTCCACTTCTGTATTGTGGAAAGCATGAAGAGCCAAGTGTTGTACTTTACCATAGTCCTGAAAAAAAAGTTAAATGAAATTTGAAAGTCTTCACTTTTTTTATGGTCAAGTGATTTATGATTTAAACATGGATAGCTGGAAAATATAACAAAGCTTTAGTCACACCACTGACTAAATAACAACAGATTTAGTTTTACCCTTTACTATTCTTTTCTCTATTTCATATTTTAAAGCATGGAAGAGTGAGGAGGGGGAAAAAACAAACAAACAAAAAACCCAAATCCAACTAACCAACCGAAAACAAAATCCCAAACAACAAAACCCCTTCAAGACACAAAAGGGACTTTGACTTGAGAAATAAGCGTACCTTTTCTTGATTTCCTTGAGAAAGGTTTATAAAAAATACAGGTCAAAAATCTTACACTTGTCCCTCTAGATTAACAGATATTAGGCACCTGATGAAATGATATTGACTCTAACACCACAATTCTTGCTGTTCACAGGTTATCAAGTACTTAACCGTAAAACTTCAAACATCTCTTACCTTCTTGAAAAAGAAGTGATTAGCCAAGTGATTCAACACCATTGGATTACTGGGATCAATTGTGTAAGCCCTAGAGAGGAGTTGAACACCGTTCTTGATGGAATCAGCCTAAACAAAACACAGCAGCACATCAATATCTATATGGTATTAACAACTACAAAACTATTCTTCAGTCTAGGCTGCTGCAAGAATTCTGACAACACCATAGTGAGCTCACAGAAAAAAGTAAATTCAGCTACCACCTTCTCTCCCTGCAGCATACAGGTGGAAAATGGGAAGTGAAGCTACCACACATGGATGGAAAAGAGGAGAGCAGGACTTTCTAGGAAAAAAAAAAGCAAAAAAAACCCAAAAGACTTGATGTCCTTTGACATTTCACACTCACAGCCTGACAGCCTTCCTTCTGTTCCTTCTACTGCTCAGTGTCCCCAGTGCCTGTTTGGTTTAGGTTTCAATGTTCAACAGTGAAACGAAGATATTTTCATGTTCAAATTCTAAACAAGAACTTCAGGTCTAATTTAAAAAAATGGTAGAAGTTTGCAGTGTTTACATAAAAATATCATTGCAACAACTTATTCTTTTCTAAAGAAACTTTATACGTTAAAGAAAGCTTCCCATGGGTAAAAATAGGACTCACCTACAAGTTCGAATCCCTAACTAATAAAATGATTGCTCTTTATTTAGGACACCCATAAGATCTGTATCACAAGCATGCCAGCTTAAATCTATACTAATTTCTGAACAGAAACACCAAAAATGGTATCTAGAAATCATTCAACATCTGCGCTTCACTTTGTAATTATGATGAGCAGAACATGGAGGTGTTAAGAGGTTAAGACATAACATGGAGGCAGCTAAAAAAATATAATTTCAGTTGAACAGGAACTATCTTTCCAAACCTAGCATAACAATATAACACGATTAGGAGATATTGAATCACTCCTGGTTTAATTTTCAAAGGTAAATATGTTTTATAATCACACTACGCATTCGTCAGTTCCCCAACAATTTGAGTCTCATGTCCAACTTCAAACAAATCCAACAGATGGGTAGAGGTCCCAAAGCACCTAAATGCTTTCATTTAAGAAAACCAGAGATCAGACAGACCTCAAAAAGTACACAGTGTGATCCCAACCCTGACTTGACATCATAGCATCTTCTGGGAAGGAGAAACGTTAGAAATATCCGAGCACAGAAAAGATGTCAGTTAGTTTGATCCTCAGAGAGAATCTTTTTCCCAGAGTGTTTTCCCTTCTCTGTGTCAACTCTTCAATGTTATATGAACTTTGTAGCAGAAGTTATGAAAACAGCTTGAAGTGAAGCACAGATGATGTATTTCTTAGAAAGAACACAAAACATATTTGAGTGGCTCAGCTTTTAATCACAGCTTTTTGAAGCTTCAGACAAGCCGGCTCATCCCTTGACTTCAGTGAAAAGACCTCCAGGAACAAAAATGAAAGATACCAGATTTCATCATTTTCTCCTCCATGGAACTATTTATTAAAATTTGACTTTACAGTATTATTAGCTCTCTCTGTAGCTTCAGGAAAGAAAATTCTTATGCCCACATTTTTTGAATTCTTCATGGCAGTCTTGAAAGTTATTTTTTTTCCCATTATGTAGTAAAGTAAGAAATTTYCAGACATTCTGTGCTAACAGAAGATCTTTCTAGGGAACTATGTGTTCTACAGACAGCAACACACTAAATTTTAGCAATGTACAATTATGTAACAATTTTTTTTTTTAAACACTTAAAGGTCTCATCCTCCACTGATAACATCTGAGATGGTTAATCCATGCTGAGGAAGTTATGATCTCAACTAAGCTATTTTAGCATATGTATTTTTGTGGTGATGCAACCTCTAGAAAGATAGGATCATCAGTTTATCATGGTTTTATCAACCCAGTTAAAATTTCTTCTTGCTTACTCTTTGTTTTACCACATGGAAAGCAAGATAAGGTATATTGAATATAACTCCAAAACTTTTTCTTTGAAAGCTTGTTTTTCAAGCCCAGGACTAATCACTTGGGAATACATCTTTTACCTCGACCTTCCTTCACATATCTCACTATGGATTTTTATTATTTTAATTAAAATACTTAACCTAGCACTGTTTGCCTGTGCCTAACACCTCTATAAACAACAGGGCTGAAGATTTTTAACAAGAAAAGAAAGCTATTCAGAATGTGCTGCTCACATCACAAGCACATCTTTATAATAGCATTCAATAGTGACAGTCTTAAAATCATTTAACCGCAATGGTTATTACCCATTTTAAAAATGGGACTACCTTTGAAAGGATAAAAATTTTGCTTTTTTAGCTAAAAGAAAGTAAACTGAGCATGGATTCTTGCTAAGTCAGACCCACCTCCTTATTATTAAGTTCCAGAACAGCCAGTCCAACCAAGGCCCCGACACATTTGGAATTCAGCTCCAGAGCCCTGCTGAAGGCCAAGCGAGCCTTTTCCAGCTTGTTCAGTTTCACGAAGCAGTGGCCCATTCCTAATCGAACCTCGGCTAGAGAACAAGAGGACATTGCTCAGAATCCCAAGGTTTCAACTTTATGACTTTTTTTACAACCTGAAGTGAAAGCAGAACTTTTAATATTTCCTTATAACGTGTAAAGCCATCTAAGAAGTTGCTAGAAGTTGCTGTTTTTCAAGGCAGCAGCCCACGCTTGGCCACAAAACAAACTTGAACACATTAGTAAGACTTTATTTCTTCATATACCCCAGAACGTTCATCTATCTCCCACAGACTCCAATACTAAACAGATAAAAAATTACTTTTATGGGAATGTATTAAAAAATTATAGAGAAAAGCATTAAAAAATTGACAGACAGAAGGGCTGGAAATTTCTTAGGCAGTTTAAGTTCACCCAAAACTAGGAGGCCTTCAGAAAACAGAGGTGAATAAACAAGTTAGCTGGCATTTCCCCTCAAATGATCAACTGATTCAGATGCTGTTTATTATCCTCCAACTTCCAGGACCATGTACAGATGGACTAATACAGAAAATTCATGTCACATTGCCCTTTCAGACTGCTTGTGATCTAAGTATACAGACACACTTATAAACAGCAATTTCTGAAGCCCTATTGCAAGAGCTCATAGACAGATAAATTCTGCAAGGGTCTTGAATAGTTCCCTCCCACCTCAACTTTAATTTCTCTTACATGCAAATTCTCATTTTGTAATACCTACCTAAAAAGTCATACTTAGAAAAAAAAATAGTACTTTCCTAAACACAATTTCCTTCTCTAACAACTACGAAATGCGTCAAATCAATGAATGCCTAAATCCCTCTTTAAGGAGGGTTGAGGTTCTTTTGACAGATAAAGACCAAAAAATGCCCTTTCAATTCGAATTAGGAAGACCTGAGTTAGTTTGCAAGCACAAGCAAATACTTTCAGTCTTACCTGGGCAGCCTGGATTGGTACGCAGTGCTTTCTTGTAGTAGGCAAGGGCTCCTCTGTAATCTTTCTTGTTGAAAGAAATGCATGCCTTACCTGTTAGAACATATCAGCTATGAATAAATTAGAAATAAAACCAAAGCAGTTACAAACCAGAAACTCAAATATTATTTGGTAAACTTGTGCTGTGCCCTTTTTCAAAAGTTGCAGTTAAAAACTAACAGAAAATTCAAACAAATACAACTTTTATTATGTTTGATGATGTCAAGTATATGAAAAAAGCCAACATGAAAACACATTAAATTTACGTTTTCATATTTTTCTGCAGAAACTTAATTCTTTCTTGGCCCAGAGGAAAGAAACTTACTAAGACTAGAGAACAACTTCGATCACAAGTGTTAGGGCCCTCATTAGTGGTAACTTCACCTTTGACAGGGTCCAGATTCATTGTCATCAGCAGGGAAGCATAAGTAGCTGGACTAGATGTATGCCCATGGGTACCAGAAAGTGCACGTTAGCACTGCACTTTTTCCTAGCTCTTCCACCTATTTATACTTCCCAAATTTAAAGCAGTCTCTGTCATGTGTTTCAGGTCACCTCATCACATTCTTTCTACTCACAAACACACCCTCTTAAGCACATAATTCATTCCAAAACTCAACCAGAGAGACCAGGTTTTTACAAACACCCATAAACTCATACCGAGAAGGGCAGGAATATTATTTGGAGACTGGTTGAGCACGAAGTGGAATTGTGCATCAGCTTGGTCCATCTTATCACCTTCAAGCAGACAAAAGCAGGCTCTTCCCAACAAGTGATTCTAGACAAGGAAAAAAATTTCCAATATATTTATGTTTGTAAAATATGAAGTTTGTACTACACGAAAGATTAACTACCTTATAATGTTTTCTACAATTAATTTCTTTCTCTTACATATTTTCAAGTGAGAAAACAACAACCAATTCTTCCTTCCCAACCCCCAAAAGTTGACTGAAGTAGTTCTATCAGTCATGCCAGTATAGAGAGAATTATTCCTGGTGGCACTGCACACATTTCAGATACTTACAAGTTCTGCTTACATGTACTGCACTAAGAGACATTAAAGCCTGAGCAGTTTCTAGGTTTCCTTTAGAAAATCATTACTTGTTTTCTTTATAATACCTAAATAATTTACAAATAGGGATTTTTAAACAGATTTTGGTTTTACCTGATCGTACATGATAATTTTGTCAGCCATAGTGTACAGCAAGGTGGCCTGGGTAATGAGCTCCTTCTTGTTGTCTTTGTTCTTCTCCTTCCGAGCCTGCTGTACATAATAAGCTGCCAGAGTGTCCAGACATGTCATCTGATCTTTCTCGTGGTCTCTGTAGTCCAGGTTGCCATCGATGCGTGCAGCTTCCAGCAGCTTCACAAAGTCTTCTGTCTTGCCTTGCTTGTAGTACTCCAGCTACAAAACACACAGTTTTAACAGGCAGTGCCACCCCCTCAAGTATGTAATGTATCAAGGTGATGCTTTAGGTGTCACATGGATCCTTTTTCCAGGATGTAGGGATAAACCAGAAATAAATGTGGGGATAATCAGACATAGCCATTCTGATAACACCAAGTATTTCTCTGTCCTAGAATCACTGAATGGCCTGGATTGGAAAGGACCTTAAAGATCATCTCGTTCCAGCCCCCCTGCCATGGGCAGGGACACCTTCCACCAGGCCAGGTTGCTCAAAGGCCCATCCAACCCGCCCTTGGAACACTTCCAGGGATACGGTACCCACAACTTCTAAGGGCAACCTGTTCCAGTGCCTCACCACCTTAAAACACAAGTTTTTGAGCTATTTATAAGTGAAGAATCCACTGGTCTTCCTCTGAACTTCTCGGACTTTTTGACATATCACCATACTTTCCACAGTATAGGTACTGCCCCCTGCTTTTTTATGAAGCACATAATCAAAGGCACAAACCAGGAAAACTATGGACTGAAGAAAAAAAAACTTAGAAAGCAAGCCTCAAGAGGCATTGTTTCAGGAAAAAGAGATGAAATTAAAATCTTAATATGCATATGTCAATCAGAAACACCTGGCCTAGAATCAATGACTGCATGACCCCATGAAGTTCCTGTTCAGAATTCATTTATCAGTGGTCATAAAAGCAAGGAAGTGGAAATTATGATTCGATTATGTGAATACAATATTTAAATATACAATTTGTAACTATACTGACCGCTAAGGCAATCCATATGTGCAGCTGGGTGTGTTCCTGTTTCAGTATACTTATAACTTCATCACCCTCAGGCAACTGATCGAAGTCAAGCTCGATAACCTACAAACCAAACAACACAGATCATCTTTTCACAAAGCATTAACAATATTATCTGTCATTGAGCTCAAAGGAAGCTGGACATGTCAGAGCACAAAAGATAAATAATTATTTGCGTTTAAACAAGGTTATGGACAAAGAAAGAAGAGATAATGTGTTGTATTCTGTACAAGACAAAAGTGATGGCCTCTCTTTAAAGACAACGCAGTGTTTGGGATACCAGTCAGGGAGAATAAGCAGAGATCCTAACTCAACTTCTTTCACTATGGACCTCAGGCTCAGAATTTTTACAGTTCAGCTAACAAGCAACTTGACTGCACACAGCTGAACTTCTAGAACTTTTCCTACAGGTAATATAGAGATCTAGGTCAGAGTCAAAATCATCTTCCAAGTCATCCCATGTCAGACAATCAATACCTTGGACTTATCTCAAGAGTCCTGAAATGTTGTAAAGTCATCTTCATGCCCTAGGAAATTAGAGACTATCGAAGTAGCTAAATTTCTGAATATTCACAACTGTAGTCATAATCAGTAGACAACAGCAACAACTCTTCATCGTTCAGGCGCTGTTTTGCGAGTACTATTCTCCCATGTTGATCTACTCTTCTGATATTATAAATGAGGAAAAAGGAACAGATACGCCCCAGATGGGATATTTGGGAACACAATTTAACTCCCTGTTAGTTCACCTGCTATTCAGTCATGCTGTCTTTAATAATTACTCATCTACGTTACAAGTTAATTTTACAGCAAGAAAGAGGTGCAGTTGTTGTACCCAGGCTTGTACCCTGATTACCAATGCTGGGACTCCTCTGTAGGCTGAATTAGAGCAATCCAGTTTACAAAGGCTTATAGTTTTGACTATGCAAGACTTCAGAGTACCAACAAAAATATTTCCAATACTATTGTTAATTTTAGTTTTGAGTTTGTCTTCCACAGTAATTCCTTTTTAAAAGATGATGATGTTTTTAAGTTTGGGCAACCCACATCCGCAAGCTACAACAGTTATTGATGAGAAATAGGTATTACCAACGCAGCAAACAGACACAGAAGTAAGAAAGGGTGGGGGTGAGCAGAAGGGTATTTTATAGCATTTTTTGGTGATTAATTCAGAACTTTGGGATCCAAGTAGTCCTAGTCATAATGTGAACGGCAGCACCAAGATCACTATTCATGTTGACACCTCAGACAGAAATTTCTGTCACAGAAGAAAAAGCCCTTGAACATGTAAACTCCATAAAGTAACTCTGTGAGATTTAAAAACTCAATGGCAGCCATATAGAAATTTGTTTCCATATACATATACGTGCATATATGAATATCTGTGCGCACATGTATATACATACACATATATTTATACATATAAGAGTAGGGATACAGATGTTCACAGAGAATATTCTTCAACCTGTAAGCAGTATGTTTCAATACCTTACTTAGCTACTCTAATTATTTATTATCTGCTATGGAACGATTTAACGTCAAATTTTGTAATACCCTGCAAATTTACAAATACTTGTCCTGAATTTTTCTAACCTTGGCGTGTGACAGTCTACATTAAATAAAGAAAACTTAAACAAGTTTCTAAACCCACACTGAGATAACTTTACAGAGTGGACCCGTTGCCCTGCCTGTGTCTACGCGCTGCTCGAGGAACACCACCAAAACCTGGCAAACCAAACCGCGGCGAGAATTTGGCCGGACACGCACCCGTGACCCCGGCACGGAGGCAGGCAGCGACACCCGCGCCCCGAGCCCGGGGAACAGGCACTGGCGGCAGCGGCGACCGCCCGCGCCCCGAGCCCGGGGCACCCTCCCTCCCGCTCCCCGCCGCCTCCCCGCGCCCGACTCGCCTCGTCGGTGTCCCGGAGCGGGATCTCGATGGAGCCCCGCGACATCTTGGCGACAGCGCTGCCGCAGCCGCCACTCGCCGGGCCGGGGCCGCCGCGCGCACTTCCCCTCACGGCAGCGCCCGACCCGGACGTGCTCGGGAACGGGGCGGGGCGGAGCGAGGGTAGCGCCGCGCTAGTTCCGACATCCGTCACACACCTACCCACAGGAATGTACACAAATACRTCTATATAACACTGAAAGGCGACGCTGAGTGTTTGTTTGTACGCGCACCCACAGGTAAATGGAGTAGATTTACCTGGGTGCTCTCTGGAGCACGACTCCGTCAGGCGGCGCCTCTCCTCACGACGTCTTAAAATCGTCAAAAGATTTCCAACTAAATGCGCTAAAATGTGCAGATTTTCCCCATCTTTGTGGGAAACCAATACGTAAATCCAAATAGATATTATCCGACTAGCTCRGTTGGTGTAATACTGTTAATGCAAATTTTCAATTTTTCAGCCACAACTCGGCCAACTGTTTTCAAATTATGTGAGTGTTTTTAATTACAAATACTGAATCTGACAACATTGTGAATGCTGAGCCCAGGCCGTGATCYCGGAGCCTGTTGTGTGTGAGGGATTCAGTCACACGGAGGTGCAAGGTAAAGACGAAATTACACAATTGGGCTCCTAAATTGTGTTTTTCCCATTATGATAGCAGACACACCAACATATTTGGATAAAACACGATAACATATGACCAATCTTGGTTATTTTTGCAGMCCTACCAAGGGAAAAAAAGGGTAGTAAGACTAAAAGATCCTCTGGTACGTTGCTACTGACATGATTTAAAAAAAATTAAATCTGTGACATTACTTACACATTAAACCCTAAAGCAAACTTGATTTTGTCCTATAGCTAATCATCCACAGAATACAAAACTTTTAATGAGTTGATAGTCATAACTATAAAGCATTAAATAGGTAAATTTTATTTTTAAAATAATTGGGAATTACTGTAATATTATATMTTATAGTAGCAATGACTTGCAGTGTCACCTGTTCACTGAAGCTAAAGTAAGTAGTATTTTTAATTACTTAACATTTTGAATATGWACTTCAGATTTTTATTTATGCACTAATTATTCTGTACTGAGTTACATGCTCCARTGCATTGTAGAAAGTATTTYTCCTACTCTTTGAGTAKATTTRTTTAATAAATATCTTTTTTAGAGAAACATGGCAGGAAAGCAGAGTGACGTTAATGAAATTAATAGGAGCATGCATTTTTTGCATTAAAAACATGGCAAAACCAAAGTTGTGCAGAGCCAGATGCTAATTAATAGAGTTCCCAAGCTTACTTTTCTGATTTACAGGCTTATTTTTCACAAATAAGTTAGCTTTTAGATATTTTAGCTAATGCTGAAGCTATTTGGACTGAAAAGGCAACCTGTTCCTGAGGTATTTGTTCACCAGTGTCTGTAGAAAACTGGATTTCCTCATGGACAGAAAACTAATTTTAATGAAAGATTTTATGGGGTCAGGCCTTAAGAATATTAAGCCAAAGTTGAAGAGAGAAAACAATTCTTGCTTCCTGAGACAAACCTACTACACCCATTTTAAATAGTTTAAATTTTTTTTTACTATACTATGCAAATTATTGACTTTTATATTGTTTAAAGCAGGAAGACTCCTTTTCTTTCCATATACACTCATAACAATAAACCACTATTGGCTATGTAAAACCTCTTTAGTTTATAAAGTATTGTTCTAYTGAAAAGAGATGCTTTATTCCACAGTAAGAGTGCTTAGGAATATTTTAAGAATAGAGGCTTGTTTTATCTTGCTGTCTTTTGTTTTTATTTCATTGGACTTTACTATTGTGGAAATTTAAATTWCTACTTTTAAACTTGGGTTGTTAACAAGATCAGAAATACTTACATAAATAAAGTAAGATATAGAAAATTGAAATTTCACTTGTGATATATRTTATACACAGTAAAAAACAATCTTTGAAAACTTCACTACCACACATAGAGATAAGCCTTTTTTAGGAAKGAAAATTAAGCTTACCTAAACTACTTTAATAACATGATAAAGAAAACCTTCCGCCTACCTGACCACTACTCTGCAARCAAACTACCGCTTATGTTTGAGGTRCATGTCCTTAAATAAACAAGCCTCCTTCGGAAACAGCTAGGTGCTCAGAGCAGGATATTTTAGTAGCAAAATGTCTTTACATTTGATTGTTATGATAAAAACCTGAGCTCTAAGCAGGGCAGTGGTAGGATGCACCTGGTGGGGCTGGTCAGGGTCATTAGAACTTGTTAATGTACTTAGACCCTCATACAATGTGGGTATCTTGAATATGTAGTAATCGCGTTTAGTGAAGTGCTGGGCTGGTTGGTTAAGAAAGTGCTAAAAATGGGCTTAAGGGGAGTATATAATTTTTTTTATTAAATAGTTTAATAYTGTGCTAGCTCTAGAGGCCAGTGAATTAACTGTGCATCTCAAACTTTTTACTCTAAGGAGCTAGGATTTTCTGTCCTGCTGGTGAGGAATGCTGAAGCAAGCTATATTAAATAGATTTTGACCAATGTTATAGGTATTCTTTTCCTACAAAACTAGCTGGTTTAATAAAACAACATGAAATATAAGAAGACAGAGCTGTAAGAATGGTCTTTGCTGGTTTATGTCAATGTTTCACTGGAAGGTGTGGTGTTTTTGCAGATCAAGAAACATTCTGTATAGCTGCTAAAAGCTGTATTATTTTATGCTGCCAGGATTAGTAACTCTTTTATTACTACTTTTTGTTTGTACTTCTTCACATGATTATGTTTGCCTTATTTATCTSATAAACATAATTATGTCCTACTGAGTTAGATAATCATCTAAATCTGCAGAATTGTTTTGCAAGCAGGAGCTTTAAGGGGGATTGTGATAGAAAGGATTTAAATTTATTTTTCTATGAATGCAGACTGGTCTGACCCCAGTATGTTAATGGTTGGTTTTCAAAGGATGAATTTTGTTTGCTTGTTTGTCTTTGGTTTTATATTTTGTTAGCTTTTGCACAGATAGCTATCCACCTTCTGTGTACTGCACTTAGTAAGTATAAAAGTGTGGTTTAAAAAAATTAATCAGAGAAACAGTCCAGTCTTGGGTTTGCTTTGCTTCATAGACTTTCTCTTAGAAAGCTCTAGAGAGGCAGCAGTAGGATGGAGGAGACTTTTGTTCTGTCCTCTGTGGGGCTAGTGGAAAATGAATAATGCCGTAAAAAGTTAGCAGTACAAGTACAATTCTGTGAAGTTAATTTTTTTAATGCTTAAAACCTCCCCAAGTTTCTAAATATAAAAACATCCATGCAAGTACAGTATTGTTATTGCCACCTTCTGGCAACGCCAAGGATGATTCCAGTGCACGGTCACTGTCCAGCATTCTGTTTGCAGAGGATTTGGACTAACACTGTGGAGTTCAAGATTTTCTCTGGATATAGCTTTGCATTTTCCTGTYGGAATCATCTTTTTTTTACTTTAGCCTGGTGTTTTCCAACATGTCAAACATGTTCCAGGAAGATGTGATTGATAAACACTGAATTGTTCAATGCTGAATTTTATTTCAATGATAAACATCTCATATGAAAAGTGTTACTGGGAAAAGRCCGATTATTCCCCCCCTCCCCTTTCACTTCCTGGTGAAGGCTTTTTTTCAGGGATTATGCATTAGCATTACAGGTTTAAAATGCATGTCAGCAATTAATAGGACAAGTGAGGATTACACAAAAGGCTGTAGAGGTATCAGATGACACTGCAATGCTTAAATGTAAAGAATGAAAGTATCACTGATTTTTAGAATAGAATGTTTCCTAGGAAAAATTAATGTCTTTAAGACTTCAAACAGAGTTATGCCTAGAGAGAGAGATTAATTATTTATTAATTTACTTATGATGAACTTCAGGAATTTTGCCATTGTGTATTCTCTCTCTTTTAGAAAAACTTAGTTTATGAAAGCTTACACTTGATCAGAGCAAAACTTTTAGAAAGAAACAAAAGTTTGAGGTGGAGACTACACTGACTATTCCTTGCCAAAGCTTTCTTCCAGGAGGGCTTCTGATACCACATTCTTTGAAATTAACTTTGAAGTACATTTTTAACACATTAAATCACATTCATTTTTCAATAAAAATATTAGTAGCTACCCCTAGAACACTGAGATCTAGCATGTCCATCATCCTCTAGTCTTTTGGATAAAATTAATTTTCATGAATTTTTTTTTTTGACARGTACTTGGACATAAAATATTAGCATTTGATAATGACAGTTGTTTTTCATAAAATGTGTAGAATAAAATGTTTTTCCTAATCARTAGAATGTTACTTGTGTACTGAAAATGGAAAGAAAAGACTACTGAATAGATGCAGAAATCAATGTCTTCTGGTAGTACAGTGGTACTTCTGAAAATGTTAGGAAAGTAGTGGAGCAACTACATCTTATTTAAAATACATCCTACTTGTTTATGTCCTTGTTAAAACAATTCCTTGCATTCTAAAATCTGTGCAYGGTCTCTAAACCCCAAGTTTTTAACGGAAAGCTTAAGGAAGGGAAAACATGTTAGAGAAGCAAGGACTTGAGTGCAGAAGTCAGTTCCAAAAATAACAGTGAACGCTTGTGCTGAAATTCTCAGGAAGGATGAAGCCTGAGAATCAGCCTGAAGATGAAGAAAGCTTTTGGGAATATGTCAACAGATCATTCTCTATTTCCTGGAGGTGACTGATTGTTCTAATGTTCCTTTCATTAATGTGATTTATAGGATAAACTATATACTGACTTCTATACATAGGAATTAAATAGAAAAAAACAGTTAATTTTCATGTATCTAACATCCAAAGTCCCTTCTCTGATGATTTACTTTTCTTCTGTCTCCTTTATTTTTGTTTTTTGTATAGAACCGTTTCTACTTTTGTTCAAGCACTAAAAGTGACAATGTTTTAACAGATCAACATCCTTAATTTTGTGGGCAGAGTTCTATCCTGCCAAATGAGATCTGAATGATCGGTTCAATAGCCTGTGAATGCAAATACACAGTTAAAAAAATAGAGTTGATGTGAATCTGTTCTGTATCACACAGAAATCTGCTGAAAATGTAAAGCCTATTTCTAATGTGCCTGAAAACATGGAGAGTAAAATCCCAAGTCTGCATGAGCACAAGGATGAATGTCATGGATGCTGCAGAACCTGGGTATGATTTATATTTTAATTCAGTAATGCTTTGGATTTCCTGCCTGTGTAGATGCTCTGAAAAGTAAAGTTTAAGGTGTAAACAGGAGACCCAACCTGGGAAGTTTGCATCTTGTGTTGAATTTTAAACTGTCTTTTTAACAGTTTTCTGAGTAAAACCTTAAAATTATTAAAAGCTTGTTCTACAACCTTTTAAGATTTGGTTTTCTAATTGATCAATATATTTTGTATAGATTTAAAATAATAAACTGTAAGTAACTTAACTATTCTGTCTATTTACAGGTTAATGAASTTAGATTTCATAGATGTTTTCTTTGACCTTATTAGAAGTACTGCTMGAATACATAGCTATAGGTTGACTAATATTTACTCATAACCACAGCATTCATTATCAGAGAGGCTGGGACTTTATTAAGGTTTACTTTATGTTCTCATCAGTGTATTTGCTTATAATTTTGCTCCCCCCACAATGTTTCATTARCATCCCTTACTCTTTAGATAGAAATAATTAATTTTTCTTGGGCACACTAATAACTTTTGGTCCAGGGGAGAAGACAATAAGTCTTTATATGGGAGAGAAAAATAATAATTTTTGTTTTGTTCCCACTCAAGATGAAAACTATTATTCTCATGGTTCTAATTACTCATTGTAAGCAGGCATATTAACTTTAATTTATGTCATCCCAGGAAGAAAAATTGCAATTTTAAGCCTTGGCCTTTATGCCAATGATTCTATGTCATGTCTTAACATGCATCTTGGTATTAATAATGCAAAACACTTTATTTTTTATCATCTTACATTGTGGATGAAAACCATAAATCAGATTACTTTAAAACTCCAGTGTAATAGCACAATGTGTATCTAGCTGTTAATTTATTTAAGAAATGTCTGTTCTGTGTTTCTGTCTAGCGCTTGATGTGTTTATATCCACATTTTCCTTAGAAGGCCAGGAACATTTTGTTCAGTGATTTGAGAAGTGATGTGGATGAATGCCATACTTGAAGCCTGTTTTCATATCTCCTATCAAGACRTAAGTTTACAATTAATTTGATCCATGCAAGTAGAGCCATTGATTCTTGACTAAGCAGAAGCCTGGCTATCTTCTTGAATTAAGGCCTCAGATTGGAAGAGAACCAGTAATGTTATCAGCCAGAAGCAARAGTTATTTTAAGATGCAAGGAGATACTCTGAGCACCGGTACACTAGATAACTTGGAACCTATTTCCAGGTATTGCTCTGAGTATATGTTCTTGCTCAACTGCTAAAGCCATGTGGTAAGTGGATAATGGTGGTGTATGAGCAGCAAGAAATATTAATTTAAAAGTAATTTAACTGGGTACCTGTTAAATGCAACTTCCCAGAAGCAGTAATAACACTTAGAAAAAAAGACATACAGTTGTAAATTTTCAGGGGTTGCTTCCTTCTTCTCAAGGCATCTTCTAAAATTGGTATTTCCTGGTAAGTCAGGGCGGTTTTACTGGGAGATACTGGATTTAGTATTCTCAACCCATGTTGTTAATTGAATCTAGGTTACAGTTCACAGCAGTAGCAAGCTACTACCCTAGAAATGCTGTATTGTGAACTGCCTGGAAGTTTTTGGGGTTTGCTCTTAATAGAACAATATCTATCGTCCTCAAAGTGAG
Organism: Amblyornis subalaris; assembly: GCA_018881555.1. Classification (NCBI taxonomy): domain Eukaryota; kingdom Metazoa; phylum Chordata; class Aves; order Passeriformes; family Ptilonorhynchidae; genus Amblyornis; species Amblyornis subalaris. The sequence continues at coordinate 6,319,110 of JACAXG010000045.1, read as the reverse complement.
TAAGACCAAATAGCGTAAGGAATTAAATCGTCTCAAAATAAGGTGCATATGGATGTGTGCCTGGAGTTCTGAGCTGATAATTCTGGTACTATTAGTGCCTTGTAGTCCTCTGCTGCTGGAATTTCCATCCATGCTGCATGATGTTTATAAATAAAACTGTTTCTATCTGCAAGCTCAGCCTGGGATGTAAAGTCAAGTTGTGTTTTTTCCGGCTTGCACATTACCACCAATAGAGCTACTGCTGGAACTCACTCAAGAATTCTGTTGATTCAGAAGCCAGTAAAGAAATTCTCAGAACAATGTTGCCTCTGCAAGTATGAGTAAACGTTTATTTATATCAGTCAAGTGACTATGCATGCATACAGATCAGACCATTTAAACGAAGGAAGGTGCAACTTGCACAAGTGACTCCTTGGGGTTGTTATCTCACTGGGCTCTCATTTGCACCTTAGCAGATAATTTTGCAATTTCAGGGTGCATGTATGGTAATACATAATGTGCTGGAAACACAAAACTTCTAAGAGAAACACCTTTAACAAAATATTGTTCAGGTATAATTCCTTTGTGTTAATCTAAAATGTAACATGACTCAAGCAATAACTTAGACAACTCATATAGGCAAAATTGGTAGACATAGGACACTTGACAGCTGTGTGGCTCAATTCTGAAATATCTTTCTTTAGCATAATTTTTATTTTCCATGGGCATGTAAACAGAACATTTCTTTGTAAACAGATGTTTATGAAAGACATTTAAGCACCATGAAGAATATCTGAAATCGTTTGAATACATGTACATGTGAATGGCAATGTCACTTCTGCAAATATTTTTCCTACTATCCTACCTCTATTATGAAAATGTTTATATAAGTTGCCCTCAGAAAAGTTCAATCGTGGTGATTGCTAATAGGCTATTAGCACTGATTAACTAGGGAATGCAGTCAGTTTAGTAGGAACTGTTACTGGCCATTGAGAATGTAGGAATACAAAAGAAAAAAACCCAAACATTTAGCAACAGTATGTCTAAAATAAGAGAAAACATTTCTGCAGAACACTTCAAAGCTTGGACATTAGTGTAAAAATTGGAAAAAAGGATAATTTTTCTTAGAAATTAAATTTAAGTAGACTGAAAATTTTGAAGGGAGAACTTTGACTTCCTTTTGCAAACCTTTATAGCAGTTTTAATAAAATTTMATTCTCACACACCTGAGAAACTTCTAAAATAGCCAGTCGTAATCCTGACAAGTGTTTGGAGAAGCTGCCTTTCTGTTGTRTGTTGTAATGTTTGTTTTGTACATGCATCCATTTTAATTGTGTCTTAAAAAGAGTTTTGATGTTGYCTTCCTAAGCAGAACACGCCAAGGGTAACAACAATAAATTACACTAGAATCCTCTCTTTACTAAAGATTGTATTAAGTTTACTAAGTTCTTTTCTCTATCATTTGCAGAGTTTTGTATATGTAAAGCTACAGCTCAGGCAGCTGAAGATGAATGGTTGCTAGTTCTGATCTTCCAGGTGTGGGGAGTTWCTCTATCATATCCTTTTTAATCTCCTGCTTCAAGTTACCTGCATGTACCTGCTCTTGTAGCAAGGAAGGCTGATTGTTCTTTTTGGAGGTTTTTATGTGTTCTGGATAGGATTGTTCTGTAGCTCTGAAGGGTGCTGTGAAGTATCCTAAACTTTCATGGCATGAGGGAGAAGAGACCTGCTTTGACCATAAATATATATACGCTTTCCAAACTGACCTGGTGAAGGTATTGATCACTGACATTCTCTGCTCTGTTCTGACAGAATATGAGACAACAAGAACATTCTGCAATTGTTTCCTTCCTTCACTTGCAGGGAAAGTGTTAACACATTCCTATAACATACCCTCGCAATTTTTCCGTGCAAATAATCAATCAGGATAAACATCAGCAGAGGGCGCTATTGAGTTATAAATAGCATAAGAATAAATTGAATTTTTTTTTAAAATAGTGTTACTATGTGTTTTCAGTTGCCATTCATAGAATGACAGCATAATTTACAATGAAAGGAACTCTGAGGGTCATTGGGTCAACCCCTGCCCCAGAGAGCCAAATTCAAAGTTAGATACAACTAATATGGCCATGGTAATGTATCTACATTGTTGGATCACCAGTAACAAACTGCAATCAGATTTGTTTTGTCACCAAGCYACTTTTATAGGCACCTGTGAGACTGGATGCGAAGCATGCCCAGAGCTGAAGTGTACTTACTTTGTATGAATAAAAATAGAAAAAAAAAAATTTAACAGCTTTTGCTTCCAAAGTCAGTAAATAGGGTTTTTTTAACAATTGTTTAACAACTTCAATAATAATAGGCAAACATTAAGAAAAGCTTAGTTCTATGAGTATCTTGTTTATTACTTCTGTAAGGCAAAATTGACTAGCAAGGTAATATCAATGTAGCTGCTGTTGAAGCAGCATATTGTTGATTTGTGGGCATTTTTTTAAAGTATGGTTTCCGTAGCATTTGCTACTCAATAGTATGATTTTATTTCTTTCCAACACATTTATTGGAGAGCTGAGGTAGATAGCAACAGGAAGAATTTACAAAAGTGAATACTGCTCTCATGTTTTAAAACTTTTTTTCTAAACGGACTGTATTGAGTGTGTGGACAGATTTATAGAAAGCAAAGGCTTCTCCAAATCAGTGAGTTTTATTAAGGAAATTTTTTCTTTTTTAATATAAACACAGTCCTAGCCTGTCATCGTTACTTGAATTAATTCCAGTTCCTTTTTTCAGTCTAGTTGCTTATATTAGCTTAAATTTTATTGGCTACAATGGTAAACTGTTGAATTTTGTAGGCTGCAGCATTTTCCTTTAGCCTGTCCAATTCTGCAGGGCTTTTCAAGAGTGTATTTGTGACAAAATTGCAGACTTCCAGGCTGTGGAACAAATTTCTGTTATAAAATACCAAACACAAGCTTCTTTAGGGAGTTTGCTGACACACATGTCACATAAAAGAACTTCTGATATTTACCGAAACCGTTGGGGTTCACTAATTATTTGTATAATTGAYTTAAATGTTTCACTACTGTCTTCATCCTGAGATGTTGTTACATCTCTGTCTAGTTTTCACCCTTTTTTTGACAAACTGTTACAATATTTATTCAGACAAAATATTTGTGATTTTACATTTTAAATAGGGCTGCTAAAAAGGGTACCATCTGGGTTTTTAAATTATTTTTTCACTYTTGGAGAAGTGAATATTTCAGGTATTCTTACGTCACTCTTATGAATAACATAAATGTTTGCCTACCCTTATGGATTTCAAACTAGAACAACTCGTAAAGAGATTGTTGGCCTCTTAAAAGCACTTTGCCCTTTCAATTAAATCAACTGTATTTGAATGCTGTTTAGCTAAAATTTTAGGTCCTCTGAGATGCTGAGCTACCCCTTAAGCAGTGGGGTTAGTGAAATGTCAGTTTAGATTCCTGGCAGCTCTCCAAACAAATTAGTTTTAGCAGGCAAATGGCCTCACGAGCCGCAGGCAGTTGTGAGTGTTGCTGTGTGCATATCCTTGCAGGATTAAACACCAGTTGGTGTGGAATTCCGTGGARGCTAGAAAGTGCTGCAGGGACCTGAGGTGGAACTGGTCTGTTATCAGCACCCAGCAGAGCCTGGTTATGGTAAGTGTTTTGTTTGTGGTCAGAACTTTGGCAGGAATTATGTGCTCTCCAGTGTCTCCAGTTCCTGGAGCTGCATGAGCCGGATCTTTCTGCCACTGTTAAAGTATCTCATTGGTGTAACAGCTGGAGGCAGGTCCAAATGAGCAGGCAGGATATTTTGATCACTGATAAGTAGTTTTTGTCTTTGATTAATGGGAACGTTTGCCATGTAGGAATAATATAAAGTCAGAATTCTGAAATATTCCTGATTTCAAAGTGCTGAAGATCTCTTTATTTTTCATTTAGGTGACATCAGCAAAGCTTTTATTTTTTGCTATTTTATCTCAAGAATAAAGATTGCTATTAAACATGCAGCTGAGCAATACTAGCTGTCAAACAGAGGTAGGCATGAGCGTGTAATAGTTGAGTGTGTTGGAAGATGGTGGCATGGAGGTGAGAAAGTACTTGTGTAGTGAGTTTTAAATGGTGAATGGTGTGGAAGACTTGGGGCACAGAAGAGTTAAAAATCAGTTTAGGACAACTGCTAAAGTTGTCCTGAGTCCAGACTGTAAAAGAGCTGGGCTTTAAACGACAAAAAATTCACAACTGGGCAGTCCCAGCAGTGCAAATGTGGGAAGGGCCCCAACTGTAAACTTGTCTATCTTCTGCAGAAAATGTAGCTCAAAAGGGATACCAGGGAGAATGATGAGGGACTTCCACAATGTGGAAGTTTTGAATGGCCTTTGTTTAAAGGATTGCTCTTGACTCCCGGGGTACAGTGGTGACCACCGCTGTAAACAACAGCACATTTGGCACTCCTGCTGGCAGTGCTTATTGCAGTGAGTGTTTGGAGTGTTCTTGGTGAAAAGGAATTCGAAGTCACACATTGTATTATCCAGTTACTGAAAAGAGTTGAGRTACATGAAACTGTGTGGGAATAAACTGAATTACACCTGGCAGAATGCAAAAGACACATATTCCTAGTGCTTTCAGAGATAGGTACTACATCTACACAGCAATAAGGAATGATTTTAGTCATGGCCTTGTGACATCAATGCTACTCTGATTAAAATCAAGCACATAACACTACAGATCCTTCATGTAACTTCCTGTGTTTTGGTGTTCTCCTTCCTTCTCCCCACCACAAACCCTAGAACATTGCCCTCAAATGGCTGCCAAGCAGTTTTAGACTTGCATAATGAGATTCTATTGTGTACACTCTTAAAAAAAAAAAAAAAGTAGAAATAGCACATCATTGTCTAGTTTTACATGAGAAGTTTTACTTCATCTTCGCAGCAAATTAGAGTGAGAGTTTTGTGATTTTCTTTCTGTTACCTTAATATTGTAAAGTTGCAATTCTCTGCTGACTTTTCCATGAGGATGACCAATTGCTCTCTTGCTTAGTTTATATTCTGTTGCTATTCTAATGGGATGAGTGAAGAGAAGAGGATATTGTTTATTTTTACTTTCCTCTGTAGGGCTTTGGTTTGTGACACTTCTCTGTGAAATTATCCATGTGTTTCCTTAGGAGTTTTCAGGGAAGACTTAAGTTCACTATTACACAGAAAAGGATGATATCCAAGGTGCTGCTTTTGTTTTGGTAACCTCAATTTTGTTTCCAAAAATTCTGTTTAAAAAAAGATCAGTGGGATTTATGTCAGGGTTGCTTAAATGCTTCTTACATTATGGACCAAGTTAGAGTGAATTTAAAATCCTTCATTTCCTCAAATTTATTCTGAACCTCTAAAGAAAAAAAAAAAAATAGTAGTGGAAGGGAATTTGTTGTAAACACTTGTGTGGGCATTTACAAACATAAGCTTCTTGAATTCCTGGAACTGAAAGCAACTGTATGTAGTGTATCTCCCCAAATTCGTGTTGTTAATTATCTACAATAAACTTTCTAAAGGCAAACAGATAATATCAGTATATCTCATAGGAGAAGCTTTATAAGGATTCTCTACCTCTGATTTGGAAACAAAATTGGTAGGAATTTCCCATTTGTTTTGGAAAGACTGACAGTGGTTTTAGTGGGTTATCTATGCGTTCTTTTACTAGGGAAATGTGGACAGAGCTACTGTATAAAGGAAACAAGCCTTTTGCCTTTCTTTCATTCAACTATTTTTAAGACATGATAAATTACTTCTATAGCTGTATTTTCAAAAGGAAGAACATGTGTCTGTACTTGTTCTGTATAATGCTTTTCCTAATGGACTTCTGAACTTGGTTGAGGTTTTTAAATTCTATTTTGTCCTTGCAACCAAGTTCTTGACCGCTGAGTTCACAGATAGATAGTGACATTTTTTGCAACACTACAAATGGGAATGGAGGTTTAGTACTGAGCAGATCGTACAGCACTGAGGAATAATTGGAGAGTTGATATTATTTAAGTAAGCTATTTTTAAAGTTATATTATTATTCTTATTACTGAAGTTCTGTAAAAAGGTAAAAAAACCCAAACCCTGAAATTTTGTAGTGGTTGATCCATAACTAGAGAGGTGGGCAATGGCTGCCTTACCTTGCTCTGTGGCAGTTAGCTTGAGTTTTGGAGACTACTGAAGCCAAATACATTGTTATGTTTTTTCCTAGCATTTTCTCGTGTCTGTGTTTGATGACTTGGAAAGAACAGTGATTCAAGGACTCTCCAGCAAGTATTGTATGTCAGCTTGGCAGTTCAAAACCATAAACCTTCAGAGGCCAATGCTAACCCTGCTTACTTGTGAGGAAGATACTACCCTGTTCAGTTAGTACTTAAGCCTGCAAACTCATTTATATAGGTTTTCTGCTAATGCACTTAGTGTGCTCCTCCTGTTTAATATCTTTATTGATGATCTGGACAAGGGGATTGAGGGCACCCTCAGCCAGTTTGCAGGTGACAACAAGTTGCATGGGAGTGTTGATCTGCTGGAGGGCAGGAAGGCTCTGCAGGGGGATCTGGACAGGCTGGATCAATGGGCCAAGGCCAATGGGATGAGGTTCAACAAGGCCAAGTGCCAGGTCCTGTCCTTGGGTCACAACAACCCCAGGCAGTGCTTCAGGCTTGGGGAAGAGTAGCTGGAAAACTGCCTGGTGGAAAAGGACCTGGGGGTGCTGGTCAACAGCAGCTGAACATGAGCCAGAGTGTGCCCAGGTGGTCAAAGTGGTCGATAGCATCCTGGCCTGTGTCAGAGCAGTGATTGTCCCCCTGTACTCAGCACTGSTGAGGCCACACCTCAAGTGCTGTGTCCAGTTCTGGGCCCCTCAGTTTAGGAAGTACATTGAGRTGCTGGAGCGAGTCCAGASAAGGGCAACGGAGCTGGGGAAGGGTCTGGAGCACAGGTCTGATGAGGATCTGCTGGGGGAGCCTGAGGGTGTTTAGCCTGGAGAAAAGGAGGCTCAGGGGTGACCTTATCACTCTCTACAAATACCTGAAAGGAGGTAGTAGCCAGGTGGGGATCGGGCTCTTCTCACAGACAACAAGTGACAGAATGAGAGGAAATGGCCTCAAACTATGCTAGGGAATGTTCAGGTTGGACATCAGGCGGAATTTCTTCACAGAAGGGGTTGTTAAGCATTGGAATAGGCTGCTCAGGGAGTTGGTGGAATCACCGTCCCTGGGGGTGTTCAAGAAAAGACTGGATGTGGCATTAGTGCCTTGGTCTGGTTGACACGGTGGTGATCGGTAAAAGGATGGACCCGATGATCTTTTCTGACCTTAATGATTCTGTGCTCTATACAGTGTGTCCTCTGTAAAACATCGTGTAATGAAAAAGGTCAATATTTTGGAGGCAAGATTAGGAATACAAGATGTCTTACAGTCTGAGTGAGAAAAGGGCTTACATGGGATTTAAATGCGGTGGACTGTATGGCGACTTAATGCAACCCCTAAAAATTTAAATGCAGACATGAACTAAGCTGGATGCACCACGAGTAGCAGTGTCAATGTTGTCTTGCTATGACTGCAAAAATAGTAAGATTTTTATTACCATTTTCACAAGTTTTTCTCAACGTTGTAGAATTCTTGCATACAATGTTGTATGCAGTGCTGCAAGAAAACTGTATTTACTTGAAAATTACAAACCTACTACTTAGCAGATGAAAGGGGGGAAAAGCCACCTGGAAATGGATGAAATTCTGTGGTGAATGTTTAGATGTTGTACCTTCTTGTTATGCTTATGAGCTGCTAAGCAGTTTGTTAAATCTGTTTCCAAATGCAAGGCTTTTTACATGAGGGTGGCTTTGAGCCAAGGCCTGTGTTGGAGGGAAGGAAGCGACAGGCAGCTGCTTCTACCAGTAAGAAGCTGGAGCCAGCAGTGTGGAATAGAGAGTGCAGTGGCATCTCTTGTAGGGTTTGTCTGRATCGTGTTTATCCTCTCATTAGGTCAGGTCTGGGGAATGAGGCTCACTGTGGTTGAAGAAATGCAGCTTCTTAAAATGGCTTTGTGATCCAGATGCAGAAAGCTTAAAAGAAAGGGACAACAAATCAGTAGCGGGTTGGGAGGGGGAGTCTGGTTTATTGTGGACAAGCAAAACACAGGAAATCCGACCTCGTATATGTGAGTGATGGAGGTGGTGAGGAAAAGCCTCCCAAAAAATGAAATTTCCAGGGAGGTGGTGAAGCCAATTTTRTTGTTGCCAAAATTGTCTCCCTTTGACGTTGTTTTGTGGTTTGGGATGTGTTTGGGAAGCTGAAGGCTTGAGTTTTAGAATCTTAGGCCTAGAAATTGAGCTCTGTTCTAAAATGGGATCTGCTATACTCATTTTGTTCTTGTAAACTTCATGTTCGCATGAAAATAATTGGAAGCAAATGTTATATATATGCTTGTGGCAGACTGTCTTGCCCCATGTTACATCTTAAAAATCAGTGGAAATATGTTTGGGAGCTGTCTGGCTTTGATTTTTGGGTTTTGCAGGGGGTTTTTTTCTTGGCTTTTTATTGAATGTGCAGAAAGAGCTGGGATGTTGAAGGTTTGCTTTTGGGTTGTTATGCTCCACAGAGTTATCTACTATTGCAGAACACAGTGAAAAGCATTTTCAAGGTGTTTACATRTAAATGAAATTGATTTCAAACATATTGAGGTGTGACTTGCAAGATCAAAAAGTTCTGACGGCACACAATGAAAAATGGTAACATTTCTATGAAAGCTTAAGGCCAGGCAAACTTATTCAAACTTTACAAAAAGCAGCTTACAGCAATATGTCTTAGTAGACTGAAATGTGTGAAAAGACAAGGCTTTCAGAGACCAACAGAAGTGCTGGCATGCCTGAAGGCTCATTTGTGTCCCTCTAACTTGTAATTTAGTGTAATAAAATATCTCCTATATAGGAAATGGAGTGCAAGTCCAAAATACCAGCAGGTTTAGTAAAGCTGACTGTGTTCTCTGTAGGGAAAAACATCTAGAATTCTCATTAATTATAGAATCATAGAATGGTTTGATTTGGAAGGGGCCTTAAAGATCATCTAGTTCCAGTCTTCAAGAATGATATTTGTCAGACAAGGATTTTAAGATGATGAGAACACGCAAATACCTGGCAGCACAGATAGAACAATGTGTGCAGGCAGTTGGTGTGGATGAAGCAGCAGATGCTCAGAGAATAAGCTGTTTGTGACAATATAATTACAATATACTTACAATATAATTAAGTGACATATGCAGAGAAGTAGAACTACAACTGAGAATTTCTGAAGATTTTTGCTTTCCAAGTACCACAAGGCACGTGAAAGACACCAGTTTATCCATTTCGAAGCTTCTGTGAGCTTCTGTGTACATTGTATGACTTAGCCACTGGAATACTCAAATCAAAAGGAGTAACTTTTAAAATCATAATTGATGAGCAAGCCTGGTGGTCTGACTTGTTAATTCTCATTTTGCTTTTGCTGGGTATTCAGCCGTTGTTTAATTCTCACAATTGAAGGAAACCAAACAAACCCAAAACAAACAAAAAAMCCCCACCAACATACACAGAAAATAAAGATAAAATTTTGAAAACATTGCAATAAAATTGAATTCCAATTTTTTGCCCTTTTTTTTTTGTAAAGACAATTTTTAAAGTTTTCACATGGAATTCACTGGTTTAGAGTTAAAACTAAATTTTAGTGAGCTAACCGTTTGTGAATGGAGCCTATCATGATGGGATAAGTAAACACATCTTAATAATTTCATGCTTAGCTCTCTTCCCTGCCACTGCTGCCTTCTGTCCTCCACCTCACAGGCAGACTTCCTGATACTACCTCTTAGCAGGGTACTAATGAATGAGCCAAAAGAGCTTTGCCTTGGCACACTTCCGTTGACTGCATTTGGGTTTCAGTGATGAAACCCRGAGAGGAAACAGAACCACAAGGGTTCAACAGTCTGGCAAGAGTGCTGCAAAGCATCAGATGTGTAAGGAATCCTACTACACTCAAGTTTTCCTGAGACAGTTCTTTCCAGACAAGCTAGGAGTATGTTGTGTGCTTGGTTTTCTTGGTTTGATTTTTTTTTTTAATCTGAAGTTGAACTGCGAAATCTGTAGCATGTTCAAACTTGAGCTCTTGTAACTGAAAGTAAAAGAGCAATGAAAGGATTTGTCTGTGTATCAAACCAGTAGAGACAGAAATTAYAATTAAATAGGATTTTAGAAATCATGCACTGTTAATTTAGAGGAAAGGAGGGGGTTTGCTTTGTTTGTTTCTGTTTGGTTTGGGTTTTTTGGTATTGCATAAATATTTCTGTTGGTTTTGTTTTCCCAGGGGGTAATTAGAGCTGTGTTCTCTTGCTGTTTATCACACTAATATTTCTCCTGGTCATAACCAGGATGGATGAATTTTTTTATGGCAATGCATGTGTGTTGGAGCAAGTGTAGCAAAAATCCAGTGATGCCAATGGTATTTGGTATGACAGACAGCTTAGTTGTAGCTGATAAAACCCACTTTTACACTTATGTTTTAGTTATCATCTCACAGACTCACTAACATGACACATRTGGTTCTATTGTTCTAAAGGAAGCAGTTTGATAGATGAAAACCATCTCAAGCAGCAAAGGGAGAAACTTAATCCACTGTTTAACTACACTTTTTTTTTTATGAGGAGAAAATGAGTCATAACTAAGGCAGGGGAAAGAAGAGATAAATAAAAGCTGCTCACAAAAGCTAACAATAATCACAAAAAGTACAATGCTGATCTTGGGATGTGGCTGTTGAGAATAATACACTTAATAGCAACATYCCTTGCTAAATTCATGAGAATGAGTGTCAAAATATTTGATTGGGAATGCTGGCATTCCTTCTTGAAAAAAGCATCTTGGAAGACCTTTTTACTGTGGGCTGTGCATAAAGCTGTGAATGGGACAGTGATGTTCACATCATCAGTCACTTGAGGCTGTATCCAGCTCTCACTAAGATCAATGCCAAAATTCTTGGTGGCATCGCTGAAGTGGATGGGGCCTCAGATGTGTGCATTTAGTGAAGGTGGCTAACACTTGCTTTCTTTTTTCCTCTAAAGTCTGAGCAACCTTACCTACATCGAAAAATGTCAGTTGTGAAATTTCTAAGTAACATTATTTTTTCTTCCTTTCTTCCTCTTCTGCTTCACCTGCAAGAGGCCTACATGCAGTCAGTATCCATATATCCCTCTCTGTTCCTGGAATAAATTTGCACGGATTTCATTTAAATGTAGGATTATCACCATAATGTGTAAGCACATATAAAACTTGAACTTTCCTCCACATCAATTTGTTACTTTTACCTTAATTTTATAAAATTTTTAAGTTAGTGTTTAGCAGTGAAAACTGGTTATTTACTTTCAGGGGGTGGTTTCAAAAGGGAAAAATTTATTAAGATATACTTCCTCTTTCCTGTTTTGGCACATAAGGTAATCATWACAGTGCTTTTGATGGAAGACTATTGTTACAACAGCTATACATAAGTGATAAATTACATGGCCTGAATTTTAATGGAAATGGCTTTTTGTTCTCCTCAGCTTTGCTTCTATTTAATGTAAAGGGAAGCAATGCAAGCTTGTTCTTCAGTYATTTTCAGGAAAAAAAAATTAGAACTTTGGTGTTATTGCTTTTTCTTGTAAACAAGTCCAAACAACTTCAGTAAATAATGCAGGGTGAAGGAAGACCAAGCAGAGTGCTAACTTATGATCATACTTACCCATCTGTGTTCTGTGACAGTGTTCCTTATTTAATTAACAGTAGGGCACAAAGATCATAACATTGTTGTTCCTGACATTGTAAAATTAATACTGTTCCTGTTCTGAAGAGCTGGCAGTCTAAAAATGCTCTCTTGATATATTTAGTCAGTAAGAATAAGTTGAGAGAAATTGACCTAAATAATTGTATCAAGCGGATAGCTTTGCCAAGTAAAGCTGATTTAAATATTTAAAAGTATGGAGATGCATTGTCAAAGGGACACAGATAGCACTTATTTGCTTCAGTCTCCAGGAGACTCTTTATGCATGACTTGGTGCACAAATACCTGTAGGGTAAGGACTTCAATATTGCTGGATTAAGTCTAAGCAACTACAGTGTAACAAATAGGTCATTGTAAAAAACCCTGTAAGGTAGCAAAGGTCTCATTGTAGATGTAAAATAAGCAATTTTATATTTTAGGGAGAAAGAAGATATTGTAATAAAACATTTTTTAACGAAAGTAAATATTGATAAATAACGTTGTTTTATTTATACAGCARCAGAGATATCAGAATACAGCCTGTGCACTTGAAAAAAGAATTAAATGTGACAAAGGATTTGTCAGAGCAATGTAGAAGAAAAGCAGAAAATCCAACTCRTACTGAGACTGATGAATTGGAATAATTTTTCTGCCATCTTCCCAGGCCATGAGAACTTTAGTTTACAAAATAAACCCAAAATCAAGAGTCACCTCTATCTCATACTAGGTTAAAAAATTTAGGAGAGGTATTTAAACCAATAGAAGGAAAACTGTAGACTCAGCTGCAAAGGCTTCAAGCAGCTCAGTTGCAACTTCCTGATAGTGAAAAAGTTATGGAGGTTTCCATAAAGGCCTGATAAAGGTCAAAATCCTTTACAAAACAATGAGGAAGGAGAGCAGATGTTCAGCAGGTGGAATGTAGAAACAAGGTAGRAATAACTCTTCCATATAAGCATTACCAGATAAATATATAAATATGTAGGACTTTAGCTATAGTAAATTAGAATGATGCATCCAGTGAGATGGACAAAAGATATTTCATTTACCTCATTGAAGCCATGATATCTTAAGGAAGCAAACAACTTCACAAATAAATTTAGAAATTACTAGTGTGCTGAAATGTTTCAAGTAGAGTACTCATCAAATTTAAATAATTTGGAAGTTATATTAAGACTTCTATGTAAAACAAATAGAAGAAAAGAGTCTTTGAATAGGAATACTTCTTTCTTGTCTTAGCAGGAATAAAATATTGCTACTTCTTAACTATATAATGACATGTGAGGCTTAAATTATTATGAAACCTGTTTTTTTTCAGGTGATAAGTGCAATAATTTTACCTTGACGATGGTTCCTTCAACCATAAACAGGCAAAAGAGTTGTCACAGATATTGCATGCTACTAGTAATAATTGTATCTCCCTGCTAAAACTCCAAACAAAACCTATTTTTAAAGAAGTCAAAGGCTGTAAAATTAGGTCCTCGGAAAATGATATTAGAATGCTTCTGGTGCTTAAAGCTTCTTAAGCAGATGTTAGCTGGTGCAGTTGCAAACTTGTGTTTGTTTGKGTGTTGTACAGTTTATATTGCTGCCTTGAATTTTATAAACAATTGCGATTAAAAGACATTCTTCTGGTGTCATGCTGTCACCTGCTACCAAATATACATTTGCTTTCAGTGTTTTTGGATTTGTATCATCCATATTCAAAAGGAAGGAGTGAATAACTTCTATAAGTCTTCAGAAATCTCTGTTAATGTCTCATGGCATTTGCTGGGCCTGTGCCCATGTTCTCCCAATCCTTCCCAGCCCTGTCTGTCATTGGGAACCTTCTTAAGCAACTGAATTTTGAAGTTTTGTACGAAATGAATGGAATAATCACATGCAACTTCATGGTTTTGGTTTTSCTTAATTTTTCCTGCATCATGGCAAAAGAGGAAATCTATCAATCACATCAGTGTCTTYCAAAACATCTCAGCCTGACATTTTTCTTCCCTAAGCTCTCAGCTGAATAGGATTTACACAGCTGTCCTTCTCACCTTTTAAAAGAAAATCTTGAGTTGAGACTCTGCCACAAAACCTAGCATTAATAAACCTGGAAAGTAAAATCAATAGAATGCAGAAGCACATAATAACAGAGTTTACAAAAACCAAACACCACAATCCAGCTGATAGACAAGTCTCATAATTCTGTTCTCAGTAGGTGTATTTTGAGAAATTATGCTTGCAGTTGTTAAAAACACTTTCTTCATCAAGTCTTTCGGTTTCATTTGAATTAAAGGCAGTCTGCAGTTAAATGTGACCAGCTCGTGGTTTCACGCTGTAAACAAAGGACATGTTTATCTGCACTTGTGTATTTCACTGTACATTTTTTCACAATGTAGAATTTTCAAGGCATTTGCCACTGTAAAACTTTTGAAAGAGCTCTAGCATTAACTGTTTGTGCTGGTGAAGGCATAAATGGGGTGCAAAGTAAATTTCATGTGACTTTCTTATTACTTTTCTGAGTATCTTTTTGGTAAAATCAGTTTGCAAGAAGTGTAAATGATAAATGAGTCTTCTAATTTCTCTCTGCCTTGCAAGAAAACTGTGACAATACAGTGCAGTTTTAATGTGTGAAGCCAAGTAATAYGGTGCAGTTATGAAATTTCTAAAGCAAAGACTTTAGATTTCTAAGATAGTTTTTCATTCTTTGTTCAGGTATTCAGTTTCTCCTTATCTAACAATGAAGCTTCCATGTGTATGGTGTTGTTCATAGTAAATATACCCAATCTGTTCACTGGCTTTGTATCTGTGGAAAAAACAATATATTATCATGTAAAGTAGTGTGACCATTGGAAGAGTACTGTATAAGAAACTGGCAACCTTCAGATGTGCTTCAGTCAGTGCTCCTTTAGTGTAAAGCAAAATTTTAGCCCCCTGGGGATAGATTTGCTAAGCTTCAAACCAATTTATCACATTTTCTGATAGAAGTCGCAGTTCTGAGTTTAACAGTAAGCTCTAGGTTTTGAGTTGGAAAAATAGTTATCTAATTAAAATTTGAAAATCATGTTGTCAGGAAAGTGGAATGTTAATTATTCTGAGCAAAATAGCCAGAAAGCTGAGGAAAAGGAAATAAAGGTAGATGAAATAATGAAGAATTATGTAAATCAAGAAATTGAATACTCTTTGGGATGGCTGGCAACATTAGAGAAATAATTCAGGACCAGAATTCTTATTCATGGGGTTTTTGAGCTAAATATACGAGTGATTGTTGGGGAGAACGGTGTGTCTTTGAAGACATCTGGAGTAGAGCTACTTAGTGCAGTGACATTGTCATTGTCCCATCCCTTAGCAATATCTTTGTGTTGCTTGTTTGGAGATATGCACTTACTGAAGGACTATATGATGTGGTACAGATGATGTAAGCCAAAAAGCCAGGTACTGTAGAATTTAGGTTCCTTGTTTCTGGCTCTGAACCCACATACACTACACACAAAGTCTATAAAGTCATCTTTTGTGGTCAGAAATGTTTGAAGACTGGGTAGGAAGACTGAAGAGTATTGGGTGGCGGGTCTCAAGGCTCACTCATCTGTTGTCACATGTTAGCTTCTGGAAATAATGAAGTATGTGCTCGCCTACAGCTAAACAGATATTGAAACTGATTGAACAAATACTAAAATTTCTACAATGTGAGGTAAAAATGTTTTGCTTAAACCTCAATGAGGTACAGCTGATATTTCATCATTCATTAAACTATAATAAGACTCACATATAGTATTTTTTTCTGTGAACCAAGGCTTTAGGAGAAGTTTAAAGTATCTTAAGAATCAATTTAACTTTTTACTAAATTTTGAACCGATTCTCAGCTGTCTTTGTCATTCATCTGATGTAATGGCTATTTGATTTCCTTTTTTAGTTGCTTGCTACTTCAAAGCACTTTATTGCTCTGTTCTAAAAATTCCTTTAATTTATCTGTTGCTGCCTTTTATAGTCTCAAAAGAATGTCAGACTTGCTGTGAGAAATGCGAGTACTGCAGGGAGGTGATGAAGCAGTAACTGCTCTCCTAAAGACTCAGCTGCATGTTCAGTCTTTTCTCGGGATTGCTTTTGGAAGTGCTCACTACAGAGC
Organism: Amblyornis subalaris; assembly: GCA_018881555.1. Taxonomy (NCBI): domain Eukaryota; kingdom Metazoa; phylum Chordata; class Aves; order Passeriformes; family Ptilonorhynchidae; genus Amblyornis; species Amblyornis subalaris. Next base: position 6,303,242 of record JACAXG010000045.1, on the reverse strand, counting down.
AACACGTGGAAACAAGCAAGTGTGCCTCAGTTTCAAGTGTACACAGAGGCAATAGCTGATTGCTATGTATTCTAACAGTTGTTTAAGAGAACTTTGATGAAAGCTTTCAGCAAGTTTAAAGTGTGGTCATTGAACATTGTGACTTCACTGAATCTAACAGCTGACAGTTTTCACCGGCCTTTGCCTGCTCTTTGAAGTGCTGACGTAATCTCTTTCCCAGACTGGAAGTTTATGCTCCCTTCTTGTTGAAGTTTCAACAGCAGTTGAAAAGTTCATTAAGTAATGCTCATTATTTTTGTACACTGCAGGAGTTGCTGTGTAGATTCGGTTAATTGTAGTTAAAGAATTTAAATACTTTGTGCATAATCAAAATAACCTTGTGTGACACACTCATATTTAGTATAACTTTAGTAACTATTTTTTTAACATTTTAATGTATGCTCTATCATATATGTTAGCAGCCTCTATGAAGATAGATCATAGAATCATAGAATGCTTAGATTTGGAAGGGACATTAAAGATCATCTATTCCCAACTCCCTGTCTAGGGACACTTTCCACTAGACCACATAATTCAGATCCCCATCCAGGCTGGCTTTGAATTCCAGGAATGGGAAGTCCACAACATCTCTGGTCAACCTGCTCCAGTGCCTCCAGTGCCCCTTGTAGTAAAACATTTCTTCCTAATATCTAATCTAAACCTACCCTCATTCAGCTTAATTGAAAACAAAAAAAACTTAAGGTACTTTAAAAGCTAAATTAAAAGTAACCTTCTAAAAGTATAAAAGGAATCCTTCAGCTCCCATCTATTCCTTTTTGCTAGGCCATTGTAGTCTCTTTAGATGAGATACCCCATTTCAAGGAATCCTTGTATTTACAGAGATGAAATGGTGCGAGCTCTTCTGAATCTGTAGCAAAAGCTGTTCTACTTCATGATTCATAATGAAAATATTCTTGCCCTTTCCGAATGCTAAAAGGGCATCCTCTGTGCAGAAGCTAATAGCAATGTATTTTGTTTCTGTTGACATGCTGTGTTTTGTCCATTTGGGCAGCAGCAGATGTTGTGTGTGTGTGTGTTTCCTCTTCTGCTGTAAGTGTGAAAAATGCTATCAGGTTTTCCTGGTCTCGTATCTGAAGTTTCAGCACATTAACTGGGCGGTAGAATGTGAGCTGGTAGAGATTGAGCATGTAATCAAACAGGGGAAAATATTTTTCCTTTCTTGGCAAGGTAAAATGCAAGGTGAATTTTGAAAAGAAAAAGAGAATAACTGTGTGGACAGATGTGGAGACGCTATCCCAGAGCTATGTTTTGTCTCTGATTCCATAAGAAAAACAAGCACTGTGCATCTCTGTGTATTTGCAGGGCTCTGGTTTGTACATATGTGAAAGCCGAATTTATTCATATGCGAGACCTATAGTGTCAGGCTGGTCTCCTAACCAGGCAAAATATAATTAAGGGTATACAATCTGCTTCACCTTGTGCATTTAAACCTATTTTAATTTCATAGTTATGGCTGTGAAGGCAAGCCTGAAAAGGGGAATCATGAGCCAACCTTTAAAGGGGGACTTAATTTCTTTCTTTCCCGCTTACTGCCTTAAGAGTTTCCCTGGGGTATTTGACTTTGCTTAGTGGAAGCATTGTGGAAGTCCCAGCAACCTTATATATAAACAGTGAGAACAGAAATTTCCTCTCCACTAACCAAGTGGCTACTTTTTAGGAAGAGAATGAGGTATTTGTAACAGGTTAGACTGTGGGAATTGAGAGTTAGCATGTGGTGATACTGTGCAAGGAAACATAATGTACTTATGTGGGTTACCAGCTCTGTTATGCCTGTTTCTTACCATCTCTTCTAGTTTTATTTCTCAGACAGTGAGGTCATTGCATGGTATCTAATGTTGAGAATTAAATCTGAGCGATAATGAGTCTGAATATAGACATGTTAAATTTATGCATCCAAAAACCGAAATGCAAGATCCCTTTTTTTGCTTTGTGCACCAGTCATTTTGAGGTCTGTTTTGACCAAGAGTGATATGATCTGGATCAACAGTCATTCATTTGTACTTTGCTGCAGAGTAGCATCCTGCCTCATTTTCCTTTTCAGAGGAATGTTGTGACTGCTGAAGTCTTCAGACATCAACATACAGTCCAGAGCAGTTACTTACATGAACAATGAAATAAAGGGAATCCAAAAGCTCTTCATTATTGACTCATAGTCTGATTTAATAGAAGTTTGGCTTCTGCAGGGGGGTTAAGATGTGCAGTTGCAGAAGAGTGGAAGCCAAGTTTTTGACTAATGGTATTAGGAATCTAGTAAAATGAGTGAGTGGAGGTGATGAGGATGGCAACGCATCGAGTGGTTTATTGGTGCAGTGAATTTAATCCTTTTAGCCTTTATGCAGCAAATACAAAGCTTGACAGGGCTATTAGTGAAGTATTAATGAAATCCACCAAACTATGCAGATGTCTGCAAAGTGTAATGTACAAAACAGCAAAGTTCATTTTCGAAGTTCTCAGAAAGATAATGCTGTGAGAGAGAAGGCTAAATGGACAATGGCAAACAAAATTAAAGGCTCTGCAGCTTAGAGACAGATGAGATTTCACTTAACTACATCTAGCAGATTTTTGACCATCACTTCCCAAATGACTAAGACTGGCCTATCAAGTGGGATGATAAAAAGAGATGGATGCTAGATCTAGTCATTTTAATTACCTGGATTTGTTCCATTGAAATGTGGTTGCCAGGATATTGTTGCCTGAGTTATATAGAAGACATGCAGATGCTATATTCTTGCTTGTACAGAGGATGACAACATTTTTACAAAGTTTTTCCATTTGAACATTTCTCATGCAATTCAAAAATCCTATTTAATAGTTGTATCTGTGTACTTGAAGTGTTGCATTACCTCCGCTTCTCAACGTGAACAGAGAAGTTACTCTGGATGTGAAGAATCCATCTTAGATGAAACAAACAAAAGAGACCTCAGCAAGGTAAGAGGTTAAATTTGAGACAGATATTTTAATTTAATTTTTGGTTTTATGCATGTATAAATCAACATGTTCAGATCAACTGAGCATACTGCTCTACCAAATCTCACTTTTATGGGCTAATAAAGGATTATAAAAAGACTAAATGGAAGTAGGAAAATTCAGGCTGCTTGTTCAGATGACTTGCCTTGCTAGAGTTCATAGAAAAAAAGTGTTGAACTGTCCTTCAGTTGTTTGGTTTAGGGACTACTGATTTGGGTCTGATTTCAGTTATTTTAGATTTCTCCTGTCTTATAATTAATTCTCATGTTGCTGAAAGCTTTTCGGGGTGTTGTTTTTGATTTTTTTTTTGTTTTTTTTCCTTTCCTTAAATGTTTTGTCAGTAAAACATTCCATAATCCTGTTTGTTAAATATGTTAACTTCTGTTAACATATCAGGCTTCCTAATAACTTCAGGTCCTTTTCTAGTAACAGTGTTTGCTTAACATTCCTCCTTTACGATCTTCATTCTATCATGGATTTGCAAACAGCCCTTCTTMCCCACTCCTGGTTCCTGTGCCTTGCAAGTGTAATTCTTCTAACAGTCTGAAGAATTGTTCTAAAGTTCTTGAGATTTGGCTAAGAAGTAACATCTTATTAACCCTAGTAACAGCATGGGTGACAGCTGCCAGTTTCCTGTTTGATTCTGATTAAGTTTTCCTGAGGATTTTATGCACCCACTTTTAAGAAGTTGTTTAGCAAAAACTGTTTTTTAAAAAAGTACTTGTGATACCACATCTTAATTAATTTATACGAAAAGTGTTCCTAACAAAGTGTTAGAACATTTCCTCTTAAGAACAGAGCATATGGAATGCAGTGGATTATAGGTTGATCTAGGGGGGCAGAACATAAAAACTATAAGTAAACTCTTACAATTTATTTCTCTTCAGCTGGGTAGAATCGCCGATTATATAACCAAATTTGCCCATGGTAGCATATGTTACCAACATGTCCAAGCAAATTAAGGTGTACACAAAAGGCAAGGCACTTTTACCACACTAAGAAGAGACATGAGGTGGTCTCTGGTAACCACACCTGACATAGAATTATATTTTGTCCAAAGGCATCATTAGATTTCTGACTGAAGTGTGAAAAAGTGGATAGTAAAATGTCAAGTAAGTGTTAAGTCACTCTTAGAAGGAAAATAGTCCTAAGCTTTATTTGAGGAAATCCTGGAACTTTCAAATAGTGCTTCTATTTTATTAAGTCTTCTTCTTGTTTACGTGGCACTGATCTGGTAAGTGAATAATTTTGTTTTTCGATATTGCAAGCATAGTTTGGTTTTAATCGTGCTGAAATTTATGTCTTTTTTCATTCTTGGCCTGAGAAATAAACTGGAATTCCCTGTATGTTTTAGCAAACAATACATCCTTGGATGAGGTGCCTCACAACTTAATGCTTATAAGGCTTTAAACAAAGACTCTGCTCTCCAGTTGTTCCACAAATGTGATCACACTCTTCTTCCTCAGGCTTTTGTTAGGCTCTTGAGCCCACAGGGCTTGCATGTAGTCAGCTTCCAAGGATTTTGGTATGCACTGACATGCTTTCCTCCTTTGGCTCTGGCATTTTTCCTCTGCTGCTGCTTCACAGTAGTAGGAATCTAAATCCCAGCTGTTTTGGAAACATCCTAAATGTTTGGATTTTTGTCTTGTTTGAGGACAAGTAACTGACTAAGAGATTCTTCACATTGCTCCATAGATACTCTGTCTAAGGGCTTCAGTTCAAGTTCATCAAGTTCAGTTCATCATCTTCCAAAAATGATAGAAGCAAAACAAGAAACTATAGTTTTCAGGGAGTCTTAAAACAACATGAAGCTTTATTTAATGGCATGAAAAATATCCAATATCAGCAACAACAAAAAAATCTTCCTTTCTCTATATCGTCTCTCATCTGCCTCAAATAGTTTGGAGGCTGAAATATATTAATGAATCTGCCATCATTTTTGTCTCCTAAACCATGAAGTTCATCCAACTTAGTACAATTTATCCTGCCTAGGTTTTTGCTCCTCACCTTGCCTGTTTCTTATTGTTCTCCTTTTCCCAGCTTTGTGAAGACTATGCCAGTCTCTTCTTTGTTTCTGTGGACTTAGTCATGACTCATGACTTCTTCCCAAGAGACTCCATCTCCATTTTTTTTTTCCTTGTTTAGGGATGACTCCCAAACACCATCTCTAAGAAGGCTAATAGTAGCAGCTCTTTCTAACTCTAGCCAATATCCTTAATACTATATTTTTACAGTCGGAGCAGTAGACAAATTTCAGCCTTTTCTGTTGTTCCTATTTTGATGCATATATTTACACTACTAGCAGAAAAAAAATCCTGTTCTATGGATCCAGCAGCTTCCATAGTGATAACTATTGTATGAACTCTCAATATACATATATACATAGAACAGTTTCCCAAATCATTACATATATTCCCTTGACTTCCACTTAGTTTGCGTGTATTCACAAGGTTTGTGGTGAAAAATGTAGCAGAAAAGATTCAAAAGACTCTTCACTTCTTTATTTGCATGTCATTAATTTATTACTTTTTTTTTTCAATCCATGAGGCAAGAATAATTACACATCACTCCAGCTGGATTCCTGTTGGTAAGATGGCGTTGTGCCACAAATCAAAGGAATGCTGATAGAATTTGATATGTAAAATTCAAATTACTACAATGACTTTTGCACAGTTTTGCTTGCCCCCTCCTGATATCAGGTCATTTAACAATTTAATCACCAAACCACTTGTGGAAACAACTGTTTGCTGCCTCTTTTATTTGATGGTGAGCTTCTTTCTTCCTGTGAACAGCAGCAGGCTTTGGATGGCTTAAAATTCTATTTATATAGCTTTATCTACCTCTATTTAATGCATCCTTATCAAAGGAAAAGGATGAAGTTATGCTGGGCATTGACTTAGCTGTATCTATTTACTGATTTCCATAGCTTGTAAAATTGTGTGGTATTTGTACACACTCATTCAAGATTTGACTTTCTAAGCTTTTGAAGTGACAAGCTGATAATATGAAATTTTGCATCTTAACTTTTTATAATTGCCTGGTATCAAGTAGTTGTGCATATTTTCTTCTCCAGCTGAAGTAGCTTATCTGCACTTAATTGTCCTATTGAGTGAATCACTCCCAATTCACATTGATCTTTCCCAATTATTTGCTTTTTACTGAGGGTTTTCAAGCTTTTTTTTCTGTTGGATGTAAACTCAGTCACGGTAAGAAACCATGCGTGAAAGAAAAAAACTGAGTTAAAGGGGTTTTTTTAATATATTTTGGGCTACAAAATGTTGTCCAAATAGAAATGCATTTGAATAAATTGGGAAAAATGTATTTGCCAGACACAGCATTCCACTTTTCTTTTGCAAAAAGTAAAACAGGGATAGCTGTGTAAACAAATACCAATAAACATTTTGATGTGATCAGACTTTGAGGAGTTGAGAGGAAAATACAACARTCTAGAATAGATTGAAGGGTACAAGGTTTAGCAGCCTTGCCAGTTTTTAGAGACTAAAACTGGAAAAGAAACAAGTCTAAGAAATGTAAATGTAAAGAACATGTAAGTCYTTGAATGAAACAGAATGAGCATAGCAGTTTGGGGTTTTTTAAGGAGGCATCAAAGTAGGATAGAAACCAAGTTTTAGGAAGTTTATCAGGAAGTATTGGGCAACTGTGCATTTCCCTAAAGAGGGATCAAATACCAGAGTGAACAAGCAGCACTTTGAAGCCCAGAATTTCAATGTGCTAGTTCAGTATGCTTTTTCTTGGGGTCCTCTGGACCACACTTTTAAAAATGATAATTGCTTTTATTCAAAATTGCAACTGCATGGTTTTCCAAGAGAACTAAGAATTCAAAGGAAGGGATTGTTAACTTGGTGGCCATTTTGAACAAAAAAATCAACAGGTTCTCTCAAAGAACAGGTAATTGAATTGCATTGTACCATAGCCAGGCTCCAGAGGGAAGGGAAATCAGAAACCAGAAGTTGTAAACTTCGATTGACAAGTTGATTTTGAAAAGGATGAAGGCAGCTAGGAAAAGTACATGGCTTTTCTGGAAAATAGAGACAGCACCTAAACCACTGAAGTCATGTGATTRACTCAGAAATAGTGAAAGCATTTCTGGGGAAGAGGAATGCTGACAGTCATTTTTCCTAACTGAAGCAATCCTCTGCAAATGCAACTAATGCTGTCAGTCAAGAGAGCATGATGAAGCAATACGGAATAGTTTTCTTCCTTCCCCTGGTAAAAACTATGCAGCTTGTTCTAGGGAAAACATTAATCTGGGAAAATCTACTTCCCTGTCATCTCCATCACTGTGTGGAGGACTGGAGCATGTTTTTGTCCCTGCGGTGTTTACATTCCTTATAGTGCACTGTTCAGGGGTTCTGAGCACATGCTTGTGTGTGAACCCCATTCAGGGTAGAAGAAAGCGGCTTTACAAGCCAAGCTGCTGCCGGCTGTTCTCATCCTTCTGTTAAAAGCCCAGATGTTCTCATGAACATCTGTGGGATAGGAGGCAAAAAGTGGAGTGAATTCAAGCTGCCATGTTTGATCTCTATTATAGAAGTAGAACAGCGGTTTCCACTCTGTTCCAACCTACTGGAGCGAGAAAGAGGGAACGTGAACTTGCTGCCATCCCGTGACCTGTGGGAGTACTGGGCATCTGTTAACACTGATATCTTATTCTGCAATATTCAGTTCAGAGCATGGTACCATGACACTCCCAGATGCAACACTGTTATACATCATACTGGCAACTTCTTCTCTTGATAAACTTTATTACAATGGCAGCATCAGAATATGAAATGGCTGAGTTCAAGACTAATTAATATGTTTAAAACTTAGTTAAACTCTCAGTTCTAGGATCACTGTCTCATCCGAGTTACTGGTTTCTCAAATACTATTTATATCTCTAAACAATATTGGGGTTGTTTTGGTTTTGTCCTGGATTGTCTTGGATTTATCTTTTTCTATTATGTAGTAGTAGTAGTAAATGAAAGAAAGGTCTGAAGCTGTTGTGGATGAAGATTCTGTGTTTTAAATGAAGCAAACACTTTTTCAGATAGAAATAGCAGAATCACTTGCTCTGGTGATTACAACACACCACTGATGAGTGTTTCGTTGCCTTATTGCAGTATGACTTGATTCAACTTGGAATATACATTTCCCAGCATGTCAGTCTCTCATTTTGTGACAGTTCAGTATATCACAAGGTGACATTAATTTTTATAGAAATACATATGTATATATAGGTTAGGGTATCTGCTTTTGAGATGTTTTAGTGTTGAATTTCTTTATACAAGACTGTTGTTAAGCTTAACATTTCTTTTAAAAGAACAGGTAACCATTTATTTTTTTAATTCTGTGAATGTCTATGAAAAATAGAAAGTATTGCTTATAATTAAAACAAACAGAAGAATCCCTGATTTTACTGGTGTTTTTGAACAAAACACTTATATCTTTTAGGACATTCACCTTGAGGAGAATCTTAGGAAGAGAACATACAGAAAAATAGGTCACTGGTTTCTCATTAATAAACACCCACTGGGAAAATATGATCAGACTGAAGATTGGGAACAAATGTAGAGAGGAGGCATTAAGCTTTAGATCTGAGGTAGAAAAGATACAATCTAGATCAGGGGAAAAGATGAAAAGGGGAGTGTGGAAGGAACAGGCAGAGAAAATATAATTTTAGAGTCTCATGTTGATACTGGTATATCTTTGCAACAAGTCATAAAACTGAATTTTAGGCAGTTCTGGAGGCATGGCAAAAATGCAGAGTGCTTTAAGGGCTATCTGGCAAAAATTCCCACTGGAAATGAATCCTTTTAAATGTTGGCAAAGAACGAAGCACCAACAGCTACTTCTCTGTGAAGTTACGATAAAGTAAAATAAATTATTCTATTAATCCCAGCTTTGCCAAGGTTCAAGGCAGACAAACATTTAACTATGTGCATATGGTGATACTGACTATGCATAATCAATTCATGTTGTTTTCTGAAACTGCAGATTCTTAACATGTGCTCAATAGAAATGTGTTGAGACTTTAAAAACAATTTAAAATTGGATATTTCCAGAGGGACAAGCAAAAATCATGGTTACAGCTCCAAATTTAATCCCTTTTCTGTAAAACATCAAGTAACTTCTTTAAAATTTTCTTAAAATGTTCTTACATGTATTCAGTATACATAAAAAATTTTGCCCTTTTTTTTTTTGGAAACAATTGAGCCATGCTGGCTGAAAACCAACATTTTGAAGCCACTCTCTTTAAGCCAAATGATCACACTTCTGTCATATCTCAAATATCTGAAACTGCCAAGGTGCAGTGTTGCAATGGAAAGTGGCAGACAACTTTATCTACAGACATTCCTATTCATACTATTTTTTGTTTCCTTTTTTAGGTACACTACCTGGAAATTCTCTAAGAAAAAGTGCAAAGACACAAACCATCCAATGAACCCTGCAAAAATCTGACAGCAGCAGTCATCCAGTCAACAAAAATGTATGTTAAAGCTATTATCTAAAATTCTACTGGTAGAAGTGGAATAAGTTTTCTATCTGTATATTTGTAGATTTTAGTATAAAAAGACGGAGAAAAATTCCAGCATATAAAGCAAGTATTAACCAAAATCAGTCTCTGATCAGGATTTGTACTTATTTTTACTTTTTGCTGTAGGAATAGAGGTCACTTACAGTGTACCTTATAAAAGCTTCCCACATTGCTTCCTCATAAGTTTATTTTTACCATGTGGTGTATGTGCTCTTCATCCTGCAACTAATTCTTGGAACCTAGGGCTGTAAATTGAGTCTGCAAGCATTCTGGATGAAAATGGGTAGGGATATGCTGGTATCAAGTTTCACATGCGATTAGCGATTAGTATTTATGATTAATCCATCAAGGGAATGTCATCTTAAATCCTTAAAATTGTCTGTCTTGCATCCTTCTCCTAGAWATCCTAAGTTTCTTCGTGCAATATTTTAATTTACATTTCACTAGACTGGAATAGGGGAGGAAGTCCAAATTCAATATGAATTCTGTATTCGGGAAGAAGTATAACTTTTACTCTTCTGGCTTAGGTTAGTGTGCAGTACCAGTCTCCTTCACTTGTACTTAGATTACCAGAGTGTGCTATTATATATTTATCCATCCATGTGGAAGGAGAAGCCTGTAATTCTTTGGAATTCTCCTAAATCTTCATTTCTGTCTAACTTCTCACAAACAAGATGAGATGCAAGTTAGTCATAGTGATTGTTAACCTAGAGGTTTATTTGTTTGTTTGTTTGTTTTTTAATTGGATCATCTTCCCAAAAGGTTTTTCCATAGAACACAGGACAATCATGTAACAATGTATCATACACATTGCTTGTAGGCGTTCTAAGGTTTCAATTACTATTAGCAGAAATTAAAGCTGAACCTCAGAAACCAGTTAATTAGAATAAGTGAAATGCATCCATGACCTTGGAAAGCCTCTCTGTGTACTAAAAAATATTTGATATATTTAGCTTCTTGGCAGGCTAGGTTTTAAGGGCATGGAAACAGAGTAACTTCCTTGCCCACAAAGGTTTAAATTTCTGATACTGTTTTGCTTTCCCGAARGTTATTATAAACATCCTAATTTGGTGCTTTATTGGAACTTCATTTTTAAAWCCACTTTCTTAAAGGGAGAAGGGGAAAAGAAAAAGAAGACATGAATATGGAAAAAGCAAATATAATGGTTGCTGTAAATGCTTTGAGTAACATTTGTCCAGAATGACTTGGGCATTGAAACTGTGTTTGTCAGTTTGGACCATTTTATTGATTATCTGGCAATGAAAGCTAGAAAACAGATTGACATTTTGTTTCTTGGCCCCTGTCTGTTTCTCATATAGAGGTTATTAGCTGGCTATTTTAAGACTGAGAAAAACATTAGCTTTTTGTAAATAAAAAGACTCATTGTGGCTTAATGAGGAGGGATTTTTGCAGGCACTTTGAGCACTCCTCCCTAGAGTCTCAAATCTTCTCATGTAACRTGGACTGGTTTACAAGATCACCTGTACCTCAAAGCATGACGTCAAAGCAAACTTTATTTATGTCATTGTCGATAGAGATGTTTTCTTTAAGATGACTGGGCTCTAGCAGACATCTCCTTACTTCCTTCTGCAGGCTCTGCAACTGCATGTTCTTTTAATTTATCATTTCTGATTCATGGGAAGTACTTCTCTTTAGCTGGAGAAAGTTGGAAGCAAATTCCCTGCCTTTCAGAGACTCATCTAGAAAAGTTGCTGCATAAACATTATTAAAAGTTAATAAGTTTTGTTACATTTTGCATAAATGATCTAGCAAAGCTGACTGGCAAAGTGAATATTGACTAATACCATCTTTTTGAACCAGCATACGTTTTAGCTGAATTATTCTGGATTCCATTCAGGATTTAATATTCAACAGAATGAGTCCCAGATGGGGGAAATTTTATTGCATGTTTTGCCTTGGACTTTTTTTTTGTTTCATGTATTAATTTGTCAGACCTGTTCTTATTTTGGTTTTTTCCCTTCTGTCTGGATGAAGCTGCAAGATAAGAATTGCATACATAAATGAAGTTTGCATAATGGGTGCCAGCAGGTGAGGTAAGGTGACTTTACTTTTGTGTGCACTATGATGGTAGCAACATACAAGCCAGAAAATCCATAGAAAATACAACTCTGATGCAAGATATAATATTTAAATTCTTTAAAAAATTCTGTGCAAGAAAACAAAGAGGCGTAGTAAAATTTTGGCATAAACTTTAACTCAGTTAACTAGTTTTTCCATACAATTGAGAAATAAGATTATGAGAATGACTCAATAAACCAAACTGTCAGTGCTCATTGTCATTTGGGAGATAGACCTCAGATTGACAGAGATGCATTCTAGGTGTGGTACAACTGAAGTTTTAACTGAGAAAAATACTTCTGAGGTGCTTTTAAAATGGAACATGAAAACTTCTGTCATAGAACAGTTTCAAGTGCAAACATTATCACTTCTGCTGCAAATTTTTAGCCTGTCTGATGAATAATCTTTATACTTTAGTCACTGGATAAAAAATAGAGCATGGAATCGTGACTTGCCATTATGGATGGTGATTACGTATGTGCAGGAAGGATAACAAGCAACATTTTAGTCCTGAAGCATAAAATCTTCAAAAATAAAAAATAATAAATCTCACCAAAAAATGGGAATTCTCAAAAGCTCAAATGAAAATACTTCCAACTGTTTCTACACAAATACACCATTTGAGAGTTAAAGTTCTTTTCTCTCAGTTAAAGCCAGAACTAGAAAAAACAGAGATTGTGGCAAGACCACTTTTCTGCTGTTGCTCAGACAAAGTTTGTGCTTGAAAATGGTTGTGCACCAAAAATGAAGTCTCTGTGTGAATCTTGCCTCTACTTTAGCCCGAGAGGCAGAATTCTCCCTTGCTTCAGTATGACAAGGATTTTAGTGCTTGTGTTCATCTCCTCAAAGGCACAGATAAGTCTTTGAACTTAAAGAGCCCAACCCATGAAACTTAACATGGCTAGGTCCTGTACTGCTGCTTTCAGAGCTGTGAAAATCAGGAAAACTGGAAGTTAACTGGTGGGACAGGGGCACATACATCCCATCACCACCAAGCCATATGTAACTGCAGACAACTGCGTCTAGCTACTCTGAAATACTTCAGAATATTCATAAAAAAAATAATTTCATGCCCTCTCAGGGATATACMGTACTGTAATACTGGCAACATAAATATGTTGTGCTATGGGGAGTGGCCAGCTCTCTGTATTAGAATGTTTTAAAAGAAGCAAGTATCACCAGATTTTAAAAAACAAAGCAAACAAATGATTTTTTTTCTTATAAAGTACATGTTACTATGCCTTCTTTATACAATTTTAACAATCTAGTTAAAATAATTAAATTTTAGATGCTAATGTTTCCTCATTCAAAAATTTAGATTTTAGCTAGAAGCTTTTGCCTGCGTTTGGCCTGAGATCATTGAAGTTCAACAAATCTCTGGGCAAAGCATCTGCCAAAGATATAGCATAGAATATACATGCAGTTTCAGGAGCAGAAGATTGATGGAAACATCATTTTCCCTTTCTTGTGAGTATCCCCAGGGTCCTTCTGTGTCCCTTAAATCCTACCTAGACAAGCAGGGGTCATGTTTGTGTGATGCAAGTGGATAGGACAAACAAAACACAACTGAAACTTTGCCATTATAGGTTTTGCCCATAGTAGGGGCAATAGGTTAAATCTGCTTTACAAGCACTGGCTTCACTAACTTTCTGGGAACTTGGAAATATTTCGAGGCCTCCATTACTTTAACAAATTTTGCCTAAATTTGGCCAGCAGTGGTTATAGGATGCTAGACCAATGAACAAGCAATTTAAGCAAAAAGTGTTTTATTTCCCAGAAGACAGTAATGCTAAAAGATAGTAAACAGCTTGTTCTTCCCCAAACTGGGTTCAAAGCAGTCATTGCTCTGAAAGGGATGAAAGCAGATTTAACAGAAACACAACTTCTGTTGTAGACAAATGGAGCAATTGACACTTGTGTCCGAGAAATTCTGAGATAATAAAACTAAAAAATGATGAATTACAGATGCTAGTAAAAATTCTGTAGCTGCAGATAGCTAAATGGAAGACTGAAACCATGCTGAGTCACAAGAGTCTATTTCAGAACTTGCGTTTGTAATAAAATAGTAATCCAAGAAGATGAAAGGAGTTATGTTAAAATGCCTTGTCAAAGTCAGTAATGGTGTAAAGTGGACAAAAGACATCAAAACCTGAAATGGTGTTTGAAAAACCTAGCTACTGCCATTATGTTGGGATCAAGCTTAAACACCAGTGTTAGAGAAGTTCTTTAGAACCTTTTCTTACTATCCCCTCAAAACTTACTATCCAATAATTTTACATACAATCTGCTGCATTGCTTTTTTACATTACCAACCTTGTTTTCTCTTGTCTCTACTTCAATTGTGAAAGGTTTTTTGAACAGGGTTTGGCTTTCTTACATTTAATAACTTTCCAGCACCCGGAATTAGCAGAACTCCTAGTTAGGATCTGTGGATGTAATTGTAATACTCATGAATACATAAAATGGCTAAAGGGCTGAAGTAAAATCTGTGTCAGTTTTAGAGCTGAGAGCTCTGAATCACATGCACGTGATTACTCTGTAGGTACCTGAATGTACTGTGGTAAATATTTTGGGTTTCTTTTCCCTCTTCAAGACCCATTTATAGCTACATTCTCTCATGGGATACAAGCAAATTCTGTGGACTTCGTTGGGAATTATTCCTACTCTGCAAGTGAAGAGCAGAGCCCATGACTGGACTGAAGCCAGCGTTCTTTAAAAGTTCACATGCCTTCTATTTGCTCTCTAATTTAGACTCCTTGTGACCAAACAAAGGGAGGGGGAGAGGAATGAAAAATAGTAGCATCTGTGTCAGTAAAAAATTCTAAGGGTTAACATAACATGATGTAAACTGTTTCATCTGTTCTTCCTACTTGCCCATTTTAATCAGAAATGAGTAAGTAGAGCTTATATGCACTGAACTTGAAGAATGTTAATGGGATGTCTGCATCATSTTGTATCCAGACTACTTATGCCAGAATAGGAAAGCCTTTAATTCTGTAGTTCTCTGAGGCAAGAAAAGCTTTCTGAAGAGTTACTTTAAATTTAAACTCTCATTCTAATGTTAGGCAGCCTGTTGGATCTCCGAGTTAAAAATTGCTTCAGCTTTAGTTACTAGAGCCAGATGTAACATTGACCTTAAATGGTAAAAGCTCCCAAGAGTGAAAGAGAGGCTGGCCCGAGGGGAAAAAGAGGAATAACTGAAGTTTTAGGTAAGTAATCTCTATAACCAGGAATAAGCTCTTTTTCAGCCGTGAAACAGAACGGAACCATATTTCCTCCTTAAAGGTACAGTACCTTGTTGTTGTGATACCGAGGAGCTGCTTCTTTATCTCTTCTCCCCCACCCTCTTCAAATTCTACCTCTTTGTCAGATTTTGGCTGCTTAAAAACTGGGTGTAGTTAATGAAACCTCGTTCTTCTTACAAATTGTTGGGACTATACAAGAATGAAAAAGAAAAAGCTGTATTAATTATAYTGAGATTTGATTAATAAAGGTACGTGGTCAGTAATTCGAGGCAACCTGCTTCACAGATACTGTCATCTGTATCGTGCTAACCAATAGAGAGTCTTACTTAGGAGCAGTACATGTTATAGAGAAGCAGATATGTCACATATTTCTCCTTTTTTTTTTTAATTGTATTACTTTCCTTCCTTCATGCTTTAAACAGTGCTGGAGTGGTTCATGTTGATGGATTACCTACTTGTCTGGAACTTATCTTTTAAAAAAGCATTTCCAGAGCCATTTCTTTATACAGTATGTGTTTGGGTTTAATCTTGTTAGATATAAATTAAGACCACAAAGTTGTGTTTAATTGGGATGCTATGCAGAGAAAAACAAATACGTTTAAATGTTAAAGCATATTTGTTTTAGTACAGAAAATCATTATTTGCTTTTCCTGATATTTTGGGTTTCACTTTTATCTGGGCTATTTGGTAGGTAGTCTGCACTACAGTGTATTTAATTTTCTTGGCAAATTAAAACACATTTTTGTCTTACTAATGTGTATGTTAAGGTCTTCTTTTTCTCCAGACAGCAGTATGTAAACAACATGAAAGAATGAGGTCAGTGCAAGGAAGTGATAGCTGAAATTGAAGACTTAGGTTTCTGTTACTAACTCTCATTAGTAACATGTAACAACTAACAAGTAACAACTTGTGTTAGTGAGTTGATTTTTTCAAAGCGTAGCRTGGCTTCACCTGGTGGAAAATTCTCTGCAATCAGTAGTGAATTTCCATCTCTGCACAGTGATTAGAGAGTAGTTTTTAGTTTCTGCTATACAGAGATTGGGTGAATTCAGAGTTCTGAGTGTAGACAGTGTTCYTGTGAGTGCTGACAGTTAGTGCATTTATATTTCATATGGTAGGTGTTGTGTACACTTTAGTGAAAGTTTACTTCATCCAGTTTCAAGAGAATGTGATAAATGAATCTTACTTGTTAAAGTGTTTCAGATCATTTGCAAAAAGTTGTAATAGCTTTCCTTTTATTTTTGTCTGGACTATCATTAGTGAACAGCTCAGTACTGGTAGGTTAAACTTCTAGCTGACCTTCATGTTTTAAAGCAACAATTACRTCCCAAATCAAAAGTTATACCAAACTTGGAGCTTAATAAGCTAATGATACAACTCATAGAAATCTAAGTTAACTAGAACCAACAATGGAAATTAAGAWTCAGTCCAGTATATTAAATGCTGAGTACTGAGGGTCCTCACTCATATAATGTTCTTGTATTTACCGGCTTCCAAAGACCCTCATTCTGATTTGTTGGTCTTGCATGTGTTATTTTACTTGAGATATTTTATGCAACCCTTCTACTTGTGCGAGGATRTTTAACTTTAGATGGTATTTTAGAAGGTGTTGAAGTTTTATTGGCTTATTTTTAACAATGTGTAAGGGCTGGAATAACTAATCTGTGTCTGACTCCTTCAAGTCTGAACCAAGTCTGTCTTTCTCATATATGATATCTTGTAGCATTTCAGCAACTATTGTTCTTATTCCACACAATTCTTTTTTATTTTGTATCTTAGAATATGTAATGTAGTGCCTATGTGTAAATTTATCTTCTGTGAAGATATTATGATGACAATAAGTGTAATTTAATGTGAAAAGTACAAGTTGCTTATTTGTGCATAGTGAAAATTTTGTGTTAACATCAGCACTGATAAGTACCTAGGATTATCAAGGTATTTAACTTCTAAAAATCCACCTGCTTCACATCTTTCTGGATTAAGTTCTAGATTGGCTATGGACATGAAACCTGTACACCTCCCTACCTCCTACCTTTTTATATGTATGGGTCAGTTTTAATAACTATAGTCCTTTTTATCTGGGACCAAAACTTTGAAATTCGAGTATTATCTAGCAGCCAGATTCATAGCTCCAATGTTTAGCCCCAGCCTCTTCCATCCTTCTTTCAAACAGTCTACTTCCTAACGGCTTTTATGGATAGTATGGTGTCAAATAACTTTTTGAAAAGCTGGATAAGACAGAGTACAGCAACTGAGGTATAGGGAGTTGGTACTGGGAGAGACGGATGTGAAAGCATCTCCTTTCAAGAGTCATATGTGTATGCTCCTCATATGGAGTTATCTTGCCTCATCTCTTTGCTGTTCTTAGAGAAGTGTGTAAGTCCAGCAAAAAGAAGCATCAAATGGCTTGTGAGTGGAAGGGGAAAGAAAATCCTTGCTGTTTCAAGGTTTGTGGACTATTTAAAGATCTGGGGGTTTTGTGGGCAGAGATCTCTTTTCTGTCCTAACTTGCAGCCTTCCTGTAAACTAAGCAGAAGAATTTCCTTGTGGTGTGCTTTCTGCTTGTGTTTCCTTTGAAAAGTGGGTCAAAGAGTCGTTTTGGATCTCAGTATCACTGACAGAAAGGAAATCTGAGTGGGTGATGGATCTTTGTAAGCTTATAAACTAGTGACTCAAGACATGAATTACTGCTTATGTACATGTGGAGAGCTGTTGTGGAGACCTAAGACTGTGACTGTTGTGGTAGGGCTGTGAATTAATAACTCAGTTTCCCTCCCCGAAAAATAGGTCCTAAGAGTTCTGAAAAGGAGAGAGGGATTTGTTGTTTAGAGCAATTGGACTTGTAGCCTCAGGTTTTGATGGAGAGCTTGGGCTCTAACAGCATCCCTGGATTTAATCCTCTAATCTAAGTAGGTAGATGTAACAGGTTTTTGCTTTATATTTCTTTTCCTTTAGGTTAATTTCAATGTGCCTCTCATTAATTCTACAATCTGAAAARTAATTTGAGATTTTAAATTTTACTCAGGAATTGCCAAATTTGTTAAATATCTAAAAGATTCTTAAACAACAGTGTGTGACAACGACCACACACACACACACACATTTCATAGCTGAAATCAAGAATGCCTTACCATCTGCTAGAACTTTCACCTGCCTTTAAAATGTACAAAACACAAATTCTTTTAGGTATCACAAGTAATCAGGGGCCAGTAGTATTGTAGATATCATCGTCTGTAGGTTTGGACAAGTAAGGCCTGTAGGATATGATCTTTCTTTATGCTAACATGGATTGCTGGGAGAGGGGAGGATGAGAGGAGCAGGGAGGGAAACATGCAAACCTGACAGCTAATGTATGTCAGATGTGTATGTAAACATGAAAGGTTTTTCCCCAACTAATGCTAAAGCATATTCTGTTGTGTTTTGTCATGATACAAATTCATACTTTAGAATCATTGCTGTCCCCTAATTTACATTTGAATGTATGTGGTGATTGTCCAAAGGGAGCTGCTATCTCATGGCTATAAAATACAGTCCACTGGACTAGTTACTGTGATTTCTGCAACGAGCAGAAGGATTGAAAAGCTGATGTAACAATAGTGGTAGGAAAAGCATTTTACATAGGAGTTGCACACTCTTTTCTTACCCATTGTAATGTTTTGCATCCTAGAYGTCAATAGATAGTAGAAATCCTGTGCTGCTGGGGCAAGTACAGCAATTGCTTTGGGGTAGGGACTTGCATGCTGAGTAAAATTATTGCTATTTATATAATTCTGCAGAATGTTTTGTAAGGCTGAAGTTATACATGGGGAATTTGGCTCGGAGCCTTTGCTTTTGAAATCATCAGCAAAGTTTCCATTGGCTTCAGTGTTGCCAGATGAGGCTCTTGGTGAAGACCACAAAGGTAAAGAATATGTCAGTTAGAACAATCCGAGTAGGAGAAGGGAGTCTATTTTCACCCACCTCATTTTGGACTTAATTTGTACTAACAAATTATAAGATCTGTAAAATTATATCTTTTTCTGAAATTTTGGAAAAGAAAAATCCTGTATTTCATTTTTAAATGTTGTCCCAGTTTTTCTGAAATGCCTCTGGAAAGGTCTTTCTAGAAGAAGGTGCATATATGCAGGTATTAGAATATAATAAACTATCACGTGTCAATTAACATTTCCTGTTAAAACTTCCAAAGTTGTACTGAACTGTGCTTCAACTGCTGAACAGAAAAATTAAAAATAAAGCATCTAGCTGTAAGTTGAAGGGAAGCCTGTGGGGAAGAGGGGAAATAATTTAAAAATTTATAAAAATGCGCACATTGTTCACAATTTCAGCAGCTGAACTTCACATATTTCTCTTTTTAAGTAGAGACTGAAAGTGACTGACCTCTGGGCTCATGAAAATAGCGTGAAATGATTAGGGGCCTAGTTGCAATGGAGGGTGGAGTTTGTCCCAGGAGGAGGTGCTAAGTCAAGCTGATGTTCTGCACATCACCTCAGACTGGAAAACTCTTGGAAGCAAACCTACATATTGTGCCCAGTTCCCTCATGCAAGTATAGTGGTGCCTGTCATCTTGACTTCCCTGAAGGCTGTTGCAGTTCATAAACTTATAATTCCTATTCTTCCTGTCCTGTAGTAAGTGCAATAGTCAGTGGAGCAGACCATTGAAAACCAAGCAGATTTATCAGAATTCCCAAGTATCTGAGACACTTGAAGAAAGATTAGTAAGACTTGAAAACTACTCAATGCATTAAGTAAAAATATCTGTAAGGGACAGGGAGAAAGAATTTGTGGGATAAATTTTAAAACCTTAACATGTAAAACTCAGTTTTTATCTGCATGTTGAGCTTTTGGGATCTGTTTGAAATCTCTCCTGCATAAAACACAGCATTAAAATGACCCTTCCAAAACTCATATATTACGTGCTAATGGAATAGAGTCACTGTAGTATTAACAACCTTGTGGCCTTATAAGAAGCTCTTGACATTTCCTGTTGGATTCAGTTTTTTGAAAGTCTTTGACATTTCCTGTTTAACAGATTTAAAACGTTTTTCTTGGTAAAATGGCAGACGTCAACCATTTCACTCTCCACAAAGCTGCCATATATTTGTAACAGAAAGGTGACTAATACCTAAAGATACCCCAGGAAGTCTGTCCTGTTGCTGTTTGGTATTTCCCTGTCTAGTAATGTGTTCAGAAATTTCATTAAATACCAAGTGGTGTTTTTTACTGGTCACTTGTAGAAAAGATACTTAAGGACCCAGGGAAAAAATACTGTACACAAGAAAAATAGCCCGTGGTACATTGGGAAGAGTGTGGCCAGCAGGTCAAGAGAGGTGATCCTTCCCTTCTACTGAGCCACATCTGGAGTACTGTGTCCAGTTCTGGCCTACTCAGTACAAGAGAGACAAGAAGCTACTGGAGAGGGTCCAGTGGAAGCCACAATGATGATTTGGGTTCTGGAGCATCTCTTATGAGGAGAGACTGAGGGAGCTGGGCCTGTTTAGTCTGGAGAAGAGAAGACTGAGAGGGGATCTCATGAATACGTATAAATATCTCTAAGGTGGGTGTCAAGAGAAAGGGTGCCAGCCCCCTTTCAGTGGTGCCCAGAGGCAGGACAAGGAGCAATGGCCGTAAACTAAAACACGAAGATTCACCTCAACATGAGGAAGAGCTTCTTTACACTGAGGGTGGCAGAGCACTGCAACAGCTGCCCAGGAAGGTCGTGGAGTCTCCCTCTCTGGAGACATCCAAAACCTAGCTGGACACATTCCTGTGTCACCTATTCTAGGTGACCCTGCCTTGGCAGGGGGGTTGGACTGGATGATTTCCAAAGGTCCATTCCAGCCCTAACAATTCAGTGATTCTTATTATGAAAATGATGAATTGTATTTCCTTAAAACAAATGGCAGGTCAAACTCACTTCTGTAAATTGCTGTTGCTGTATTTGGAATGTGTGGAGCTTTGCCCGTGTGCATGAACTAAAGGTCTGTCTCAGTGGATTTTGATCCCTCCTGAGAATCTGGCTCCACTTATTATGAAGACAATTTCCCTTTTTCTGTTGCTTAACAGGCAAAGAGCTGATGGACATTTTTCCCTTCAGAGCAGGACTTGGTAAAATTCTTGTAAAGCTTTTTACAAAACAGGCACAGATCCACCAAGATTTTCACCTAACCTTGTTCTCAGGCAGTAGTTAGTGATAAGCTTTCTCAGAACATAGTCCCTTAAACTCACAACAAAAACCTTGCAACTCACAACATATCTTACACTTATCTGTCAGCTTGTATGATTCAGAAATTGTGAAGTTGGGAGGGATTTTTTTCTTCCTTTTGAAGGTGGGTACTGTACAATCATCCTGTGTACTTATCTTCTGAGCATCTGCTTGGAAAATAAAACAACGTGCCATTTTGACATCCAAGAAAGTGCTATAAAAAGTCTGTTGCTATGTTTAAATGCCTACACTCAGTTGCTATAGCAATAAAAATATCAAAAATGATGTACGAATTGCCACAGTGCATTACCAGGCCTTTCCTGGACAGGGAGATTGTGGGACTGAGAATGTGACAGAGGTGCTCAGTGTATTAGACAGCAGAGTTGCCTCGTAGTTTCAGGTGCCTGGTGCTGTCACCTGTGAGCAAAACGTGGCCTCACTGTATAAATCCCAGAGTGGCTGTGTGAAACAGGACAGGTGGATCTCTACTTAATTCGGTTGCCACTTCATGACGTGTATGTTCAATAGTTGGACCAAGTTCCCACTTCTCTGCAAGACGAGCCGCTGAAAATGTTGATCTTTCTCTAAATTCCTTCAGTCCCATGATATCAAGTGTGACAATCAGCATACAGAGTGCATCAGCCTGGATAGATTTTCCTCCCTGTGACATCACGGTGGTCAGTCTGAAATGCCCTTGTTCCTGAGGCAGTTATGGGAACCCTGCTATGCAAAAGAAAAGAAATTGAATAGTAGATAATGGAATCCTTAGCATCTCTCTGGGGCTCAAAGCCCTGAACATTCAGTTGCTTCTCAAAGAGAGCAGGAAATTCAACTTCCTTTGTAAAACATAGCAAGCAGAGGAAGGCATGTTATTTTGGCAACTGTAAGTTCGGTTCTGGAATTGAATTGTTTCCTCAGACATTTCTATGCCTTGTTCTCTCTTCTACCGAGAAATGTTAGGGGAAACAGTTGGAGAAATTGGAACCTTGTTCGAAAGGAATACAGCTGGTTGGTTCTCTTTATTCCAATTAGCTTGAAAGGTCCTCAAGGTTCAAATGAGATTGGCTGAAACTGCAGAACAGTGTGCAGGTCAGTTTGCATATGGTGATCCACAACAGTCACATAATTATTTCAAGTATTTTCTTAACATAATCTTTCAAGTCCAGTTGAGAGGTCAGATATCAAGAATGTATATGGGGTGGAAATAYGTATTTTTAATTTTGGTTTCAGTTGTTAGTTATTGATTAATGCTCTTGGTTCAAGGCTGTTACAAACACATAGATGAAGTGATTCTTGGAGGCAGCTATGCTACTCTGTAGTTTGAGGGCACACTTAAATTCTTCAGTACCTCTAAGTACATTTGGGCTGTTTTGTTTTTGCAAAAAGACTGAATAAACTGCTGCCATGTACATGGATCATAGTTTTTCTCAAAATAAGGGTTGCAATGTTACATAGATAGTTGCACTCCCCTCATTTCTACTAGCTTGTGTTTGCTATCTTATTACAGTAATTTTCTATAATGAATCTTGAGCATCTTTGGAATTGATTTTAACTGTTGAAAAATATGACATTTTGTAGCTTTACAGCTGCACAAACYTCCATGAGTGTGGGAGCATTTGTCTTTCTCAACCTCTGTGGGGACTCTTTGTTTACTTTTCARCTGTTCCACGTGGAGTACTGGACAATCACCTGGGTTTATCCTTAAAGAAAATGTCAACAGCACTGATTGTGGGTTTGGTTTGTTGGTTGTTGGTTGGATTTTGGGGTTTTTTTAACAGATCTGATAGGGGAGTCCAAATGTTAGATCCATAAATATTTATTGATACTTGTTTATCAAAGTCTTGTTTGATTAAAATTCCAAAGGTTATCTTTTTATGTCAAGCTGGGGAAATGCTTCTGTGGCTGCACATAATGTGCCTGTAAAACCAGCACATCTGTGCTTCATTTACAATATTGCAACTTCTACTGTTGAGAATACGTGGTCACATGAATAACCTAATTGGGGAAGGGCAGAAGACAACAGAGGAGATGTGTGGAGCTCAGAAAGTGTAGCTTTTATTTTTYATGATGCTGTCAAATACTTGAAACAGAGAAACCTGATTTTCCTTAGAACTGTGTCTACAGCACCCTCACCGCAGCTGTTACGACATCAGTTTATTCTGTATTTCCAAGCTGTTCTCTGTAGTCTCTGTTTTGGATGCTGTATGTCTGAACTTGCATGTGCTGTGGAAATGCAAACTGCCTGATATCTKCCAGTCCCTGCATCAACTTTGGTTGAAACTCATCACCAGCTTATGGCAGTGCAGGGGAAGAGGGAGAGCTGAACAGACAACATGGCTACATAAGCTTTTTCCAAGACTATTATATGACTAYTGGTTAGAAACACATTTCTCATTATATATTGTCCACTAGCCTTCTTTAAGTGTTAGCTGTGCATTTATTCTTCCCAAAATCTATTTTTGGTATTGTTTTCCTTGGAATAAAAATTATGCTGTTATTCTGGTTGTCAGCCAACTATCTTTCCCCCTTCTTCCCTGCCTTCCTTTCATTCCCTCCCAGTACCCTTTGAACTTGTCCAACTTGTCGAATTTGGCAGGAGAGGATTGSAAAAGTATTATGTTCCTACAAGTGAAAATCAGTGGTGTGGTAAGAGAGGAGAGACCCAGCTTAGTGCTGCTAAGAGGAAAGGCTCCACTGTGAGCTGAAATGATCACTGATTCTGTTTAATCTGCCAGCTGGCAACCTGGCATGTGTGAAGCTTAAAACCAGGCACAGCAAATGCTGTCTCTTGGCTCTCCAGACTGGCAGGAGACAAGTAAGCTTGCTAGGAGGGAGATAAGATACAAAATCATCAAAATAAAATACCCGAAGAACAGGTTTTGATAGCTCAGCTGCTTAGAAACAACTCACTTCTTGATGTAGGGAGACATAGGTTACAAAATGGTCTATTTGTGCACTGATATCTTTATTTTGGAAAAAATTTTGTACACGTCTATGAAGCAGATYGTGAAAGCTGCAGGCTGATAACTCTCCTGTGATTTCACACCAAGTTCTAATAGCTGGTGGCAGTCCATATATTAGTCTTCTTTCCAAAGGGTTGCAGAGCACTGTTAGATTGTAATACCAACCCTCAACTATTTTGCAGATTTTTCCATTGAGGCTGCAGTGCCTAAAAGGAAAAGATCTGAGATTTCTGCAATCTTTGGGAACAGGCTATAGACTCTGCTCGGTCTGCTCTTTAGGCATGTCAGTCAGGTTCATGGGAATGTTGTTAGTGGACAGGTTCTTCCCATGGCAAGTAAATGTCAGCCATCCGGGTAGAGGCAGCCATTCTAATTAGACTTTCCTTATGCAACAGATGTTTTGAAGCTCAGCCAGGGAGAATAAAGTAATACCCAGAGACGGCAGCCCTTATCTGCTTTCTGGACATTTGAAGAAGGCGGCTGGGGCTCAGGAATCTGTTCCCTGAAAATGTCCTTGCATCTGAAGTGGCTTCTCCACCAATTATGTCCCTTTGTGAATGTACAAGGTCGCTAGGCAAGTTCAAAGGCTGACAAAACTCCAGGAGTTCCACATCATGGACACTGCTTACTTAAACCTGCTTCTTTAGGTAGCTTTTAAATCACCTGTCATAGGTCTAGGGTTTTGTTGGGTTTTTTTAATATACAGCAAAATACTTTTCTCTTTCTCTGAAGATTACTCAGAGTATGCAAATATTTGGTTTATGGATCAGGAGTATTTTTGTTCTTCTCCCTTTTTTTTTTTAATAACATTGGGAAAAACAGCAGCACTAAACACATGGTCACAAAATGAGAGAGAGTGATCCTGTTAAAGAACTCCCCCTCTGTCTTCCTTCAGCTCACTTCACAAATTTGTAGAGATCCTTTTTGTTGAAGTAAACGTAAGTAAAAAATGTCAGAATGAGATCTCATTTGCTCTTACACAAACTGACTACATATTTTGTTTCTGTTAGTCACTAGTTAGTTATTCTGTGATTATTTGAAAGAAATTAACCTGTGGTAACATCCTGTTTTCTTTCTTTGCCTGATCATCTGTTTGGAAGGAGTTGTTCATTTTGCTTGAACAAACAACAAAGAAAACCCATTTCTTTCTAGATAATACTAAATTTGTTTCTTTATGTTTCAAACAGGAAGCTCCTGCCTACAGCCTTCCAGCCATCAGCCTGCTGAATATTCATTATCCTTTCTTCACCTGTGCTGCAGGACACTATGCTGAGCACAAGAGTTCCAGAGCTTAAATTCCTCTGATAGGTAAGAAGCTTTCTGGCTGCATTTTAAATTTTACTTCTGTTATTTGAAACAGTTGGGCTAGTTTCTCATTTGTGGGTCTCATCCAGTGCAGTGAATAGGAGTCTTGTACATGGAAGAGTTGCACAGGTCAGTTGTTATTCTGACAACTTTTARTGCATTTCAGTCACTTTTTATGTTGATTAACCTATATGTTGACCATTTGCTAGTCTTTAAATTAAATTCTGTTCATAAACTATTTTAATTAAATCGTTCATTAAAAATTAGTATAAAGGTTATAGATGAGAAGATATGGACCATTAAGAAAATGTTTCTAGAAAATAAAAATCATTGTTGGATTGCCTGACTAATATCCAGAAAGCTCTATTTTTGTCCATATCTATCAAACATAATTCCACTGAATTGAATGCTCCACCTAGATGGATGTTCAGGATGGGAGTTAGGTTGTAAAACTCAGGATGTAACTGTGCATTCTTGGTGACTGGAAGTGCAATGTGGTTTGGGTACATGGCAAAAGTGAGTTTTAGTCCAGAAGTGCAAGAGATGAGRCAGCTGCTGGTAACACAATGAATTTTACTAGAGTGAATTTAATCATTTGGACCTAGCCCGAAGCAGTATTTCACAATACCAACATCTGATAAACAGTTCAGGTGAAGAAGGAAGATCCAGTGGCACTTTCACTGAAGTGCATTGGGGAATGATCATTTCTTCTCCTCAGTGGTAAATCTTTGCTCTGTTGGCAAGTGTTTATTTGAAAGTGCTGAAGAATTACATTCATAGTATTTTGAATGTTCTTAAATAGGTCTTTTGAAAAATAAACAAAATGAAAAAAAAAAATTCATCTTTCCCAAAATATTTGTAGGATACAGTGAAAGATGTGTTGTTATACAGTGAAGAACCAGATCTCTTGAATAGTTTAGAACTGAACTGTTGTATCCCTCACTTTCTTTAGCACACGGTTGTATTATTTTCTGCTGCATTTTTGTTATGATGTAATGATTTAAATGGGTGAAATTTCAATGTTCTGCTCAGTTAGAAAGATTGAATAATGTATCAGTGCAAAGCACATTCAACATGTTTTCAATATTCAGACTTTCCTCAGAAATATTAAGCCATAAGTGTTACAACTGGGCAGCTTTGTCAGAGTCGATTAACAAGTAACTCCTGCCTGTATTTGCAGAGTAACCTGAGCAGAAAAGTTGTGTGACTTACTGATTTTTGTTTTGATGTGGCTGAAGAAATACAAATGAAGACAGAGTATGAACCTAATGAGTAAACTAAATAAAATTCCATTACTCCGCTCTGCTTCAAAAATTGAAGAAAATTAAACCTTTAATGCCAAAAGCACTAATATTGTATAACTGGTTATTGTATCATTGAATATTCATGAAGCTCTGCAGTATGTTCACTTAAGGTACTGATTGTAA
Organism: Amblyornis subalaris; assembly: GCA_018881555.1. NCBI lineage: Eukaryota > Metazoa > Chordata > Aves > Passeriformes > Ptilonorhynchidae > Amblyornis > Amblyornis subalaris. The sequence continues at coordinate 6,276,456 of JACAXG010000045.1, read as the reverse complement.
TTAAGACAAGCTGTGTGATTAAAATTTGCTTTTTACTTCACCTCAGTTCAAAAGCATGCCTAACATATTTAGAATTGGAGGAGTTTGTTTCTTTCATGTGTATGATAGAAAAGTGTGGTGCCATTCATTTAGGTTGGCAAATAAATTGTTGGTGCCATTCACTCAGGTTGGCAAATAAATTGTTATGGAAAGTACTGTATTTGCCTGTTTATTTATCTTCTAGATTCCATTGTTTCTTCAGAAAACCATTTCTGAGTTAACTGGATAATGAGAATTTTAGAAAGAAAAATCATAGTTGGCTCTGACTTTAAATTTAAATATTTCCTTTAACAAAAACAYATAAATGGCATGTTCAGTTAGTAACGTTATCCTCTTTGTTCTGTAAAAATATATTTTTTGTCTCCAACAAGGTTAAAAAGATAACACTCGGGGGCAAGTGTTAGAAAATTAATTTGTAGGTTGTCTTTAAGTGCCATGGAAATTCAAATAAACATTGTTCTAACTAAGAAATATTAACAACAACAAAAAAGTTTGTGTTGGAAAAAATATTTACGTGCCTTAGAAACATGTTCAAGACAATTTGACATCATCTTATTTGCAGAGATCAAACAGTATCAGTGGTTTTAATTTATCTTTAGATTTAATTTTTTTTTTCATAGATATAGACATTATGTATTTTGTTAAGCTAGCTTGGCAATTGTTACTTTTTTGTAGTCAGTTGTTAGGTATAAAGAAGAAATAAAGGGAAGATGTGAAAAAAGATGAGTGGAACGTACATTAAATRTTTCTAGAAAACCTAGTAACACTAGTTTTAAGTTCTAGCTTTCTATTTCTCTCTTCTTTCCTTCAATCTGTGAGGCAAAAATATTTGGAAAATGGTTTCCTAATGACTGCAGCCTGGGATTTGGATAGAAGAGAAGACTAATAAAAAGAATTAATATTTTAATTCTTAAGAATTTGATTTCTTAGCCAATACAACTAAGAATTACGAGAAGGATAGAAGCTGTCTCTCTTTAGCTCACTATTCCTTCCACTGCCCCAAGGAATTTTTTTGGAAGGTAATCTGAAGTAAGTCACTTCAGGAAAGGGCATTATATAAAAAAAACGTTAATTTTAGCCTAACAAAGTTTGTCTCCCTGGGCTTCCCTGTAGTCATCTGAGAAGAGAGAGATTCCTCCAGAATGCAATTCAGAGAGCCTAAATTAAATTCCTGRTTTTAGGACAGGAACTTAAGTTGATTCGAAGACAAACAAAAACACCGAACAGACCAAACAAACAGAAAACTTCAGGAGACAAATGGCCTTAGGCTAAAGTGAGTCCTCATGAAAGGTTCCCTTTATTCATATTCTCATGCCTATCAATTTGTTGAAGGCATGTRGTATTATTAATAACTCTTCTATTGAATATGATGTACAGAATGAAATAGGTCTAGGCTCTTTTTCTTCTCTTGATCCTTCCCTGCAGAGAACATCAACTTTGGTGTTACTGGTTTTCATAGGACCATTTCAAAGAAATCTTAAATCAGCATTTAGCGACTGTATCCAGCCATATCCAAACTGATGAATCTATGAACGAAAACAGCATTTTCAGTTGACAAGTGAAAGCAGATATCTGTGTTGTCAGTGAGACAACAACTGCTTCCTCAGCTTGTCAAGTTTTGATTTCCTCGTAACAACTCTAATAACTATAATAGGACAAATGCAAAGCTGGTGTTCAGTTCAGTTTAACTAAATTAATAAAGAGAGACAAGCAAACTAGATAAAGTTTGATAATGGGTATCAATTCATAATTCCTAAGGCAAAACTGCAAACTTGAGAGCTTCAAGGGGAAGAGGGATGCTGAGGTGAAAATTTGGCTTTTGGATGTTGAAAGAACGTTTATCRTGTTCCTTTGCTTGTCTGTACTCGTAGGATTTGATATTAGGAAGCTTTTCCTGTGTAGTCCTGTCCTGCAGGCCATAAAACGGGAGGACAAGATATGTGAAGATATGACCTGCGAAGGTTAAAGGCATAATAGTGTTGCAGCAAAACAGCACAGGGAAAACTTGCAGGTTTAGAGGAAGGAAAATGTGCAGTTTGTGTCTTCAAAGTAGAGAGTGGAAGCTTTGATTGGAAGATTGTCTCTTTCTGTAGTGAGTGGAAGCTTTRATTGTGCTTTGTGGAAAAGAAAGGTTTCTAACAATGTTTGGCAGACAAGAATTAAATATAGTATATTTTGATCTTGTACATCTATGATATAGAATCTAGCAATAGTGCATGAAAAATTATAATGATATGTATTATCTCTGTTGTTAAAGCAACCTTATGGAATTTMTGTTACAGATTCATTTTAGTAGGTACTCAAGGGAAGTAATACTTATAGGGTGAAATAACTTTTAGAGTTGTGAAGTTGTGTGGCCTTTTTCAAATTTTTAATGTCTTGAGGGGGAAGGCTGTCCACTGTACCTTAGACCAACTTTATTTTTTTTTTTTCCCTACATTTCTTTGCCTACTAAAACCTGATGTTTATAYTGGCTGAACTAGTAAGAAATATTACAGAAAGAGAAGAGATACTTCCAGCTTCTATCCCAGAAATTTGGATTTATTCCTACTGCTCAGAGAAAACCAGTGGGAGTGCAAGAGCATCTTAACACATTCTCCCAGTTTGTACCATTGATTAGAGCAGAGATTATTCTCATGTTTTTTCTGACTCAGCCACACGTGAGGCTTTTGGACCAGGAGTGTAGGCAGCACTGTGCAGCTGAGTGTATGTGACAGGGAGAGGTTTCATCTCAAAATCAAAAAGACATGTTTTTGCAGTGAGAACAATCATTCACTGGAACAACCTCCCCAGGGATGTGGTAATGCTCCCATTGCTGGAGGTTTTCAAGATACAGTTAGACAGGATGCTCAATAATCTCATCCAGGCTCCCTTTCCCGTGAAGGGTTGGGCAAGTTGATCTTTCAAGGTCCCTTCCAACCTGGGCTGTTCTGTGATTCAGTGACAATAACTAGGAAGAAGATGGAGAACAGCAATAATACTTTGTAATCAAGAGGTGTGTAAACCTTCATGCCAGTCTCAGCTTCTTGATCTTCTGGGGGAGGAAGTTTCTGTATTGGTTTGCACCTATGTTTTCTATTTAAAGGTATTGAAGTCAAATGGGATTTTCTTCACAGAGCCATAAAATTGGAATGTCATTTAGTGTGTGTGCAAGCAAATGCGCATGTACACGTAAGACTGCAAAGTTTGAAAACTGCTGGCTCACTGTCTTTTCTYCTGTGAAATTCAGTTCTTTTTGTATGATGCATCTTAAAGAACTGAAAATACTTTCAGTGGCCTGCCACCCCAACAGCCTCTTWAAAACATCTGAAGATTGTTCATATGTAAGAATCTAAAATGTGACAAAGCAGGGAGATGCCAGACATTCTTCAGACTGAGATATGTTTACTTCTTCAAGGAAGCTACTTAGGAATCCAGCACAGGACTGTCCTACAGCAGTCCTATCTTAGTCCTGGCTGTGGTCTTAGCATGTACTGTTTGTATTACGGAGAAAAATGTAAGAAAAAATCTTTTTCTCCCGTTGCTTTCTTCTGCCTGTTGTTCTGTCCATCTCTTTCTTCAGCATTACCAATAACTCACAATGGAGATGGAAAAAAAGGCAGTTTTCCTTTGTTTACTTTCTCACAATCAGTTTCTTTCAGAAATTGAACCTGCTTCCACCAGTGAACAGAAGAGCTGCACATCCAGGTCTTGCAAACCRTTCATCTGATCCCACATGAGGATCATGTTCATGCTACTCCAAAAGCAGAAGTATTCTTTAACTCTCACTGTTTTCAACCATCTGCAGCTCAGGCCTTTCCAGGTCCAGAAGCTGTGTAGAACTACCACTGTACCTCTCCTCTAAATGCATCTAATCTCATTTTCGACTGACTTCTGTCCTCCAATTATTTTACAACTTCCTGTGGTAACAAATTCAATTATTTAATTGTATACTGTTGTGAAGGAACTTCTTTTGTACTCAAACTAACAACTACTAACTTCTTATTAGTCTAATAACTGCTTTTGGCATCCTTATCCATGTGGATACTGTGAGGAATTGTGAGCAAATAATTACTAGGCCACCCTCCCCAGTCTGTTCATCATTTTCTAACCTGTTTCTATCCAGAAGTGTCTTTTTTGTGTGGAAACCATTTGCAATTTCCAACCAGTCTTTCTTCTATGAACCATTTGTGTTTATGTTGTTGGGAGGTTTTTTGTTGTAGTTCCTGGTGGGGGTGGAGGGTGGTGCTTGTTTTGTTTTGGTTTTTGGTTTTTTTGAGATGTGACTAGAACTGCTTCAAAAATTTGGGCTCATGCTCTATGCTGTTTTCAGCTCTTTCCTATTAATTCTTAACATTTTTGCCTTTTTGGCTGCTGCTGAATGCTGTTTTCAGAGAACTATCCAATATGACTTTGATCTCTTTCCTGACTTATAAAACATAATGATGGGCTCTGGTTTAGCCATTATGTATTATACATTTGTCTTTTTCCCATGTGCATTGATTTGCCTTTTTCACCTGACATTTTATTATTCAGGTGCTCAGTATCCCATAAATTGCCTTGTCAGTCTTGAGATCTGATTTTCCCATCTCATTTTTAGCCATCTGTACAGAGCCTCTTTTCCAGATTCTTCATGACTGTGTTGAACACCTCAGTACCTGTGGAAGCATAATCTCTGCAGCACACAGAGCAACTTCTGTCCTTTATTTTCTTCCTTCAATTACAAGAGCTTCTTGTGAGAGCAGAGTTTCCTTAAGATGCTTTTGTCAAAACCTCTCTTTGAAAAATACACATTGCCTGTATTAAAATGCTTGTTGACTTCTGTAAAATAATTTAAAGAAATAGAAAATTTGGAATGCCAGAGAGTCCTGTATTAATTTACCATTCTTGTATCTGCATCTATTTAGTAATAAAATATTACATTAATTTCTTATCTAAGACAATTATTATCTAAAAGTTAGGAAGTTGGATGAAAGTCTTAAGTGATAAAAAAATTATAAAGCAATCAGTCCTCAAATCAGAAGTTTGTTCTATTTGGGTAGAGTAACAAAGCAGTTCAAGGTCAACATCAAAATATTGAAGGAGGTGTTTGAAAAGAATGAGCATCATTCATTCTTTATACTGTGTGCCTTTATCTCAGTCTCTTTAAYGATTTTTATTTGCTTTCCATTACCTCAAGTAGCTAATGCACAGCTTTTTGTCTTGGCATTTGCCAGAATGTTGTCCAGAGGTATTCTAAAACCCCAAAACTTTGATTAATAATGAAACTTTTGAAGCACTGGTATTTCAGCATTTCTTCTATTAAAGATTAGTCTTATATTGCTAAAATTACAATGAGTTCCTATATTTTCTTTGAAGACATATATTCTAAATATTTYACTTGGTTTTGTATTTTTTATTTCATAATATATTAGAATCACCGAATCTTTTTCATTCCATAACTTTCTTCAACTCCTTTAAACTTAAAATGAAGTAATGGGTTCCATTACTTTAATACAAGCTTTTGTAGTTTATTCAATAAAAAGGAAAAAAAATATTAAGGCAATAAATTTCAGTGTATGCAGACTATACGCTTACTGTGTACAAGTTGTTTATAAGTCAGTAAATACAGAATGCCRTTTTGACTCGTTATATATAAAGTTATAAAATTAGCATAATTAAATACATATCACATTTTCTTTATAGAGTAATGACAATAGCAATATTGAGTTCTAGCATAGCTGATAAAGTACAATGAAACAGGGCTAAGAAATATGAGTTCTGGTTGATTTAGCTCAGTATCAAGATACAGATGCTGCTCCTCCCCCACATTGTCTCCTTGCTCCTCCTTCAGGAGTCATCAAACTTTCAGCAGCTGCAATGGAAAGTGTCATCCAACTCAGTCATTAGCACCAGACCTGAACTGCTGGTTGTGAACTGAGTGACTGAAATGCCAGTCTGTGCCTTACTCGCTGCTCTTACTGCAGACATGGAGTGTCCTGAAGGAGAGAACTGCACTGGATCTGATCATGTCCCATGTGTCCTGGGGTTTTTTTAAAGTCACATAGACTATGAGTAACTCTGCTCCTTTTATGCCCTTTTCACATCCCCCATTTTCATTTTAGGTTTTGAGGTAAAAATTTTAGGGCAAGTACATAAAATGTAACCCCCAAAACATTGAATTCTCTTTCCCCGCAGAAGCAGTTCTCTGATTTAAGCTCATCTCTTTCCTAGGGCCTCCCTGTGCACAATACTGATAAAACCGTACTAAATGAGTGTGGGTTTTTTTGGATGTTGATGAGATGAGATTGTGCATAAAGCTGGTACATTATTTTTTGGATCAGCTCCTAGATATAATCAGGAATGGAATGGTGTTGGCTAAATAATTTTATCAGGGAAAGATTTTGACAAAGGACATGAGGAACATTTTGCTACATTTGGCTTGTGCTATTTCAGAAGAGCAGAGCTGTTGTTTTCCTCAAAGCTTTTTTCTGAACTGTCTAATTACCCAGAAAAATGTGGGGTTTTGGTACAGTACATGCCAGTCAATGCATAAAAATTCCTTTCTTGTTCTGATAGCTTTGCTTTTTATTATTAACTTTCATAGTCTTGGGTTTTGGAGAACAACCATTGAACATGGCAGAAATAAGGTTAGCAGTCCATGTGTTCTTGGAGTGTTATATCTGGTAGGCTTCTGAAAGAAAAAGAAAAGTTATTTTTCTTACCGTGCCTTTTGGAAGATACAAGCCAATGAGGTTAGTTTCCAAATTCAAGTACAAATTGTAAAGCTCCTAAATCTACAATTTCAGCAACGAAAATAGGCCTCATTTTCTTCCTGCTGAGAAGAGGTTAAAACTAAAAGGAATTATGTACTTCATTCACTTAAATCATCAAAAGTTAGCTTTGATGTTGCACATTTGGAAATGCTGACTTCAGTGTAGTCCATGTGCAGAATACATCCGTGTTTCCTTAAAGTGAGGAAAACAGCAGTAGATGGTTAAATTCTTCTTCAGGTCCTCAGTGTTAGTATCTTGAAGACAAAGTCAAAATAGAATGATTGATCTGCTATTGAAGTGGATGGTATAAGAGAACATTTACTTCTCTACTTTTAAGGACACCTGAAAAAATAAAAGGTTGAATTGTCCCATTTTTGCTTTGTATCATTACCATGTTTTCCCAGTCCTGGGATTCTGTAGGTAGAGACTTTGTATGATGTAGGGGAAAGGCAGCTCTGGAGTTGTTTTGGGGTTTGGGTTGGTTTTTTTTTGGTTCTAGCAATAATCCCTCATTTTGGATTCTGATGGAGTGCAGAACTTCTAGAACACAGGAAATGGGGACTTGCTTTTCTTTTCTAACAACTGTTTGCTTTCATTTTTAGACCACCCTTTCTGCAAGTCAGCAAATGTCTTCTTTCTGAAGTGATAAAGCAGTATGCTTTCTCTTTTTTACCCCATTAGAATAAACAGCTCATGTTGAATTTTCCTGAAGCTACCTCATCTATATGTCAAATAAGGAAAAAAATAGGCAAATTATTTGTCCTATAATTTTGGCCGAGGGTTCTAGACTGGGAAGTCTACTTCTGGCAGGCTTTCTGTTCCTTGATCAGGCCACGTATAATTCAGGCCAAGTAGCTGATTTTGGCATCTAAGAGCAGGAGAGAGCTGTGACACTACGCTCCTCAAGTCAGAGATACAGCCAGAGATTATCTGAGAGAGGCTTGCAAGTTCTACCTGAGATTAAGCATCCCTCTTGGGATACTGGTATTTTCAAACTAGGGACAGTAGGCAGAGTGTTACTTTTAAGTAATCACTTGAAGCACCTGTGTAGTCAGTTAGTTGTAATGGTTTTATGATGCACTGCTCTACTAAAAGTTTCAGTCAGAACTCAGCTGCCCTCAGTCTTTTGACTTCAAGGCTTTGTTTGCATTGGGAGTTTGGAACATGCACCGATTCAGTGGAACTCTGAGCAAAGTATGAAAAGCCACCACATGGGCTGCTTGCAAAAGGGTTCATCTCACAAAGTTCACCAAATGTTATTTATGACTGAAGTTTAACTCAGTGCTGTGGCTGTGTTATAAAATAACCTTTCAAAGAAYGCAAATTAATATTCTACTGTGTAAGATTTAAGAACAGCCGTGTCATGAAGCAGTCTCTGTGCTAACAACTTGTTTCCATATGATGTGTGGAGTTTGGAGTATTTATTTTACCTCCATCTTAATTCCTACATCATCCTGTCTAATACAACACCTTTGCAGCCCTCAAATTATTAAATCAAATGTGTTTTGCTGGTTTCACCTTGAAATTCCTATCTGTTTCAATTAGCCCAATTAGAAAAAGAGAGACTCTGAGGAATTTGTTGCTGGTTCAGCATGTGCCTCATTGAAGGGTCATTCCATCCATTGCTAACTTGGCCAGTAAAATGCACATGGAATTTCTTCACTAAGTGTATCAGTAACAGGGTGATCTTTCTGTCTCTGAATATTGTGGATCATAGCTTTTAAATACCAGCACCAAAAAAAAAAAAAAATCAAGCTTCATCCAAGATTGAAAGTCTGACTTTGTACATAAGTTGAACTGTACAGTAAATGTGCTGCCTCTTCCTATCACACCTTCTAAAAATTAAATGTAAATTAAAAACTACATCAGTTTGGGAATGCTTACTGTAAAGAACTTCAAAGTGTGAAAATAACACAGTGTGACTACATCTGAAGGGTACTTGTCAGGGTATTTATAATGTGATCCCAGAAGCATACTGTCAGTAGCAAGAAATAACACAGCACACAGAAATCTGCAGATGATTCAGCAATACAGGCAAAAGACGTTCTGSAAAGTATGTTTGCAAAATCTTGTATTGCATTAATAGATATTTTGAGCAAGAAAGGGCTTTTGGCTCCAATTCTGCATTGACATCACACCTGAATGAGATACTGAGGACTTCCTCCCCCACCCCACCTCTGGGTGGATAATACTGAAATGGATAATACTGAAATTGAACAATCATCCTTTGCATGATTAATCTTTATTATTGTTGTTGTTGTTGTTTTTATTATTTTTATTATTATTATTATTATTATTATTATTATTATTATTATTATTGCTGTTGTTGTTTTTAAACCAATGTTTAAAGCTAGATATTGATAAAAGAAATTAGTGTAGCTGCTGGCTTTGACGTTGAGTTTGTTTCCAGCAAAAAGGCTTAAAAGGTGGCTTTACAAAATGTTACCACTTTTTTGCTCTTCTATATCATATGCTGGCAGGAGGGAAGAGGTGATATGTTGGGCTTTGGTTTTTCACAGACAGTTAGGCCTGCAGATTTAATGCATACTCTAAGAATAAAATTGGACTGTTTCTAGCAAAAGCAACAATTCTTGTGACCTAATATACAGCATCCCTAGATCCAAGTTGGGACATTACAACTTGGATGAGTGAACTACCAGATCTGTGGAAAAAAAAATTAGCAGTTAGCAGTCAAAGTCCACACAATGGCTGATTATCTGAATAAATTGATACTGTAGATATTCCTGTCCTGTTGTACAGCAATATTTAAACAAAATTCAGTAGATTAGGATCCATAATTCTTTTCTTATAAAAAGGAAGTGAGACACACTTATGCWCTTTTGGTGTGTGTTTATAAGTGCAAAAAAAGGTGTACATGTATCACTAAAGTAAGCAAATGTGAACCTGATTGTGTCCAGGAAGCATAAAATGAGAATAAAATGCTTATTTTGCTGCTTTGCCACTTATCTATGCAAGATGGAGAGCCAAGTATAACCTCCCTGCTTGAAAGCCCACAATTGCATTCTAGATCCCAAAGAAAGCTATTTATTGTTGGTTTGTTCAACAAAGTGTGCCCTCTGGGATTACCCTTTGTGATTGGGAAAGAAAGAATTTTGTTTAATGTGTTCATTTGGAAAATTTTTTGCTTGACTAGCAACAAGACTCCTGGGTCACTAAGCAATAGTGCTCTTCCCTAATTGCCTTCAACTTATTTATGTTTCTAAGTCAGGCCTTTGGTAGCAGTTTTTTTCCAAATTATATAAAGTTAATATCCTGCTGCCCTGGAAAGCAGAATAATTTATAGAATGTTTATATGTAAAAATTACTTTAAAAAATTTGACTTCATGCAGAAAGCTTAAGTTTTTTCTTAAACAAGGATGAATTGACGCCAAGAAACACTGATTTTTTTTCTCCCTAATCTTCTCTGTCTCCCCTCCACACAAACATATTTGTTCTCTTTTTACATTAACTAAGAATATAGTCAAGTGGCAATTTGAGAAAATATCGTCTCAAGCTCCCAACTCTGCCTACATCACAGACAAAAATAAATGTGTAACTAGAATGTGGTGTATAATACTTGCAGTTCAGATAGCAGAAACATATCTAGGTTTCTCCAAATCTGTGAGAAGGAGTAGAAGAAAGAAACCCAAATGACTCTGTGCTACTGAGTACATGATGCTCATTTAGGCAAAAGCATGTTGGGTGTTAATTTTATCTCCTGGTATTCTGAATGATCCTATCATTAACAATTTCTGTTGGGTGATTAAGCAGTGCACAGGTCCTGCATCAGAGGGGTCCTTCAGCACCACACAACAAAGACTGATGCTTACTCTTAAATTTGCACATTTCTTTCAAATAGTAAATTGTCTAGGAGAAGGAAGAGAGCAACATTTTTTTTATTCACATATAATTTTCAACTTTTTTTTATTTTATCCTATTTTAAGGTCACTGCCTTTGTGTTGTAAGGCAATAGACTTTTCTCCAGGTAATTCCTAGCTCTGGGTTTCTTTTGAACTGCCCTCCTGAATTACACTTAATGTACTGTTCTCCCACTCTTATCTTCACACTCTTATATGCTGCTCCTTATGCTTAGAAATCCTTACTATCCATGCCAAATATCCACCCACTTCGTGCTCACATTCTTCCTTTAAACTGCATTTCCTTCAAGTSTATCAAAAATAATCTGCAAGTTAAGAAATATGTCAACCGTGCCTTGAGATGTGACAGTCTTCTGATCATCAAATTTGCTACTGCTGGCTGAATTCTTTAAATTGTGCATAATACTGAATAAATCAGGGATTAATTTTTGCTTAATATCACAGGTAGTGTCTTTTTCACTCTATATATTTTTAAATTTTTTTTTTAAGTACCTCAAAGTTCAGCCCAACTGCTTTCCTAGAGGCCATCTGGCTGAGCACTGCTGCTTGTTGTCTTGTTCTTGTCATTCTAGCAGAAAGCCCACTGATGGAAAAAAATGAGGCCAGTAAGATGTCCTTCCCATAAGAGAGCTGGGTCCAGTATCTTAGGCACAGACTTAGCCAGATAAAATTAACTTATTGGAGTTCTGTCTCAAGAAGATTGGTTCAAAGAAAAGCCCCAGAATGAATAAAAACTACAAGTGAACCAGAATATATTTTTTTGTGAACTTGTATGCAATTCTTAAAACCATTTGTTTTCACAGGGAGGTAATGCTACTTATAACCTCATTTGTTTGCATTCTTTTTAGTACTAGACAAAAAAAAAAAAACCTGGAAATAAAAAATTTCCATCCAAAACAGAGTAATTTATGTAAGTTTGATTTGTGCAACGTTAACTCCTACTTGCCCCTGAAAAGAAGTGGAATTGGAAAACTTTCAGGCTGCCTAAAATACGCTATCTTAAAAGAAAAACGGGGTTTTTTTAATCTGAGTCTACTAGYCTAAAAAGCTATTGAAATACTGCTCCTCAGTGTTTCTAAAATATGTACATTCTTCATCTGTTTGCTGATTGTCTGCAGCATAAAATTCAGCTTAGAATTCTTGCAAGGAAAAAAAAAAGATGTTGTAAGCCACTCCTCTGGATGCTTTGCTGCAAGAGAAGTAAATCTAAACACTGACTGCTAACAACACAGAAATTGTAAAAACATTGCTAAAACAAATGAAGATGACATTTTACAGGAAAAAAAAGTGCTATTTTCAAACACAGTTATGATCTTTTAGTAAGTCTTAAATTTCCATTTAGCTATGGTAAAATGATTGCCCGTGAGTGAAATCAGATCCAATTGCTTTTTCGCTTAATGTATCAGGGAAAAGCTTAAAGCCAGGACCAGAATGGATCCTCTAGGAGTTACGTACGGAACTCCCAGAAAACATTTTCCACTAAATTCTTTTGTAGTTAGTTTTCAGRTTTCTTTAAACTCTGATATAAATTTTCTAATACATAACCAAACCAAATGCCTTGTTGTAGGAGTTGGTCTTTCGGTAATGGACCAGCATCACCTTTCACCCCCAAACTTTTTGGTTTTCAGTCTCAACAGAGTCATAACTACCCATTACTGGAGATATTCTCCTGACTGCTCCCAGGATGTATGTCAGGCTGGACATGCATCAAAAGAACGTTTTACTTTCTGCCTGACCTAACTTTTCCTTTCTCTCATTCAATCAAATTATTGAAAGATATCCAGTTTTATGTGTTCCTGAGCTATGAGGAAAACAAGAAGCAGAAAAGGAGATTCTTTCCTGTCATGCTGCTCTGTAAATCAAGTCCTACATGTGTATCTTGTAGTCCCAAGAAAGTCTATACCCACCGAGTTTGAGAGAAGCTTCTTAGAAGCTGTTTTTTCCTTAAGCTTTTGCTAGTTTCTCCCTTTAAAATATTTTTATGACAGAATTATTCACATTTATCCCTCGTCTCTGAGATTGCAACCTGGAAATGTCCTGATTGTCAAGAAATGTTCTCAAGAATTAATCTCAATGCTCAGGAATTAATCTCTGTACTTCTCAGAATGAGAACAGATGCTTTGAATTCACGCAGTGGTTGCATACACTTTGCATGCCCCAGTGGAAATATTCTGTATCTTATAAACAGAAACACCACTTTGTCTTCCAGGTTTTAGCTTGTGCTGTTGTATGGATGTTAGTGTGGGTAGAACTCAGATCATTAAGGATGTCATAGAGGTGCCTTATATTGTTCCTGGGGTTATGACTACGTGTTTTAGTAAACTGGCTGGAGCAGGATCTTAATATCTTGCAAACTTGAGTATTAAACATGAAAAACCACTCTTTTGTCATAAAAATGAGATGCAGTAGGAAATTACTAGTTTATTTTTTTCCTGTGATGCAGACAATAAAGAAAGTGTCTTCCAATTTCCACATAGTACCTTTTGTCACACAGGGTAAGAATGTACATGAGTCAGCCTTAGTTGTGGATTTTTTTTTTCCTTTGCCCAGTGAATTGTTCCTATTATACAAAGACCTTGGAGTCCTAATGCAAAATTTCAAAGTGTTTCTATTAAGATGTTCTGGATCTGCTTTTAGGGGTTTTGTTTGTTTTGTTGTGGTTTTGGTTTTTTAAAATTTTTTGGGATAGCTTGTGTGTGCTGACAAACTGTGTATCTTAAGCCATAATCATGCTTTGCCTTTAAAAACACTTCTGTGGTACAAACAGAAGAAAAACACCCTGCTTTGCTCACACTTTGTTTGAAGGAAGTTTACTGGTTTTTAAGTACTTCAAAGATACAAAACCTGATCCAAAATGTTGCATGAATTCCATATGTTTTTACAGCTATTCAAAAAGGAGTGCAAAAAGAGACCTTTCTAATAGGGTAATGTTTTTGCAACCACTTTGCAGAGCAACAAAGAAAAAAGTTACAAAAAGCCACTCAGAGTTGTGCAGTTCAGCTGTGTCCATGAGGAAGCAACTCCTGTTGTTGACAAATGAGAGTTGCTTGACTTGACCTCAGGCAGCATGAGGTCAAGAAATATTAATAAAATGCTTTCTTAACTGTTTATTTCTGCTCTTTTTTGTGTGTCCTTGTTGTGACGTGACAGAGCATTTGGGGTCAAGTGCCAAGCTATCAGTGGAGATGGAGTAAAGCATCTTTATGTGAGCCTTCGCTGACACAGTCTCAGCCGTGACTCAGACAGGGTAAGTTAACTGATTATACTTAACTTTCTCTACTATGGTAAAATGAGTTGCAGYGAGAACACACTGAAAGCCAAGGGCCTCTAAATACTTTTCCCTTTTATGGAATAGAGCTCCCAGATCTCCATTTCCTGGAGATTGTACTCTAAGCCTACACAGTGGTAAAAGAAAGTTCTCTGCATTCACTGATCTATATCTGACTACAAATTTGAGCTCAGGGGATCATTTTTTTCCTAACTATTTTAAGCAGTAAGTTTGTAATAACAGACCAAAATGTTAAAAAGCACTCCATCCTCTCTTTTATTTCTTTTTCTTACTTTTTTTTTCTTTAGATTGTCTCCTCTTAGTGTGGGAATAAGCAGAATTTGGTGAATAGGATAAGTAATTTGTATGTGTTTGCTTAACTCATTTTGTAGGTGCAAAAGGCTTATGCAGACTGAGATTGTAGATCTTCGCCCACATCCACTCTGCCTGTGACATGTGAGTTAATCTCTACAAGTATTTAATTTTAAATGATAATTTTGAAGCTCTTGCAATTTCTGAAAGAATGGAGTTTTGGGGAAGATCGCTTAGTCTGATAAAACACTACAATAATGTCATGACATCCTTTGATAAGATAGAGGCAGGCCAGACAGAATTTGATCAGTGAAGAAAAAGGAAGAAATAAAAATAGAAGTAACAGGATCCTGAAATTGTCTCAGTGCCTAGGATGCTGATATGTGTTTACACACCTTGACTGTTTTTAAAGTGCAGGTGTATTTTTTTCTCTCTCCTTTCAGTGTCTTCAGGGCCAGTGATTACAGGTGTTTCAGTTGGTACCTCACTGTACTGCATGTATTGTTAACTTATCATTTCTTTCTTTGATTGAAACATGTTTATGCTTGTGGAAAGGAGAGGAAGCTGGCAAAGCTAATGGTAGCATGATTCCAAAGGCTATTCAGCTGGCAGATGAGCCAGGCTTAGGACCAGGATAGTCGTGCTCTCTAGCACAGGGTTCAGGAAGGCTGTCAGCTGGTTTTGTTCCATCATTTCTAAACCTTTGCCTTTCCTACTAGTATCAGAAGGCAGTAATGGATCAGAAAATGGCAGAATTCTTTGCACAGGATGGTTATATCCATTTGCATTTACAATACATGATGTTTGTGCTGGGTAAGCATCATAAAGTCTTTAAAAAATCTGGGCTACTGATTTTAAGAATGGTGCACAGGTTAAAAATAAAATTTTAGACTGAAAAATTAGTAATTCAGGAGTTCTAAATCCTATAGTTTATTAATTGAACTACATCCTTATTTGAAATACCAATATATAGCAGTCCTCACTTTGGCAGTGTACAGGACTGCAGCAGTCCAGGTGTGCAAAGATGGTGTTTGTTTTAAGAAGCTTAAGAATATGAATAATTATGTGTAAGCTTTCACTGCTCCAATATAGTCCTCAGCACTGGGGTTTTCTGGAGAGGTATTAGGAAAAAATGGAAAGTCAGAAGAAGAAATTTTCCTACTGATCAGCCTACAGAGATTTGGAGCTTATTCCTATTTGAAAGATAGCTCTGTAAGGAAATCAGAGTAGGCTTCTAATTGTGTCAGAGACAGCCTGAACTCAGTCCACTCCAAATCTGGGGGTTGTTAAGGTGGCGTAAATTCATCTTTCTACCCTCCGTTCTCCTTGGCTGTACTTTCTGTGCTGCATCTCTAGGACAACACAGCTCGGGATTTGTCCCTTTCTATTCTTAGACAAGCCTGCTGATTTCTTTCTTTTTCTTTTAAAGTTTTTTTGCTTTTTAAATCTGAAAAATGAACTGAAACTTGATGTGCTTAATAGCTCTTTCTTGTTTCAAGATAACTTGCATTGCTTTTTTAAGTTTAGTATGTACTAGGAACTCGGCTAAGACCAGAAATAAACCATTTTGATGCAATAGCTTATACAATTCCATGTAGGACTGCAAACGTGCTTTGGCTGTGACTCGAAACATTCCTGATTTTTCAGGCCCAGCATTCTGTTGAGTTGAGTCTATCAGAACCATTATAAATTCGTCAGGCAAACACTAAGAGGGTTGAGATAAACAGCGAGATTTATATCTTGTCTCTTTTTTGTTTTGTTTTGTTTTTTATTTGAATTTAAGTTCTTGCAAACTCAGAAATTGCATTGGATGCCAGGATTTTGTTACAGAGATGAAAAGCAAGTCCATGTCACTTTTTTTAGTTATCTTGCTTCCATCTCATCTTCATGTGTTGCTAATAGTTGGTAACTGTTCTTTGGTGCAAAAAATAATTGTTGAAACACACAGTTGTTCAGTACTACTGCTATCTGTACAATCTCTGAGGGTTTATTAAAATATATGTGATCATAAATGTCTATTTTCCATCATATTAGGGGACTTCAAATATGTTTTGCCTTAATAACCATTTTTAAAGCTTTTTATTCATAGAAAGTTTCCTCTTGAAGGAATATTTGAAGTCAGAGGTGGGTAAAATCATGATAAAAACATGAACTTCCACTTACTTCAGTAAAACTAGAAATTCACCTCTAACAGGTTCAACGTGTCTAGAAAAGCTTGAAACATGATGTCCCTACAGCATATAGTGCTCTGAAAAATCT
Organism: Amblyornis subalaris; assembly: GCA_018881555.1. Classification (NCBI taxonomy): domain Eukaryota; kingdom Metazoa; phylum Chordata; class Aves; order Passeriformes; family Ptilonorhynchidae; genus Amblyornis; species Amblyornis subalaris. The sequence goes on along the minus strand of JACAXG010000045.1, from coordinate 6,259,966 downwards.
TTATGCCCACAGTTCAAAAAGTCTGTATCTTGATCTTCATAGATCAAGATATGCTGCATCTTTTTCAGTCTTTATCAGAGAACTGCAAGTAAATAATTACTTTTCCTGAACACACTAATTCTTGCATAGGATCCCTTTTACAATCTATTAGTTCTGCATTAAATTTCATGTGAGGTGGTTTTGTATTCCTCTTCTAGTAAAAGAGAAAATTAAGTTTCCAACTTAATGTGAAATAAACCTAAGTAACACATGGGTCTTAGCTGCTTCTGTAGTCCAAAGTTTTCACACATTCTGTAGGTTTTACAACACGGATTTTTTTTCTGTGAGGGCTGAGGTGAGGAACTTGTCACTACTGAGATTGCTTCAGAATTTCTTGTGAGTGTTTTTGCCTCTTTTTGCTTTTTGCTTTTCTTTTTAAAGCAACAGATGTGTTTTGACAATTTTAATTGGCAACCTCAATAAACTGACATGTTCCTGAATACGTTTCTTTGCCCACCCCTGAAATGAAAGGGAAAATTGTAGAAAGTTGATCTTACAATGCAGTAGTCAGCAGTCCCTAGTGCAGACACCAGTCTGTGCACCGTGTGGTCTCAGCTAACTCTGTGTGTGTGACCTGCAGGCAGCACCGGGGAGTGCAGTGATATATTGATGAGCACAGCGCTGTATTGATGAGGACACTGATGTATCGATGAGGACGCTGATGTATTGATGAGGACGGTTCCCTGACTCCCAGGCGGGTGTCACAGTAAGTATTGCAATCCATCCCTTACCACCGTAAGGACTGATTTGTGCTTTGCACTGCTCATCCTCAGACTTTGGTACAGGCTTTCATGCTGATGTTATCTTTGTGAATGCAGTGCCTCCCCTTGATACTAATAACAAAAGTTTTCTAAGCTAATAGATAGTGATTTTTTTTCCCCCTCTTTGGCCATTTCTGCTATTTTGCTTCAGAAGTCTTGCACACTGTTGTCTTGTGCAGAGGTAGGCCAAGTCTTTGCACAATTCACCTAGGCCTTGCTCTTGCTCAAAGGAAGAGTGCCACCCTCTGGGGTTCCAGTTTTGCTCCTCTGAGATCTGAGATCACTCTCTGTAGCATTAAAACTTTGTTAGTTACTAAAGGTATATTATGGAAGAGTTGACTTACTAAAGATATATTATGGAAGAGGGACCTCATCAATGTCTGTCAGTATCGGAAGGGAGGTGTCAGAGGATGGACCAGGCTCTGCTCTGTGGTGCTGAGCAATAGGACAAGAGGCAATGGGCAGAAACTGATGCCTAGGAAGTTCCACCTGAACATGAGAAAGAACTTCTTTACTGGAGTGACAAAGCACTGGAACACATTGTCAGGAGCGGCTGTGGAGTCGCCCTCACTGGAGATATTCAAGAACATTCTGGACGCAATCCTGTGCCATGTGCTCTGGAATGACCCTGCCTGTACCATGTCCTCTGGAATGACCCAGCAGGGAAGTTGGACCAGATGACCCCCTGTGATCCCTTCCAGCCTGACCCATTCTGTTGTTCCATGATATCCAAGATGCTGTTTACTTCTTAGAGGATATTTAGAGAAGGTAGTTTGGTCACATCATAGTGGCAAAATAAAAATCTGTAAGTGGAGGAAAGAGATGGAAATAGCAACAAGAATGGAAGATTGTCTGTTTTGAATGCATTTGCTAAGTTATACTTGACCTTGAAAGCTTTAGTTAATAAAACACAAGATAGCATTTTTAATTTTAAACCTTAATACTGTTTGTTATTGTAAAGTGATCTCAGTGTTAGAGCAGAGTTTTAAATGGATTTGATTTGTATTTTTGGCATCTAACACAGCCTGCAGATCACGGGGCCTCCCATCGCTTATGCCTTCAGGCTAACTTGAAACAGATACTCCCAGCAGTGCATGGTCCTGTTAGTCCACATTGCAGTTCCACGTGCTTCACGCTGCCCACCATGCCAACCTTACCCGAAGACAAGGGACAAGCAAAAGAGGCACAGCACAACAGCTCCCCTCCAGCCAAAGTAAGCACTCTTACTTACAAAGGTGTGTTCTGACACTTGCTGGAAACCCGAGGCTGAAACCTGTTTGTGTATATTTAGGGGGTTATAAAATAAAATCTAATTGTTGCTCTGTATTAGTGTGTTTTACTTAATTGACGAAGCAATGAATGATCCTTCAGATGATATTCTTAGAGTTCTTCAAATATTTTATAGCCTAAGGGATGAGAAGTTGCTCAAGGAGTTGTTTATAATTTTGAACTGGAGGCTTATAAATGGTTCCGAACAGACAGACATATATCAAAGCTGTCCAAAATGTCCTTTCTGATGTTATTACAGAAAACTTTAAACTTTGAGAACAGAACTTAGGCTTGTACTTCACAGTAGCCTTGGGACAACTCGTGTTGCTTTTACAGATATAGAAAATGTCATGCAATCCATGTGTGTGTGAAGGACGGAAATGGGTTTTTTGGTTTGTAGTCTTTCTCAGTGCTTTGTTTACCACAGCAGTAGCTGAACATACACTGGGACTATACAGAGAGCAGATGAGTGCTACCCAGACATATTCATCAGTTTGCCTCAAATTTGTGGCATCTACCTGTTTTAACACGTTTTCTTTGAGACAAATTTAAAAAATCAGTAAGAGATGGGTCTTCTCCCTTTTCAGTAATCTATACCACAGGTAAAAAATAACTTTATGTTTTAATAAACTGGGTTTGGGGTTTTTTTTAATTGTTAGCTTAGCTGAAGTAAAGAACCTGACTGTGATTAAGAAATCACAGGTTATCCAAATCATCCAGTTTCGTGCAAACTGGTATAAAGAAACAGAGGATTTATAGTCTGGCACATGCTCAGTAAAAGATGTAACACTGTCATTGGATTTGAGGACACTACATTCCACACTTTAGGTGAAAACATCCGCTGCTTTACCATTGTTGGAAAATATTGTCAGCAGTGAGCTCTGCACTGATTTGTCATGCTTTCCATCTAAATTGCATATTGTCCTGAGTGTGAATTTCCTGGCTTAAGATAAACACCCCAGGTGGATGCAAGTTCATCAGAGTACTGGCTCATGACAGATATTAGCTCAAGATGATTTTACTGGGTTTTTTTTTAAACTTGTCTATGTGAAAAGTATTTTAGTACAAAAGAACTTGCTGTGTAAAACATACCCAAAGAGGCAAAACATGAAAATCTAGCAGACATCAGTGATTCTAGTCTTGAGTGTGCTTGTCAAATGGGAGAAATGAAGATTTCCAACTCCCTCATCTAAAAACATTAGATTTTTTAGTACGTTTTACAGGCCTTTTACAGGTAGGTCTTAAATGAACTGTGATAGCGTGATAGTTCATTAATGAGTTAATTGTGCAAAATGCTTCATTTTAGATAAACGGCAATTTTTAGGYACAAAGTAACAGTGGAAGGATTTTAACTAACACACTGCTCATAACCCTATTTAAGTTAAGGTTTGCCACTAGCCAATGTTGTGAAAATTTGATCTTGTTCATAGCTGTTGTCATTCTCAGGTCTTGTTGCAGACCAAGTTCTACAGCATAACTATAAGTCACTCTAAGTAAAACAGCTTATTATTGTGAGCTAAGGACTTGCAAGTGAGGAGAGGGCATCAGAAGCATCTAACAACTGGTGGATTTTTTTTCTGCCATGCAACAAAACTTTCCAAGTCTGGAATCTCATCTCATCTAAAGTGCCGTCTGGTGTCTAAAAATTTCCTCACTGTGTTTCAGGAGATCCTTCCCCACCTTTTCCCTGCATGCCCAAATGCACACAGATTACAAGACAGTTCTGACATAAAGAAAATGAACCTTACATCACATGTAGCTTCCTGCATGTTTCAAGTACCTTTTACACGATGGGAAGACCTGGGTTCTATGTCTCAAATTCATTTTGAGAAAACAAATGTCGGTTTCCATTTCAGTGTTTCTGAAACAACAGCAGCCTGTGTTCACCATTCTGATTAAACAACAAGCATCAAAGTATTCCTTAGTTCTGTGTTCCTGAGGGAAGGAGATATGAAATTCCCACTAACACGAGTGTAAGGGCAGTTAGCCTAATTCAAAGAACATTACCTCTGATCTGAATTAAGAGCATGTAGTTGAACTCTTTAGTTTGTGTGCTTCTCTTGTTGCAGTAATTATTGAACATTTAAGACTTCTTTTATACAGAATCATTTTCCCCCACCATAAATCATAGAACTTCGTAGTCAGATGTAACTTTTATTCATTTCCATCTTTAAATTTAATTAGATTTATTCCACATAGGATAATATAATATTATAATATGCTTTCACTGACACCCTCAAAAACTGATTTTCAGGTTTTAGTATTAAAAATGTAATTTCTATGCACGTAATGCATGCCTGCATCAAATAAAATTATATCCTTACCAGTTATGCTAAAATTTATAGTGGCCGATAGATCTCCCTACACTTTCTGAGTTGGTGGTGAGCTGTCATCTTTCCCTCTTGTTAAATCCAAGATCCCTATTTCTGTTTCCAGCTTTCTCTCTATGTATCCTGATCACTGGATCACTAACCCTATTTACTGGCTCTTCTGACTGCTGAGGAAAACTCTGTCTCAGGTGTTCATAGTGTTTCTTGTACACTGATTATTCCACCATTCAAACTTCTGCATTACTTTTTATTTTTTATTATTCCTACTTAAATTTGTATTTTATTTTTATTAGATCACTGCATGTTATCTGTTTTGTTCTGAAGAGGACATGTTTGCTTTGTTCTCCTGTTTCAACTAGATGCAGTTACAATGGAATTTCATTACCTTACTTGCTAAACTCTAAGTTCAGCACCTTACTTAAATATCTAAATTCAAGGTTATTTAAAACCCCATCTCACTCCAAAGAATGTTCTCTGACATGCATAACTCTTCTGAGGTCTTTCACATAAGGCTCTGTTTCAGGGCAGATTTTTTCTGAAGTTCAGTCCAGAATTTAATTAATATCTAAGAATATGGCCAGGTGGCAGAGGGTTTTCTTTTTTCTTTTTTTACTTTTTTCCCCAGAGCTTTAAAGAATTCGGGTGGTATACAGTAAAGCCCTGTCATCTGACTGTCTGGCGTGGTAGGTCTTTCAGCAGAGAGTATTTTTGTATTCCTCCCTACCCCCCCATTAATCTTCAAACCCATCCAAATTTGGCTGGATTATAAAACTTTCAAAAGCACATTTTCTGTATGCTTAGTGAGGGCCCAGTAAAACTTAAGAGCCAGGATGTCTGCAGGTTATGCCTCCACCCTGAGAATCCCTGATCCTCTTGGCTATTCTGTTATGGATCAAACTGCCTGTGCCACCCTCTCAGCCCTGCACACGCCTCCCTGCAAGCCTAGGTGGCACATGGTTATCCTTGTGGAGCAGTTCCCACTGAGCCATTGAGGTGGAGTCAGTTTTACCCTATGTTTTTGTGGGGAGAGGGCTTGGGACAGAAAGGAAGCAGAGACTTGGGTAGCAGGCAACCACTGTAGAAGGAGATGAGGCAGCTGTTGGGAATAGCTGAGGAGCAGACAGGTCTGGGAGAGTGATGGAAATCTTCTGTGTCATCTTTGTGCAATTGAATGACTGTGAGACAGCTTAAGCTTCCTGTAAAGCTTCTCTTCCAAGACCTATGTGTAACAGCCTAAGCACTCCTCAAAGTATGACAATTTCTTTTGATTGGAGCCAGCTGGCCCTGCACAGAGCTTCCTGCTCTGGCTCTTCCTGCACCTCTCCTGTACAATGTAGGCTTGGACAACAGGGGCCAGGAGGTTTCACTTGTGTAGATGCTGAACTCCTACAGCTGCCGACCAGGATTAATGTTTTCTACCTGACCTGAACTAGCCTTGGTTGCAGCCTCCTTTTTTTTCTTTTCTTTTTTTTTTTTTTCCCTTTTTAATGAGCTGTTTTTAGAGTCCTAAAATGGACTTGAGTGACTTCAAGGCTGATGTTACATCATTCAAAAGTTTTTGCTTTTTGGCAGTCATGAGATTARTATAACCATTGTGCATGTCTATTCAGCTGATTTGCCCTACAAGCAGGGCAGTCACCTACAGTTTTGTCACTGATAAAGTATATTGTTAATTATTAACATTTTCAAGAATATTACTAAAAATTGCTTTCAAGCTATTGTCATAAAATGTCAGTTGTGCACTTGAATCGCATATGCTTTGGCATTCTAACATTTTCAGTATTAGAAGGATATTTTTCTTAAATTTAAATCTTCACAGTGTTTTCTTGGCATGTTCCCCATCCTGCTCTCCTGTGACTGACAAGGTGAACTTGCCAAGGAACTTCATATGAGAATTATGAGTATAGAAATGTGGATCTGCATGAAGTGTTTTTATKTTAGTAAAAAAAAAAAAAAGCTATTTACAATAGAATCAAGAATCCTAAATCAGGGGTCCAAATCAAGGCATATTTTACTGCCTTTGAGAGGTAGAAGGGTTATGCTATATACTTTAATATCATAGCCTTTTCCAAGTACTTCTAGAGTCCTGTCTTACAAATTTCTTATGAAACTTTGGGATGTAGTTTAAAGAAAAATGTAGACTCCAAATAACAAACTAAAAGAAAATACTTGCATATACCAGTGCCCAGCAGAAGCAATTAGGATGTGAGAATTTACAAATTATTCTGTAAATTTTAGAAGTTGATTGATGGCAGTCCTCTGCCACTACTGGGAGGCTCTCCCTCCAGCTGTTTTTGGTTTTAATCTGAATGTAGTACTTGGGGTAGAAGTAATCATTTTTTACTACATATGAGAAATCCACAGTACTTTATTCCATCTTGATGCATCTCCACTTGTGATATCTCACAGGAAACTGATTCCTTTTCTTCAGCTGAATGGCATCATTATGCAGAAGGTGTGGGATTAAGTTCTTGAGGCAAGGTCTCACATTTTTTAAGCAGGCAAGCATACATTAAAATTCAGTGCTAGTTTCCCAGTTTCTTTTATCACTTAAAAATGATATTTTATTTTATTAAATATTCCAATTATATTTTTCTAAATATATTTCCAAGGGAAAACCATGTGGAACTCTTAACAAGATTACTTTAAATTATTTTCTAGGGCATTGGATATCACGTGTACACTTAACACTGTGTTTATTCAAGCTTTCATTACACAGTAGTATCATTTGGAGTGTTGGTGTGCTTAATTTAGCCCTGTTACACAGAGCTGCTTTTCACTCTTGCGTTCAGCTCATAAATTCACTGAAGGGTTGTACATGTACTTCTGTAGAGGAACGGTTTGCTGTGTGAAAAAACTGTGTCTTCCATTTTAAAGCTTTCCCATTAGTTCCATGCTTATTGAATTTAGCTTGCATGCATTAAAACTTTTTAAAGAAAACAGATATTCCAGGTCTCCATCATCTCTTCTGAATAATTTAAGTACAAGCCTCTAATTCACATTTTGTTTTATCAAATTACAGCTAATTGTCTCTGAGTTCAGTCATTTTCTCTTTTAGGTAAATTGAGCAATACACATTATTTTCCACATATAGCATCAATATTCAGTGGTTTGAATTTCTGTTTAACTACATTCTTGTATTTGTCACAAACCATTCAGGACACTACTGTTGAAGGGACAACATGCAGCACACCTTCTATTGTTCTTCCAGAGAATGCGGTTACACCAGATGCAGAAATTGATAAAAATCTGGTTAACAGGTATTATATAATAAATTAACAATCTATCCATAAATTTTAGGTGCTGTGTTTCTAAAATATTGCTCGGAAATGTATATTGTATGAAAATATTATTGCTGTATCTCTGTTTGTGATTTGGTCATATTGTCTTTGCATTTTGAGGGTGATATTTAGAATGTGGGGGTGGGAACAGGAATATAATTGAGACTAAAAGAGTAGAGTTTCATGTAGCACTGAACCTGACAACCCAATTCATTGAGTTGGACAACTTTAATGTCTAGTTTGAATACTGTAATACAATAAGTTTTGAAGCAGATGTTTGGGCCTGTTCACCTAGATGGAACAAGGATACCACCTTGAGGTTAAGCATATGTGAAAGTTGTTGAATAGAAATAGTAATCCTGTTTGAAGCTGAAGACTTCAATTCAGTTTTGAGTTGAATTAAGGTTATTTCCAGTCTTCTGATAAAGCATACTTTCTGACCTGGGATTTTTAATTTGTTGACCTGCCACTAGACTTAAAATAGTCTAAAAAGACATATCAAAAAGTATAGATCATAAATCTATAATTTGTTTGTATTTTTAAAAGTGTACTTCTCTGAACTTCAAGATTAGTTTAGATTCAGAGTTTCAATGCAGCCCTTTAAAAGCAGAATTATTTGCTGGATCAGCATTTAAATTTCTTCAGTTGTTTGAGACTTTTACATGGTTTGCAATTTAGAAAGATCCCATGGGAGTGTCAATATGGGAGCCTAAGGAGTTATTTCAGCCATAAAATTTACTTTAAGATGCAGTAACAATTTAAAAAGACTAAATTGTTTTTTGCTGTGTACCATACTTACATACTTGAGTTTCAAGTCATGGTGATGACATAAAGAAATGTAGGGATTTTTTCTGAGAAATTAGAAGTTCACAGTGTATGAGGTTAATAGCAAATTTTGGAACTCTTTTGTGAGACCAATTTCTGCAATTTTCCATCTTTCTGCAATCTCCTCCATTTTCTAGTTGTTTGGACGTGAGAGGAACTGCAGTAAATGCTTTTTGCCTTCATTTTCTAATCAAAGTGCTTTGTTTTTAGTGTTAATTTTTTATAGACAATAAATAAGGACCATTTTTGTGGTGGCACACGTAAGTTTTGTTTGTTCATTTTTCTCTCTAGGCCTCGTAGTCCTCATAGGAGACATTCTAACCGTGCCACTAGGAATTCAACAAGTTCATTGACTTCTGTTGGTAAGAAGTGATTATTCATTTAAACTAGATTGTTTTCTCAGAAAACGTGACATGCGATAAAAACCTATATATCTGACTGTATTGACTACAGTAATGCATGCACAGGGAATACTGCTGGCATGTTGAATTGTGATCAAGAGTTTGTAAGTGGATTGCATGCAGACCAATTCAGGGAAATATGCACTTCGTTATTTTCTTATAACTGTTAGATTGGTGCATTAGCTTAACATTTTTAGAAGGCTTGACATATACTTGTTTAAAATTTCTCGTTGAGTACAAAATACTGTTCAGTCATACTGGTTTTGTTACACTCAAGATTACCTGCTCAATGAAAGTAGAACTTACCATGCCTTGCAAATCTTCTCTTTTGCTGGCACAGGGAAAGTGTCATGGAAGGTCTTTCTCTCAAACTTCCAACACACAAATCTTAGTTTAAACCCAAACAGATATTTCACTGAAAATAGATTGCTTTAAGAAGGTTCAATCTGTGAGTATAATTTTTGACAGCCTTGAAACTGAACTAAATTTGAAGAAATTAAAACCAAAGCATTCCTCCCTCCCCCCCAAAAAATCAATCAAAAACCAATAGTGAAACGATCCCATGCCCACAAACCAAAAACCCTTGAGTCTTTGCTGCTTACTTATGCCCTTAGCTTTTCTGAAGACTGATGGTTCTGTAATGGCTCCTGTCAAATTTTTAAATATTTTTCTCATATTACCTGGTGACTTTCCTCCCCCTCATCCAAGCTGTTTTTAGATGCTTATAAAAGCCATTTATACTGACTCACACAGAAAGGACCTTTCTGACAACTGACTGCTTTCTTTGCTTCATCATAGCCTGGAAAATTGTACAAACTGGTGCTCAAAGTTTAGTGTTTTCAACCAATTTGAAAGCCATGGAGTAACGAATTGTTAAATTAATTTTTAAAACGAGTATGCATAAATCTTTGTTGGGTAACTTTGTGGGTTCTTAGCCTTGAAAAACTGAACATGAAAATTCCATGAAAAAACTCAGTCTACAACAGAAATGCCATGACTGTTAGTTGAGATGGCTCTAATGGCACTTTTATTTAGAAATTAGAAAAACTGTCTTGGAGACACTGCTAGAAAAGCCAGTTTCACATATTCAGAGCATTTTTGATCACAGTGACTTAACTTTAGTGGGTTATCTGTGTTTTTGAGGACTTGCTCTAAACTTGAGATTATAATAACATTAGAAATGAGCAGATATTAATTTTTTTAAAATGCAAGCTCTAAGCTAAATTTATGTGTTTGTTTTGTACTTGTTACTCTGGCATGCCACGATACTCCTGGAAATGGGAGGTACTGCTCTAATTCTGACATTTTCTGCACAGACAACAGTGGTCATGTGATTGATCTGGTAAATGATCCACTACCAGATGTCAAAATATCAGAGGAAGACAAAAAGAAGAACCTTGAGTTATTAGAAGAAGCAAAGAAAGTGAGTGAGAGGTTTCTAACACGCAGAGGCAGAAAGTCAAGAAGCAGCCTCCCAGAGTCACCCACAGGTAGGTGCAGATCCTGAAAACCAGATCTTGTATTCTACTTCAGACGTCTGTAAAGGCAAACATATACTGCAATCTATACATTGGTGCTGTTCACATACATGTTATTAGTTTGAAGGTCAGAATCCCTCTTCTTCTCCTCACAGTTCCACATAAAACAGAAATGACCCATCCATGTATTCAGATGTGTCAGGCTAAAAGGGTGTAAAGTTTCTAAGTGCCTGAATGTCACACTGCAAACAGTGTAACAAGCATGAAGTATTTCTACTGAAAACTGAAAAATGGTCACAAATTATTGTTTAAATGAAATTTTAGTGGCAAGATTCATACTGCTGAAAAAAACATTCCCTCCAGACACAATTACACTGACTCTTATTCTGAACATAGCCATAAATTAAGCTACATGGACCAGATCTTCCTTGAAAAACAGCAGAATAAAATGTTTTGTTCTAGAATGTCAGTTGAAATTATTTTTCCCCTTGTATGAAGTGTTTGACAACTGGAACAAAATGCCATTTTGCCATGAAATAGGACTTTCATTTTGCTTTGAAATGCCAGTTCTAACAAAGTTCTGTCTTAAAATTGGCCTGACACTTTCTGCAGGGAAAAAAAACCCGCAACTATACATCATCTTTTTTTTTTTCCTAAATTCCTCCTGAATCTTCTTTTGTGCTGCATCTCCTCAGTATTTACAGTATCAGAAAAGTGAGAAGAACAAGGATTCCCTGTATCAATAGAAATTTATCCATTTTTGACAGGTATAAGACATAAAACCCAATAAATACATCCTAACTGCCAAGCACAACTTGGTAATTAAAATGGCTTGTCAGGTTCTGGACAAACACATGACTGATGACTATGCTATTGATGTTTTAATCTTATCTGAATTCTAAAAATACAGAAGCTAAAAGCCTAGGAAGTAAAATTACCTTTTGTTTTGTTTTTGTCTTTGTTGTAATGAAGCAGTTTCCCCTACTCTTAGTCCTAAAGTTTCACCAGTAGCATCTCAGAGCAACTCTCTCACTCTTCCACTTCCATCAGGTAAAACGATCATAGAATCATTAAGGGTGGAAAAGACCTCTAAGATCATCAAGTCCAACCATTTGCAGGCTCAAAATTTAACTTATAAAAGCTCACTAAAAATGTATTTGTTTAGTATTTCTTGAGTAGATTTGAGCATCTACTCCTGAGTATGATAAAGCCCATGAATGCATACAAAATATATTTTTGCATATAGATATTTTTGTTATATTTTTATTCTTGTGGTCCTGCAAGTTCACATTTTTTTTAAGTTTATGAATAACGGAGGTTTGAGAAGCTTTAATGATGTTTCACTTACTATATGTTTGATTTCTTTTTTTTCCTTTTTAATAGTATTTTTGACATTTAAATTTTTGTCTTTAATACATTTTGGAGAACTGTGCACATATGTTTTTTTCTAATGCTGTAGTAGTAAAAATTTTGAGCAAAATATCAGGATATGCCCTAATTATGTGTGTATCTTTCAGGATCTGATCCATTCACAACCACTAGTATCGAGCCAGTATCTCCAGGGCAGGTATGAGCTTAATAATCTGTGCAATAACCTGGTTATTACAGTACTGTATTATAATATGCTGCCCTTTTAGTCCCTGATAAAAATTATATGTTTGGAATACCATTTTATATATCGAGATTGGATTACTGATATTTCCTCTGTACAGCAAGGGACTAATAAATGTTTACTCTGAAGACAAAAATCCATGAGATAACAAGTGCTGAAAGTTCATAGAGATCTATTAAGTGTAGAAAATAGAAAAAGATCCAATATAATCCTAATTGTGAAAAAAACTAATCCCTAAAGGTATTTCATAAATAAATGTGACAAGCAATGTAAAAATTAAAGAGATTCACAGTTCACACCTTAATATCTACACCTAACATTTGCAGCATAGATATGAAAGATAACCTTGTAAGGCAACTTTTTCTTCCTTTTTTTGCTAGAATAACAGGACTGTGAAAGAGGATGACAGGCAAACTGCAGAGGTAAGTGTTTCACATTAAGAGTTGAACAAAGTCTGCTGGTTTGTCTTAGCACTCATGTGACTTATTTATGTGACTAAAAAAGCTGAAAGACTGTTCACTGAGTGAAAAGAAAATTACACTGATCTAAGAAATTGTGAAGCACCTGCAAATGTAGTAGAGGACAATGGGCTTGCAGCTGTCTTTACATCCTGTTATGCACCCTGTTCTAGCTCAATTGAAATCAATACACTAAATAACTTTATAAAAGTAAAAATATCTACTATAGCCATTTTGGTGTATGTCAGTATTTTAGACCTTACATTACATTAAGATGGTGAGGAACTTGGCTTTATGAGGATTGCTATAATGGACTTTGGAATAGGAGAGGTTAACTCAGAAGTTCAGAGAGGAGATTCCCAATTCGTTATTCTTCAAGTGCCTTTTTAAAATTATTTCTTTTGTCAACAACACATATTCAAAAGCAAATGTCAGTGAAAAGGAAATGGCTTTTAACAATGAAAATCTGTCCTTGGGCAGGGGAAAAGAGGAATATGGACGTGTTTCTCTGTTTTATATGTGTTCCTGTACTTTCAGAATGCTGCAAAAGGATTAATTGATCGAAGGCAGAATGATCAAAGAAAGATTTCTCAGGGAAGGCTGGTTCCTCGTTCTGCTGGTTTTGAAAACTCCAAAGAGAACCATTCAGACCAAAAAGAAAACTTTGATCCACGTAAACATATGGATACTTTGCCTAAATGCTCCCCTTCAGCTGGTGATGGTGGCAGAATGTCTCTTAACACTTGCATGAACGTTTGTGAAAATGAACTTGGAAAATCATTCCTCAAGAAAGGAAATGATGTTCCTTTAAGAACCCATCTACCAGGACCAGGAATAGGAAATATGGACTCAAAGCTAAAAATTCCTGTTGCAGAAATGAGGGACCATAAAGTTTCATGTAAACCAGAATTTAAACTGTGTGGACTGCGTCCTCCTCTACTACGGGCTGTGTCCTGGGATAGCTTGGAGCCTGGGCAGAAAGAGAAAACCCCTTTAAAATTATCGTCTGAGGAAGATAAAAGCTCTGTTGGTAATAAATCCAGCAATCAGTTAAAAGCATTCAAAGACCTTCAAATCCAAGTTCAACCAGTTCGAATGCAGAAGCTGACAAAGCTCAGAGAGGTAAGTCCTGTCATCCGTTGTATCCTGTTTTAAAAAGTCATTTTCATACTCTACTAAACCTTCAACCTGCTTAGCATTATTTTTATCACCGCAAGAAACATACAGTGATATAATGGGAAACAGTTTCAGCATAATCAATACAGAATTGTATCATGTTTTTCCTTTGCAACTTTAGTAACCAGTAAGTAAATTCCATGGAATTATTCCACTCCTTAGTTCTCTTCAAATATGCATCAAGTGCACTGTGGTATCTTGGATGCCCACGTATGCGTGTGCGTGTGCTCTTGCATGAGTACATTTGCAAGATCTCAGAGGACAGGAAATGGGTTTAGTATGATTAGTAGATTGTTGAATATTCTCAGAAAATGTATCAGTGTCCAGAGCTGTAAAACTGGGCATCTCTGAGAGCAAGGGAAGGTAGAGCATGTCCAGACTTACAGATCCTAATTCTAACGTGCTGCAAATGTGTCAGCTTCTAGAAGAATAGACTTGGACTGCAATTTCTATAAACTAATCTTTTGTTAAATAATTGTCTAAATGATTAATAGAAGTTAAGAATTAAACCCTARGAACAAAAGCAGGAATGTCATGAAATGATAAACCACCATAAGAAAGCAATGACCCTGTCTCTATTAGAAAAAATTACCTTTGAAAGAAAAAAATAGAAATAGTAGGTACTTTTCTGAACAGGCTAATAAGGATATTTTCCTTGGCCCCCAGTAGTTAATATTTTAAAATGAATACAGGGCTGACAGGCGAGGACCTCAAATTCTGCACTTTGGTGCAGAATTTATTCCCCTTTGTATTGTTTGGGAATGGCAGCTTAGTTATTTATCTTTTCCTGTTTATGTAACACACATATTCTTAGTGTGTATGTACTGAATTTTGATTATAGAGATGCTTGAGCTGTATAATTACAGAAGAAATTCTTCCCTGTGAGGGTGGTGAGGCACAGGCACAGGTTGCCCAGTGAAGTTGTGGAGGCCCCATCCCTGCAAGTGCTCAAGGCTAGGCTGGGATAGGGCTCTGAGCAACCTGGTCTAGTGGAAGGTGTCTCATGGTGGAGGGGGTTGCAACTAGAGATGGTCTTTAAGGTCCTTTCCAACCCAAGCCATTCTATAATTCTATGATTCTATGATTTTGAATGGCCTAGAAGCTGTTAAGCACAAATAAGAGAATCAAAAAATCATTGCAACATGATATATAATTCCAGTCAGGTAGGATCTGAACTCTGCCTCCAGTAGGAATTGTCTACTCGAAAACAAAAGCAGGTGTTTGTGAATTCAAACATATATGRGAATATGAAAGTAGAAAACGAGGAGATGATAAAACGAGAAATAAGACAACAAGGTTTATTCCTTGAGAGTGCATTTTTCCCTACCTGTAAGGAACAGAGGCAGAATACAGTAACAGTGAAACAACTTGCAGCTGTAGCATACCAGGCTCTGGTCTTAATAAAGTCAAAGTGGCAAAGTCTCATATAGATGATTTTCTGAATTTTCTCTGTTATCTGGGATACTTAGTTATTACTGTGGCTGTATCCAAAATTGCTTTTTTCGTTCTCAATTACTGAAACTCTCACTTACCAAAACTCTGTATATCTACTTGAATAAGGGGCACATCTTGCGAATCTCTGTTTGTATGAGCAAGAATTTTGCTAAATAATGCCTCTATGGAATTTGAAATATGTAATATTCTTAAGTGTATGTGAATGTACTTGTATCCATGCTGTGTAGCATCTGGCTATAACTTAATGTAAGTATCTCTATTATGTTTATTAACGAAAGTAAATGTTATATTTAGTGTTCATATGGCAGGGATATTTAAATTGAGATTTCTGCTTCAGTTACTTAGAAACATTGTTTTTCTTCACAGGAGCATATTTTGATGAGAAATCAAAATTTAGTTGGACTTAAACTTCCTGAACTTAGTGAAGCAGCTGAACAGGAAAAAGGTGCAGTATCATAAAAGCTGGAAAGAGTGTTTGTTATACACTGATTTTTATAACTGGTTATTGGGAGGGGAGGAAGAAAAAGTCTTTTTCTTCAATTGAAATAGTAGTTGAAGCAGTCATGGAGAACAGTAATCAATGATGAATAAGAGAGACCAATAATGGAAGTACCTCAATTTCTTGAAGACTTGAACCAAGAAGATACTGCAGGTATTATTATAACCAAGTGAAAAGATGCACACCTGGGATGGAGTCTGGCTGGACATCTGAAGTTTCAGTGACTTTCTGCAAAAATATTTGAGCAGTGATGGATTGAATGGATGTAACCTCTGCAAGATACTATGGTCATGAGGGTGAATTTGATCCTTGGGAGTATAGATAAGAGATGGAATGCTTTATTCCTGCTTTTTTATTTTAGTATGTGTGTGGCAAGTATTGAAAATGCATTGTCACTTCTGGTCCACATTTCTATGTCAATGTGAATGGGAAAAAGTAAAGCCAGACAAGAGTCATAAATGTGCTYGAAAGATTGGGAAAGTATGCCTTGCAATAAGTAGAATTTTTTTAACCTCAATTTCTGTGKTTTTTAAAGAAAAGTAAAGGAAAAAGCTTTTTTAAGGAAAAGGCTTTAAACTCTACATAACTGAGGAAAAAGAAGGCTGGCACCAAATGTTTTTTGCAATCTAACACAAGCAAGAGAGATTTGATGCCTGTAGGCTGCATCTAAAAAGATCCAGAGTAAAAATAAAGAGCAAAGATACTAACCTGGGGACGACTCAACATGTGGAAGAATTAAATATCAGTAGTGCTGAGCTATCAACTTTAAATATTTCAGCCAAAACTGTGTATTTGTTTGGAAGTAGTAACATCAGAATTTGTTTAGAGTCTGACATTAAATGAAATTGAGATGGTTAATATGAAGAGAGCTGAAACCGATTGTCCAAGATTTAATCCAAAGACAATTTCAATTTTTCTTAATAGTGTTCATTTTGCTAATTCATACATTTGCTTTGAGACTACCTCATTAGGCCTTTAAGTTTCTGTTACACTGAGAGATGGCTGAGATATTACATTTCATGTTACCTCTGGAAAGAGACCCATGTTCAGTCTGAATGGATCAAGATTAAAAGAGACTTCTTGTCCTCTATATTTAGTGATTATATCTTTGGATTCTTAGGTATGATAATATTATTCCTGTCACTCTGCTAATATATAATTTCCCAGAAATTATTTAGCAGGCTGTGTTCGAAAGTGTAAAGTAGTTGTGATTTTACCAGCCTGTTAGGTAATTTTGGCAGGTTTGGAAGTCTTGAGGAAAACATTATGAAAAGCTAAGCACTATTTTATCCAGCTTTTCAGCCATGATCTCATGACTATCACAAGCTTTTTAGAGTCCAGTAACTTATCTAAATGATAGCCAGAACATTAAGGGTCAACTCTTTGTCCTCAGTGGGGAAAACAAGCAAGGGGTCAAATTCTTAGTTAATTTGTTAGGGAGACCTACTTCCTCATATTGTCATAAAAGCCCCCTTTTTAACTGGAGTAGTAATTTTGCTTAAATAGTAGGAAGTAGCCAGATACTTCATTATTACTGTTATGAATCCAATGTACTGTCTCCATCATGTTTTTATCAATGACAAGTTACTGTCACCATCTGAGTAAACACAACTTTGCATCTACAGAAGTTTAGATAAGTGGAATACTTACCTGGAAACACTGTGGTGTCAGGCTGGATTTTATGGGGACACACATGAGTGTTCTTAAGTAAATACTGGAATTTTTTTAATATAAAGCAAATGCACAGAACTATAATGGAGCTGGAAAGAATCTCCCATTCTGTTCTGTCTTTCATGTTTATGCCCTCCAGATTTACACATTATTTGTATGGCAAGTCTAAGAATCCTTCTGTTATACCTAAAGAACAGAAGAACTGTACAAAGATACCTTCCCAACTCTGAGATTCAGACTGGGAAACCTGCCCTTCCTACAGGAAACAAGAGGACAAGGGAAATTTAGGTTGGATGTTAGGAAAAATTTTTTTACTGAAAGAGTGATAAAGTTCTGGAATCATCTGCCCAGGGAKGTGGTGGAGTCACCATCCCTGGATGTGTTTAAAGAAAGATTGGATGTGGCACTTAGTGCCATGGTTTAGCTGAGGTGGTGTTAGGGCATGGGTTGGACTCGGTGATCTTGAAGGTCTCTTCCAAGCTGGTGATTCTGTGTGTGATTCTGTGAAAGTCCTTCATTAAATTCTGGCAAGATAGGAGGAGATAAGGGAACTATTATACATGAAATTAAATAAAATGAAAATACCAAAGCTAAGTAACATAAATTAAAAAAAAAAATTTAGCCATATCTTGGTCCTTATGAAAGTGACAGAAGTAGAGAATGTAAGTATAACCTTTATGTCCTGTTTCAATGAACATACAGAGCAAACAAGTACATGATGTAATTTATAACCATAAATAGTGCACAATATCTGTAGTATTGTACATTACACTAGACTTCATTTTGGCAGGTGGCATTTAAAGCCCTAGAAAATGACAGTATTCTATTACAAAATCTCAGCTAAAAGACTCCAGAAACGAATGCATGACTTTTCAAATAATATAATTTTTTTTATATCTGAAAATGTCTTTAGGCCCTTCACCTCTCCCTTCCCCCACTGAAGAGGAAGAGACAAAGAACAGCTCTGATGTCATGCCCAGCATTTCTGATGTGTTGCTGCGAAAGCTGCGAGTGCACAAATCACTTTCAGGAAGGTAAAAGCTCATTAGAAGTGGAAACACTTCATCCGGGGGAAGGCATACCAGTGGTTTCCAGTGAACTTCCCTTATGGAGTTCCATCCGCGGGGKATCCAGAGACATAGATAAATTGTTGCATCTTAGAATGTGCAACACAGATTTTCTGAAAAATTTTGGGGAATGCGCCAACTTCCAGTAACTGGCCAAATTTTAAAATTYGTTTGTAGGTTCTACATAAAAAGGCTGAAACCTCAATTGCATGCTACAGGTAAATCTTTATACAGATGTTTCCACTCCTGGTTTCCAGGATTGCTGCTGCAGATGTGAATTCATACTGAAAATATTAATATTTCTCTCCCCCATAAAAATAACCAGGCCAGATAATGTTTTCCAGTGATAGAATTTGGGCATGTAAAAATTCTGCAATTTTTCTGCAGGTGACAATTTTTCAGGGAAATGGAGTTTATTTTGCAAACATAGTTGAAAGACTTGCTCATGAATTCACTGATTTGGACTTTGCAAGACATTAAAACAATTCCAAATTTATTTGACCAAAACTAATTCCTACATTCATCCATGTGTTTTTGTACCAAAACCACCAGAGCTTTCAGTCATATGAAGCAGTCAATGTGTTCTCTGTGCAGATGAAATAAATATTTAACATTTATTGTGAAGGAATTGTTATATACATTATTTTATATAAAGGAATCCACAAGGTGAAGAACAACTGAGAGACCATTGCTTGATTGTAATCAATACTGAAAAGTAGTGGAAAACTCATAAAACTCAAACATATATTCTGTTGTTCTTTTCAATTAAATATTTGTATAGTTTTGGTTTTAGAGACAAAATCCATTAAAACGTGAAATTTTTGCTTTTATTTCTAGCTCCCCACCACTTACTGAAAAAGAAGTTGAGGTAAGTATGTTCTTAAGCTCATTATTTTAGACATATGCTTCAACTTTAAGTAGTTACTGTAAGTCTAAGGGTAGTTATTACAATGAGGTAATGGGGTGATTTTTTTTCCCCAAAAAATATTTTTTCATTAAAAAAAGCATATTGAGCTCAATGAAAATAACAATTTTGTGAAATATGAACAATATAAATTGTAAAAAGGCAGAGTAGGAATAAGTAAAACATTTGTTCATGCATTTTTCACAATACAATATACATTTTGGAAATTATTATAATGTACTTGAAGTAGTAAAAAAATTGAGATTAAATGACACCAGAATATAAAGAATTTAAATTGCATTTTTATTGGACAATAGGAGCTTTAGGGCAGTTTTTAATAATATCTTGCTGTTAGATTACATAATTATTACTTTCTCAGTTCAAGCCAATAATTTTGTTTGCAGGTTGCTCTTTAGCTTGCAGGCTTTGTTTCTTCTATTTTCTTAATCACATACCAGTCAAGAAAAAGATCTTTATTTATGTAGCTCCAATCTACTGGAATTGTTGGTGCCTTGTGCTTTGCAAAGTATTGATCCTAAAAAATAATGAGTCTGGTAAAGAAAGAAACAATCTTTAAAAGCAGGGTGCAAGAGAATAAAAATGTTAGCACTTAATCTTTTGCTGGCTTCAGTGGTGGGTGTTTATCCCTAAGGTAAAACAATGCTAATGGTGAGCTCATCCCTGGACTTCCTCTGCACAGACTATCTGTTTAAAAACCTTGGGGACCCTTGGAGGAAGTCCAGCTAGAAAACAGATCCATTGTGATTCTGGTGCTTCTGGTAGGCTGCTTCCTTCATTGTGTCTCTGCTCTACTGAGCTCCCAGAAAAACGTCTAGGAAAAGAGGCAGCAACGCATGTGTTCATATTTTAGTGGAAGTAAACAGAAGTGATTTTTTAAAGGAAACTAATTTTAAAAAATATTTTCAATTTTCTGTTTCAATCCTTATTTAAGCAGAAAAGTTTGTTAAACATATACTTTATTAATAAGTTGTTATTGAAAATTATATTACTGTCAGACTTATTGGAAAATGCCTTTTTTAAATCCAAACAGAATGTATTTGTACAACTCTCCTTGGCCTTTAGAAATGATAGTTATACGTTGGAATCTAGAATTCACCAGGCAGAGAGAGAGAGAAATCTTACTGAAGAGAATGCTGAGAAGGAACTGGAAAACTTTAAAGCAGCCATTACGGTAAGAAAACAATGGAAATTCTTTTCCTGAACTATGGTCCATATGAAAGTGCACACATTGGAAATACGTTCTACTGTGTTTGCTTATGCCTGTTGTAAATTCAGCCCCAAAACTTCATTTTCTGATGCTCGAGCCCCTTACCATGAGTTGCCTTCCACTCTGAAAGAGAGAGGGCATTTTCTGCCGSAGTGAGCCACCACTGCTGGAAATGCATAGAGGATGTTCCCCTCTGTTTAGCAGAGTTCAGGAATAAATACTACGAATTTGTTGTTCAATTCTTGAAATAAGCCTTGAAATAAGAGCATTTACAACTGTAGTTTGAGAACTAATCCATGCTCTCCTAAGCAAGATCTTCTTTAGCAGTAAATTTAATGTGTCCAGATACGAGAGATACCAAAATTATCTGAACTCTGAATCCTGAAATCTGTGGCTTGAAAGGCCTCTTAACTGCAGATACTAGAAGGCAGTATACGTGAAAGGAACCAGCAAGGAATACTTAAGGAATACATACAATCCCAGGATCAGGTTTTGGGCCTGAGTRCACTTTCATTCCACCTGTCCCTGGTGTTCCTTTACAGCAGTGGTTTTCAGTCCTTCTGGACAGCTTTCTCTGGATTTTCTAACTGAAATGACAAAAATACCTCTGAAATGCATAAACTTATGTGTTGTGCAAGTTTTTGTGCATAAAGGAAGGGACGATTAGACACCAGGTTGATACGTGAAATAGTTTTAGACCCAGTTTGCCTATTACAAGGAGATGCTGCCATTCTTATGAGAAATAGTGAGGAGAACATGTGATTCTCTCATTTACTCTATCAAGAACATCATCAGGTAAGAAAATATACAATTAAAGAAAGATTGTGATTTTTACATCTTTTCATCTGGAATTCCAAATCTTCATTTCCATATTAATTGTTTCTGGAAAACAACAAAAAACAATGTTCTGAATGTTTTGCTGCTCTTCCCTCTGTTCCTTGTGTAAAGAGCAAGCAGAAAGAGCCTATTCAATCTCAGGGTTTTCAGACTGAAAAAAGTCTGAAAAAGGTTTGCCATGTATTTCTGTTAAGAATCCCTAATAAGGCACCAAGGACCCCCTTGCCAGCATGGGACAGATGTGATTAGAATTTTGTTTCTGTAAGCAGTTCACATGCTACAGTCTGGCTTTTACAAGCATTTTTATGTAATTTATAACAAAGTGGAAACTGCCTTTCTTATGAAAGCTTTTGTTCTAGACAATGGAATAAACTAACAAGCAATCAAAAGAAGTGATGGCTTCTGTAAAACCTCTGTCACATTAGACCTAGACTTGTTCCAATCTCATTGAGAGGTTATCTTAATTTCTGTAGAACAGGCACATGTTTTATAGTTTAATGACAGTTTTACCAGTCTTTCTGATTTTTTTAATCAATCTTGTGATAACTGATGTGTTATTCAAAAATCTAACTTCAAGAGAAAGCTGATCTACATGAACTTCTGATTTCTTTGAGAAAATAAGCAGGTTACACTTGCCAAGAAAAAAAGGAAAATCTGAAATCCTGTGCATGATTTATCTTAAACAGATTCCCTTATGCCTTTTTGGTTCCTGCAGTCAAATTTTGGTTGCAATTTATTATCAGAGTAGCTTTGCAATTCTTGAGACTAGAATGTCTTATTTTCCAAATAAGTGAAGTATCATGAAACTGAAAAACCATACATGGCCTTCTTGATACCTTGTGCCCAGGGAATTAAAATGTCCTTTGTCCTTCAGCAATAATTTTTAGGTGCTAGTTGAAATAAACTTAGCATCTGTAAAGTTCAAAGGTAGTGAGGCATGTTTCATTATAAATTTCAGAAAGGAAAGTATTGCAAATGTGCTAAGCCCTCTTTACCTCGTGGAACAGCGTGCCTGCAGTTTGTGTTTCAGCACCATGCTCAGACAGCAGCAGCAGCACTCCCTGGGCTGTCTGCAGTCACAATGCTGGCACTCCCCCAGGACTAATCTCTCCATGTGCAGTTCTGCCTAGACATTTCTACCCCATTGTGGGGCTCTGGCCACTACATTTGAACGAAAGACATGTTGATAAAGCTCCTGTATTTTTGCTCCAGTCTTCAGCTCACCTGTGGCACCACTATGAGCACAGGGAAGCCTACCAGAAGCTCCTGGAGGACATCGCGGTGCTGCGGCGTTTGGCTGCCAGGCTCTCAAGCCGCGCAGAGATGGTCGGAGCTGTTCGCCAGGTGAGGACATCCTGGTGTCTAACAGGTATCCTCTGGATCCACGTGTTCCCTCTTTTCCAGCCAGAGCTAGAGGTTATGTTCATCCTCTGAGTTTTATTTGCCATTTTGGCAGATTAAAGGTGTCTGTTGTAGCGTCAGGTAACACACCATTTGAGCCTGGAAGTAGAATTCAAACAGAAGAAGATTGCCATTAAGCTATTCAACATGTGTACAATAGGAGCATATCTTTATTCAGAGCTATAGCTGCATCACAAATCAGTGCAGCACAAATTAGAAAACTTTTCTGGGTCAAAAAGCTCCTCCAGTTCAGTCACCTGCCTTCGGCAATAGCTCAGTCAGCTCTAAAGAGTATAAGAACAGAGTGAATATAAATAAGAACAAAGCAATACCCTCCCAAATTCAAGACTGTTCCCTCTGCCCTGTAAAGTAACCAGTTTGATGCCTGTGACTAAGATCTTTGAGGGTTTGAAAACAAATGTGGTGTACCRCATAACTAACCAGATAGGCATACAGGCTGTATAAATACATGACAAAATAAATTACAATATTCTGAGAAATACGTATGAATGTGCAYTTGTCTTCTAACTAGCTTAGGAATTTTCAGTCATGGAGGCACCAATACTTCTTTAAGAACAACTATTCCAGATTTATCCCTGACAAGGAGCATACACATAGAGGCAAATGATTTGTTGGAGATGTGTAGAGGTTACTTGGGTATTTCCTTCTTTTCTTCCTTAGGAGAAGCGTATGTCAAAGGCAACAGAAGTAATGATGCAGTATGTGGAAAATCTGAAAAGGACATATGAAAAGGATCATGCTGAACTAATGGAGTTCAAGAAACTTGCCAATCAGAATTCTAGCAGAAGCTATGGTGCATCTGGTAAAAAAAACTAAAATTTAAGGTTTTGTCTTGCCTCTAATACAAAGAGATGTTGGTGCTATTAATGATTTAAAGTATCATGAAACCTGTTCATGAAGTTCTGATCTACAGGAGTAGATTTTAAAAAGTTATAGAAATAAGTTWAAATGTTTCATATAAGCCATGCTTAATGCTATAGCACAGTAATTTGAAATCACTATCACTTACAAAATTCTGATGAGACCCAACGCCATTTTCACATGGCTTTTGCCTGATCTCAGTGAAAAGAGTAATGGTTTGATTTTTTGCAATTATTTCAAATTTCTTCTGTGGGTGTTATTGAGAACAGAACTGTATGACAAATAAATACATGGTCACTACAGACCTTGTATAAATATACTGTATCTGAGTTTGAAATACAAGCAAGGGCTCTATTAATATTTGTAGATACTCATATAGTCTAAGACTSTTCTTTATCTTTGTTTCTATGCAGAGGATGGAGTTCCTCGTTCRTCTAGATCCATGTCTCTTACTGTTGGAAAGGTATTTCTACAATATAAAGAAAATTAACATTTTATGTAGTGAAATTTCCTTGTCTACATACACTCACTTCTTCAGACTGTGTTCAAAACAGTGCTGATAAATTCTCAGTATTGTTCATACAATTTAGTGCATGTGCTTTGCAATTTTGGATATGTGATTAAGTATGACCTTGTGCAATAATGGTAATTCTTGATGTGAAACTCCAGTGTTTTATTTCTGCAAAACTTCCAAGTGTTAGAGATCAAGGCTATCACAAAACTTGCTAAAACAACCAGTGATTTGAGAGACATGAGTCCCAGTGTGACCACGATGAAATTTGGTGGTCAGAGGTGTTATACTCAGTCTACCATTTATTTTCATATTTTTATTTGTTTGGGTTGTAGTTCTTTAGGTTTAGTTTCTTCTTGCCATCTCTGAGTGTTGGATATAAAGAATTACAGCACAGAGCATGCTGAGGGCAAGACTGAATTTCAGAATGAGAATAAGATAAATTGAAATAGAGGTCCCAAAAAGAGACTAAATTTAATGAGTCCAAATAATAAAGAAGAGGGTAAAAAAACCCCAAAACACTAGAATGGACTGCCGAACATGGGTGCAGACTTAGCTGTGTAGTTTTTCAGGAGCACGTTAAATAAATCTCTCATTAATGAATAGGTAGAGTTGGTTTAGTCTAGAACCAGGATTGTGGAGCAGTGACTCCAATGTATTTACTAAATCTGTGTTTAACTCCTTTCCTGTAAAGTTGTCTAGAGCAGAATCTTAGAAGTGTTTGGATATGCACTAAAACAAAACTGTTAGATGCTATAAGTGTTTTGATGATTTTAGTTGGAAGCATAGATTTTACATAGATTTTATAGGATGAAGCATTTGGCTACTTACCAAATGACAACAAAAATTTACATAATCTGTACTTGAGCTAGAATATATTGTCACAGTTACCATGTGTTTGTCATACAAAGAATTTTTATGGTCCTTGGGAAATATAAGCAGTATCACATGATGCCGTCTAACAATTCAAGGGCGGGGGAGAAGGGGCTGTTCTTTGGATATTATTGTTTCAGTAAATTATAATTAGTAGGTTTACATGTAATTAACATATCATAGTGGGTACAGTATACCATAATGGGTACATGGCAAGATAAGAGTTTCATATGTGACTTCATAATTTTCCAGTCATTGTGACACCAGCACTTTCCCCAGTCTCATTATGCATCTGCCTTAATCAAAGATAAAGGCCTATGACAAGAGCTGACAATATAAACTCAGAACACGTCTGTTGTGTAACTTASACTGTTGGGCGTTCATTATAGAGGAAATAGAGCAGTATCCCTGTAACACACCTCATTTCACATGAAACACTTGCCATACCAGACAGTACCAGAGGAATTTCTGTGGAAAACCACAGCCCAAGAGCCTTTTCTCTTAATTTTGCTCCCAACTCTCCTTTTCCCCAAAGCGACACTAACCTCCATCTCCGCCACACAAATTAACCCACAGAATTTTTCTTCAGTCTGTCTTGTTGTATGATAGAAAAAAATAATTGTTTCTCACAGAATATGCCTCGGAGGAGAGTCAGTGTTGCGGTTGTTCCTAAATTTAACTCCTTGAACATTCCTGGTCAATCACCATCAGCTTCATCTATACCTTCAATGCCATCCCTGGTAAGTAAACCCCACATTTTAAAGATACAGATTTTTGTCTAAATCACTTTTGCATAGGACCAAGCCATAGTTACTTGTTTTGACTCCATCCTAGTGAAGGGGATGGACAGAGGTAATTCCTATTGTGTAAGGGACATGTGCCTTCACAATCTACCTCCATAAATGATCCCTTTGGAAACAGCTGAATAGGGCAGGCTGGTGATTCAGAGGCATTAGACATTAGTGAGGCAATTTGCCTTTTAATCTGATGCAACATACAGGAAAGAAGTAGTGAAAATAGCTGTCCACTGTAGGAGAGAAGTTTTAACTAGAAACCACAAAACATGGCTGGACTGCTGCTCTTCATTGCCAAAAATCCRCTGGACAGAAACACATGTACTGGGATTAATGGAGCCATCAGCCTGTGTGTTGAATTTTTGTTTTTAAAACTTTAATAAATTAAATAAGAATCTAATCTGAACATAATAAATCCATAGAAATACTTTGGAGAAAAACTGCAAGGCATACTAACTGTTCAGAGATGAGCTAAGATGTGATATAACCTGAAAGTTATGCAGTTTTCTGTTCAAAATATAGGGTTATTTAAATGAGGGGTTTGCTGAGAAGATAAATCCATTCTACTTTTAAGAAAAGCATCTGTTTGTGCATTTATTTATTATGTACTCAGAGTCAATTGTTTCAGGAACCTAGTATGTTTGCCATAGTTTATTATGATTTATATTTGTTTAAAATTTCTGATTGCAAACTCAGCTAATAAATTTGTGTTCCTAGGATAATAGGAGAGGAGCAATAGAGTAATTTTACTGTGTGGTGATCAATATATGAAGGAGAAAGGCTTTTCTTGGAAAGGATAAGAAGGGTAGAAGATAATGTCAGGGAAAATTCTTAGTGTGCCAGTCTATTGTTTACTGTGGTTAATGGCAGCAGCTTGGAAGGATCATATTAAAGATACTTTGCTCATGAGTGTGGGAAGGAAACCTAAGCAGCTCATTGTCTTTGTCATTTTATTGAACATTCACTTGAAATTAATTAATGAATGTAACATTTATTGGTGCCTTTTACTTACAGTCTGAATCACCCAGTAATGGAAGGAGCAACCTGACATCTACTGCTCTGCCAGCACTTCTAGAAAAGTGAGTTTTCTCTAGGTCATCTCATTATCTATTAAATGCTAATACTAAATGATTATTTAAAGAATTTTGAAATACTATGATATTACTACTATTTGTTAGAATGCTTTAAACATGCGCATTAAAAGCTTTAGAATGTGTACATCACTACAGAATATTGAATTCCGTGTATTTTAGATGAGTGTTGAGGCAGGACAAAATTTATCTTATGTTTTTGTTTTACCTCTGTGCTTTACTAGAATGTAAGTATGCAACAACTGGGAAAACAAAACAGGTGAACTACAGCACTGGTTGTTACAATTCAAAAGAACTCTGCAAGATCTAGATCATCTTTTGAAACTGGAGAGAAATTCTGTGAGAAAAAACRACAACCGAAAAAACCTTATCAATATTTTGCACCTAAGAAAACAAATCATGTTACCAAGTAACAGAGGTAGAACTTGAAATTCGAGTTTGAGCATAARTATATGTGCGAGGGCCAACTGCTGTAGGAGTGTGAAATTACACAGCCCAGCACAGTTTTGTATGTTTAAGCACTTCAAGCTCATACTCATGGTTTGTTTAAAGTCCAAGTGAAAATAATGTCTACTGTTAATATGACTTCTTGAGAGAAAATCCATTGCCCACAGATGGTGTCAATCAGTTGAATTATTCAGCCATCGATTTTAGTGCCAGAAAAATAAGGCCAGCAAAAAGGGTTAGATTCCAGAGGTTGAAATGGTGTCTACTGTTGAGCTTATTAAACCTTGACTTTCATAAATCTGCTAAGTTATGTCTCAATCACTTAAACKCTCTGTCCCAGATAAAATAAATGACAGGTGAGCACTGCAGGAAGAGAGCAAWATAAAACACCTTATCTTGAGGCTAAATGCTCAAAGCTTTTACTTCAGAAAAGTATTAGTGACAAAGGCAAGGTATGTGTTTGTATTTTTTTTTAACCTGTGYGTCATTTCAGCATATAAAATCAGCAGAGGAGAACACTTAAAAGGCTAATAAAAACAATGTTTTGTTGAATTAGTCTTTGATATTATTTCTATTATTTTCCTCTTATGTAGTAGGTTACAATTTCTAAAATGATTTTTAGAAAGTTCAGGGAGATGTTTTCAAGGATAGCAAATAAATGTCATGGATGAGTCAGGAAACAAAGGCTTTTTTTCTKTTTTAAAGAAGAATAAAAATGCAACTTTTCTTACCTTAGAAACTTAATAATTACCATTCTTAAATCACAGCATCCTGAAACTAATATTTTTCTTGGTGTTTAATTTTTTTTTTTTGAAAGGCATTTCATTTCTGTGATGTACATTAAAAMGACAAATCACGAGTCATGAAATTGTAGGATACTCCAAATATAACACATTTCAGTGATGTTATTTTCTRTTTGTCTGCTGCTTTTGTCTTGGCAGTGGAAAGTCAAATGGAGAACCTGACTGTGAAACCTCAACTTCTGTGGTGACACAGAGTGGGTTGGAAGAGATCAGTCCTGAAACTAAAGCCAAGATAGAAGAGGAAGCATATAACAAGGGGTGGGAATATTTTTTGTGAACTAAATCTGTAAATATGTGCTACCAGATGAGGACGTATGTTTTCAAAATTTTATTTTAAATGCAGTAGTCATGTTGTTGGTGTCACAAAGTGCTTTACACAGCATGTTTTGGGGCATTTAACAACTTCGGGATTTGTTTCTGAATGTCAAGCAAAGAATTTTGTATTATGAGAAGAGTGAGACAAAAATTGTGGTCCTCTTCTGCAGAATCCAACTTACCATCTATGTTTAGCATTGATTTGCATTTATTCTCCAGGAAAGAAAAGAAGTATCTAGAGGAGACTCAAAATTATGGAAGGTTATGGAGAAATATTA
The DNA here is from genome assembly GCA_018881555.1 of Amblyornis subalaris. Classification (NCBI taxonomy): domain Eukaryota; kingdom Metazoa; phylum Chordata; class Aves; order Passeriformes; family Ptilonorhynchidae; genus Amblyornis; species Amblyornis subalaris. The sequence goes on along the minus strand of JACAXG010000045.1, from coordinate 6,231,280 downwards.
RCTGACTCCTTTACAACAGACAAAAGTTGTCTCTGCTGAGGACTACAACCTCTTTTTCTTGCTCAAGATGATAAATTTGGCATCAGCTCTAATATCATCCTCTCTTAAGGAAGGATGGCTGTCTGTGTGCCTTAMTCATAGTCTTCAGCTAATTTTTACTCTTGTTCAAGTGCTGCAACACTGCTACTTGAGCTTTATTGCATGTAACAAAACATACAGCTCATTTTTCATTAAATAAGATCAAGCTTATACAACATGCTACACTAAGAAATAAATGTTTTGTGTGTTAAAGCTATCAGGAAGGCTTGAAGAAAATCAAAGAACTTCAGGAACTCAAGGAAGAAGATGAAGAGATGCCCAAAGAAAGTCATGATGAACACGAAGAGAGTGAAAATGAAGATGAGATAAAAAATCTGAAAAGCAGGTGAGACAGCGTAATATGTCCATACAAGARGGGCCACTTTTTCTATTTGTGGTACCCAACCAAATGTTTTATACTACCATTTTGACGTGTTTTCCTCCAGTCTAAGGAAACATTTGAAATAATAGTATTTTGACAGAAAGGCATATTCTGTGACAAGGTAGTTGCAAAATGCAAAACTTTTGATATTTTGGCTAAAGCTGTATGTTGACATCAAGATGCTTCATCTTGATGGGATTTCGTTCTGATTTGAGGTAAAAGAATGCTCCACAAAAGTTCTTTAGATGCCGAAATTTMTCTCTCTGTGGATATACATTGGCTCATGAAGGTTGTAATTCAGGAATCTGATGCCCACTTTTGTGCTGTGTGTCATTCCTGTCACTAGAGTCACATGGTTGTTGCATCCATCTGTACCCACCCAGTGCTCTCTGCCTGTACATTGCAGAGGAATTGAATGCTGGTCAAAGCAAGTAATATGTGCAATCCCAAGTTAAGGCAGGGATCCTTACTTGATCCAGAAGAATACATCTCCATTCCATAGCCATTATGGTTATAAACATCTGTTGATTTGAGATTTCAGCCACGTTCAGAGAGCAGCCGTCTCATTAGTCATGACRCTCTTAGAAAGAAAGGTTTACGACATATTTTAATGTTTAGTTTAGTTGATCAAGGTATGAACAGTGCAGAATTTTGCATGATATCAAGCTCTGAGATTTGCCAGCTACAGGTGGGAGAAATAGGAATCAGGTTTACAGTCTTCAGCTGTCTTGCAAATATTACTCTTATAGAATAGTTGGAGTTGGAATATCTGAGTGTACAGCCCTTCATAAAAGAATTTTACAGTTTGATTCTTCTTTGACAAGGTGTTTGTATTGGGAAAAAAGATGGTGCACCACCTATGACACCTCTCAAATTGAAAAGCTTAAGATAATAAATTTGCATACAATTAATATATAACAGATTTCTTTTCATTTCACAGCAGACTTGAAGTCGTCGTTAATTATTTATATATACTGTACCCCAAACTGTGTAAACACTGGAATGTGGTGTGGCTTGTAGTGGCTGCAATAGTCATTTTTGCTGTGGTGTTGGGAATCTACCATTCCTACAACTCCTGCGATGAAAAGTCAGAGGCACCTGAAGGGAAGGCCAGCTGTTCTGCTGCCCATCAGTATTCCTGGTGGAACTCAGGATTCCGACAGGAGCAACGCACAGAATAATAAAGGAACAACCAGGCATTTATGGTACCTGAGCAAGTTTGTGTATTAGAGCACCGTTGCTAAAGGTAGTGCTTAGTCATCCCTATGGCTGTTACACGTGATCTCTTAGGCAAGTGAGCTACTCCACACCACCAGGTTTGGGATACATTGTGAGCATACCTTGCCAAGATGCCAATCTGATAATTAATCCTGTCTGTCCTCGTATTGTAAATGACTCATACAAATAAAACAGTATCGAATCATGATAAGGTTGTGGCAGTAATCAGCAACCAGCAAGACATTTAAAAGAATGATTTGCACAGGACGTTGACATTTTGAAGAAAATCATGAAACTTGCATTTGCAGTTAGTGCTTTACTTTGCATTTCCTGAATTTATTGTTGATTTTTAAAGTGCTAATTGCATTTAAGTCCTTTGGGTTTTAAGAGTCAAATTAATTTCCTTATTCATGATTATTGGGTAGAAATAGAAACTCTTCTATGGAAGAGTATAATTAYATTATTAGACCAAATGCCTTGCTGCTAAAGTAATTTTATAAAGAGGAATTATCTGTGTGATTATTTAAATGGAATGCTGAGTACCTACATAAATGTGTTTTATGATAAACTTTAAGAATGGGACCACCACTGTTTTTAAAATGATATACTCAATAGAACCTAGAATGGGGTCTAGGTGGCACAGTTGCTATCATCCAATAAGTCTGGGAACCTCTGATATATCAAAATTTGCAGAAATTCATGTATGCCACTCAGAGTCGGTACTGGTTACAGCCAAAAGTGGTTGCTGCCTGAAAGGGTCGATGTGCTGCCCAAGCCCAAAATACAGCAGTCTTGGACATGGGAAGCAATCTTCAATTCTTTGTTAAAGAAGGAAAAATAAAACAAAAACTCTTCCAACCTCTGTATACAGGTATATAAGTGGACTCTGCCCTACTGCTAACACTGGAATTCTTTGAGATCTGCAGTAAGAACACAGTTCTGAGAACAGCCAGAACCCAACCAGTGCCTACGTGAATCAGGACATGGAAGCAGTGAGGGCTCAGGAGAGCTCACTGCATGTTTTCAGTAGTTCATTTTCAGACTCTGATGCCAAGAACACAACTGATCTGATACGCTTCCAGAGCTGAACTACCAGGTCAGGATAGATTAGGCTTGCCCAGATTTTTTGCCAGTTCTGCCTATTTGGGAGTTGTGAGTTCTTACACAAGAAAGTGAAAGGCTGAAATTTTTAAACAAGCAATTTGAAAATGGTGAAGCCGCTATCTGTACAAAACCCAGCACCCAGGGCTGAGACCAAAATGGGTGTCACTGGAGGTGTGCCCTACGTACCTGCTGAGCATCACTTCTGAGTGAAGGTGAACCATGTTTGTCTTTCCATAGCTGCAGCCACAGTAGCAAACCCAGTGTGACACTTGATTGCACTCATACCTTGCATTGTCTGGCATTTTCTGATTGAGAAACGGGTCTGTTTTCCAACTGAAGGATAAGAGTGTTATGAAGTACTGTAATTTCAGTTCTGATGCAGTTATTATTGTCCTGTTTTCTTTTGGTGTAAACACTGAACTACAAGCTAACTATCAAAGAAAACAGGTTTCTAACTCAATCAGAAATTTATTTCACATACCTGGCACTAGTAATGAGTATCCTGCTGGTGAATTTTTGTTTGCCAYATGTTTCATAGGAGGCATTTATATGGAGAAAGAAAAGAAAAATGTTAAAATTTTTTTTTAAAAAAGCAGACCACTACCACCTTTTTTTGGGGTGGGGGGGCAGGCAGGGAAGGGAGTCTATAAGCAGTTGGGAGGGGTTATCTAAATTTTAAAGTATATATTATTGAGGAATAGTGTGCTTAAGGAAGTTCGAAAAGGATAACGGGGAAGTGTCATTTGGTCTAAAATTGCAATTGGTAAAGAATAAGACAGGAGAAGGTTTCTTGCAAATTACTTGGAATCTGTTTGGTTCAGTTAGAATTTCTGACTGTGAAGAACTACTGTAATATTTCATCTACTTTCAGTATTTGAAGAAACTTGGCAGTTGTTTCTTCAATACTTCTTTATTAAAAACAGCTTCTTTAACTTAATATCCTTTACAAATTACATTGATAACTTCATAAGGCAATAAAAATTGAAGGTAAATATTTCTAAATATTCAGATTTCTTTATGCCAAAAATTACGGCACATATTTATGCGGTCATGGAAATGTTGGGCTGCACTGAAGAAAAATAATTAACAGTAACTGTAATTGAATTAATTTGCTTTTATTTACATCTGCACTGTTGTGAGTCCAACAACTTGTTTTAAGTACACATAGGAAGTTATTGATATCAATAGGACTCTCTAATTGCTTAATATTAAGCATGTAAAGAGGTCTTTTTGGTCAGTGGGTGAATGAGGTCTCCATGCTCTCTTGAAATTCAGCACACTGGCTTTTTGTGCAATTAGTGCACAAGGGACAATTCCCATTAGTAGTTGTACTGATTCGAACTGAACGACTTGCATGTCCGAGGCAAGTATAATTTAGCCACAAATGAACTGAAAAGAGGAAAGAGATTTTAATGGGGGTGCAAAAATGAAGATAAAGCTTATTTTAAAGAAAAAATTGTTCTTTTTGTAACTACTTTGAGCAAACTGTCCACTAAAAATAACAATGACTAACAGCACACTAAATAGTTATGCTTATATTTTTCAGTTAATTAAAACACCTTTTGTTTTAAATAGGAAACTAGATTAAGCTCAAAAACTATTCTAAATATAATTTTATCTGTTGGATATTAGTTTGCTTTATCTGGAAAAAAAAAGCCAAACAACCTCTTCTGTGTTCAAAGATCACATCAGATAACAAGAAACAGACATATTATTTATGCTATTAACACTGAAATAGTCTTCTTGAGGTGCAATATTTATTTTTCTGCTTTAACAAGACACATTTATTGTTTCTCCTGCACAGCACAAATGTTTCTAGCAAAAGGAATTTCAAAAGGGCACTATTTTTGTGTATCATATTTAAATTTGTAATATTGTAAGATTTTGCACAAGTGTGCTGGTATTGTACTGTATAGTATCACATACTTGAGTTTTGAAATAAAATTATGGTTTCAAAGTCCTCAGTGTTTTTACCTTAAAGATTTGGGGTGCTCTGTCTGCATATTGATGTCTGTGTCCTCATGAAATACGTCCTGCCTTGTCTACACTGTTACATGTTCCAAGGATCTTGCTCTTAGTCTTCCATTTCTTCAGGAACATGATGCAGAAGAAGCAAGCAAACTCCTGTGTCAATAGAGAAAGTGTTTGTAAGCAGGGTCATCCTTGCCGTGGCCTAGAAACAAGCTGAAAGAGGAAGCTGAAACATCCTGGAGAGAGTTTAATTCCTGCTTCAGAGGGAGGCCGTGTGTCACGGAGGAGGCCGAACATGGGAAGTCTGTAACCCAAGGATTCTGGGTGAAAGGTTAGGATTCTTTATTTGCTTTGTGTCCTTGTAAACTTGGGAAGCCTGGGTCTTGTGGGGAGYTGTGTTGCCAGACCAGCAGGTAGGAGTCAATGCTCAACTTCTGAATCTCTGATGGTCTCTGTCAGGGGACAAACACTGGGACATCAACAACCTGGAAAGGAATTACTGTTACCACAAAAAGACCCTGTATTTTCTAGTTTTCTGTTTAGTGATCCTCATCAACATTTTAAAACATGCTAACATGAAAGGCTGGGAATTTTTCCTATAGGTTACAATAAGTATTAGGGTCAAATACTAATTAATCATTCAGTATAAGTCTGTTTTTTTTTTTTTTTTTTACCACACTAATTATGGAGAAGACACACCAAAAGGTTAAAGACCTTTTGTACTCTTACACTCCAGATAAGTGATCTTCCACACAGTTTTGGAACAGCTGAACTATGAAAAGGAAGAAACAGACAAAAAACAAAGTTATTTTAGTCTYGCTTCACCATTCTAAAATTCTTTTGTCCCTCTCCTAATCTGTAAGACTGTGTGAGAGAGCTCATATTTTTGTTTGGTGTTGCAAAGTGTTTATCTCATTTTTACARCTAAAAATCCTACTAAACATCAAGAGTTTGACTAAAGGAACTTTGCCACAGTGAGGATAGTAGGCACAAAGTGTTAAGACCTGGCAGGACAATTAGCATGCAATTTTAAATTGTCAGAAAGCCAGCTATTAATTAGTTTTCATGGTAAGAAATACTTAGCAGCTCAAAGTAAGCATTTTCAATGGTAAGATTTTGTTTAATGATCTCASTATTTTACAGCCACAGTGTACTAGTTCATAACAGCTAGAGAATAACTATTAGTTTTTTCTTCTACATTGTAAATGCAAGTGAATCCACTTAGAACCACTGCTTCAAGTGAGAGCTAAGTCTGATTACAGTATCTGACATTGCCATCACTTTGTAGAGGCAGGTAAGTACAGCACAATAAGGGAGGGAATAGAAATTGGCACAAGAAATTTCTCTTAAGATCTCAAGGAGCTTTAGCAACATTMAGTTCCAAACCACAACCCAAACACAACCCAATTTTCATTTCATTATTGCTAATGGAGACATCATTTCACTAACCCACAGCATTCTCCTTAGGCCCTGTCTGTGTTACAGAACACCATCTAATAACCCTGTTATATGCTGCTGTAGGAGATGTGCCTGTGCCCAGTTAAAAGTTAATACTATCTAATATATTAACTGGGAACTTTCTGCAATGTTCTGCAAAATGGAACTTTACTCCATTTAAACCTCATTTTAAAGAGGTAGCTACTGTTACACTTGTGTTTACAGGACTTTGAAAACAGCCTGGAGACATAGGACATCTAAAAGTTTGCTGAATCACAAATTCAACACGATGTAACAAAATCCTCCTGTTGCAAAAAAAAGACTGACACCATTCTGAACTGTATAAGCAGGTAAAGCAACTTACTAATTAGTACTTGGCATTGGCAAGGCATCACGGAGACAGTGAGGCAGCAGGGGTTTCTTAGCTGAAGGAAAAGTGGGAGCAGAGGCATAACTCTTTAAAAACACAAAATAGTTGCAAAACMTAAGGGAATAAACTATCTTCCATGTCCACTGCCAGCAGGAAAAGAAGTGAGAGTTTTATACCAGGGTAKGGCTATGTCAGTTTAGAGTAGGGAATACCTTTGAACACTAAAGACCAGGGAAGCACTGAAATATAACATTAGAGGAAATGTTAGGAACCTGCCTCTGTAAGTCTTTGAGAACAGGTTAGACAAATATCTGTCAGGAATAAAAGAGATACAGCAGATCCAACTGACACTAAAGGAATTAGCTCATCTCTGGAACTACATTCTTGCTCTGTGTTTGTTGGAATCGCTGGAAAAAAAATTAATTTGTTTACTAAGACTTCCTGAAGGTTTTCTAAGTTATAGCTGTGAGCATTGTCTGTGTTTTGAACCAATCCATGGGAATCACTGTTTGCTGGAACTTCACAAAYGGCAGCCGTGATGGGACTGGCTGCCATCTCTGTACCTATGGTCTCACAAGGAATCGCATTTACTAGTGTATCTCCAAAACTCTTCAAAACTAGGTTTTATATTACCTTTGTGTAATGACAACTACTTTTGCACTGGAAATCTAAGAWAAAAAAGGTAAATGTACTCCATTAAAACAAATAGGGTAGTGGAGAATGGATGCCCTTCCTATTCCAATGAAAAAAGAAAAATCCTGCGTGGCATGCTGTGATAAAATAGAGGATTTGTTTTATTTATCAGATGAATAGACAACATGAATAATGAGCTGTTAAACAGTAAAACAGGAAAAACAGCAAAAGAAAAACTTCTTTCGAAGTGTTTACTGACTTAGCAGTCTAACACTCTTATCTCCCTTCCTCAGCCATGTTTTTTGAATCAGCAGTAGTGAAAACTTCCAGCAATGCCTACATGAAAGCGACTGGAAAGGGTGATTAGGGATTTCCGGTACATGACCTCGCCCTGGAGTGGGACAGTCAATGCGTTTGCTTTGACATTCTTTCTATGAAGCAGTGCAGTGACAGCTGGGGTTGCTTTCAAGAAGTCATCTCATCAGTGGTCTGACRGTATCCAATAGCCTAACTTCTCTTAGCACAGGGGACAAACCACCTTGAATTTTCGAATTTTCTGAATTTTCCAAGTTGGTGGCAATGGCAACTTATTTTGGAGCTACCTCGGCAGTGTTTTTCGTCTGGGTTCTGACATTCGTGGCTCAAAATTACTTTGTAACAGGTATGTAAAGTTCCACTTTTTAAAGTCTTGAAAAAAGGAGCTGGATTTACAAACAAAAATGTGGGGAAGGGAGCGTGTAATGTGTTTCTGGCAAAGGAAACCACAGAGGTTTGAGAATACAGTGCAATGAAAAGTACCATATAGGGAAACWTTCATTGTTGGTCTAATTGAATTGCTGAAAATGCTGAAGCAATTTTATCTAAATGGTACATAATTGCTTATTTTAATGATCTGGTATTGCATTTAGGATTAAGCTCAGATCTATTGAAATGTAACTTTAKTTTGTATTATTTTAAACACCACAGCAAACAGTTTTGTACAATCCTCAGAGAGCAAAACATGCATGAGACCAGTTCTCTTTCAAATTCCATTATCAACTTGGCACAATCTATTCTAACTGCAGTAGCTGCTGGGATATCTGCAGATACTCAATGTACATCAGAAGCCTCCAGATGCTCCACTGTAATTTTCAAGGAGTTAATGCTTGTTCTACTTATGTTAAAGAGCATACACCATTATTGCAGACAATTGATTGTCTCACCTACTGAAAGACTCCTGAAGGAGACCTGAATTGAGTGAATTAGATGCTCAAATCAAGTCCTGTGGAAATTCCACARGATTGTAGTACCTAACAACAGTAGTGTCGCCCAGCAAAACTGACCACTGTACAATTTCCACTGGGGAAAAGGAGAGCTTGAGTCTTGTTCCTCACAGTTGTTTGGATGTCCCTTAGCTCCCCTCCAAGGGAGTACCCCYCCTTGGGCTACCTACTCATGTACTCTCTGCTCATGGGTCCAAGAGCTCCAGTTAAGCTCAGAGCTGATCTCCAGCTGTGTCTTGGAGCTGTTGTAGCATGTCMTGTCCCCTGCTGTAGTGACCTGATGACTGGGCTTCTCACATGGACCCTCAGTTTAGGCTGTAGGTAGCCTTGTCTCTAGTATGGACTTCAGGCACGTGTTATACACAGCACCATCTCCTGCTGTTCCCAAATGGACTTTCTGGATGTCTGACTCGTYGTCTTGCTCTCTCTGAGGCTGCCAGTGGAACCTGCTACTGTCACTACTTGGTGCTGTTCAGGTGCTGTGCCCTGGTGGGTGAGGGCACTGCCCTGCCTGTCACCCTCTGCTCCTGGCTCCTTTCATTGTGGAACAGCCTCATGTTTGCTGCTCCCAGACATCAGCAGCCAAAGGAAACTCTCCCTAATAAATCAGAGTGAAGRTTAGGCACAAGGCAAAGAGAAAAACAACAGCTCCCCAAAAAAAGCAAAATGGGAACTAATACACAACCAACCAGGCCAATACTCATAGCTTACAGAAACTGAACAATTTTCTTCCTGCTCTATTGTGGCCCTGCATTTTGCAGTTCTTCAGATGTGCAGGGCCACACTCTATGACAACTTTGTCTTGCTGTGGGATTCTTCTGTCTAGGTCTTCCCACCTATCTCAGTAAACCAAATTTTTCATCCAAGACACAAGTACTGAGGAGAATGTCCCAGTATTAGTAGGTTAACTAAACAGAGCAAAGCTTGAAGTACAGCAAAGTTTAAATGTGCAGCTTGTGGACCAAAAATGATAACATGTTTCTAAAGGATCAGTCTGTATCCTGTGCAAACTCAGTCATCTTTAGAACAGTGTTCAGAGGTGATTGAAGAACTGATGAAAAGACTTGCAGAGGCTACTGTTCTCTTTCTGGATTCCTTCCTCACAGTGTGAAACTGATAACTTTTACAAAATATATCTTTTATATCAGTTTTGGTTTAAAAGGCTTAGCAAATTTTAAGGTACAACTTCGGTCCAAGTCCTAGAAGTCATGTTTCTTATCCTTTACAACTTCATTTTCTGGTACAGAATTTTTATGTTAAGGTATGTATCTGTCATGCAATACACATTACGAAAGACTGTAGCAGTTTACAAGTACCTAGGTAATTTTCTAAAATCTCATTAAATTCCTTCCATTCAGCTGCTCAGCTTTATTTGAAATTTGTAAAGTTGGTCATTGACAAGCTTTCTTTCTCAACATTACATTTTAAAAAAATTGTATTGTTTTACATCTGAACATAGGCAAATAATAGACTAAGTRAGGTAGACTTGAAGCTCTTGATACCTACCTACACCTTCACTGAGGAACAGGGCTTCTCTGCCTCCCCCTGCAACATCTTCGGGGTTGTCTTATGTTCAGGTCACAGGGCTGGATGCAGCCACGGTTTGTCTATAGGGACTGCTCAAGTGTTCAATGGCTTTCCATCTCCACTGAGATAAATCCACCTGATTTAATGATCTCTCTACCAAACATTTAAGTCCAGTTTAACTAAATGTAAGGACAGCACACGTATCTTTTTTCCAGAAGCCATTTCCAACCCCACCCCATCCAGTGGGAGCAGGAGCTAGAAGCCTGTCTTTCTTTTCTCCACACAAGCTTAGTCACCTTTTATCCCCTTCTCATCACAAGAGTGGCTTGGCTGCAAGTTCTATCTTTTCATTCATAAAATTCAGTTTGTGTTGCTAAGAAGTCATGGGGTGGATTTGCAGGCATCAAGTTCATCCTGACTTGAGATTTTGTGGATTGTCTGTATTCTGAAGCATAGATTTTATGAAGTATTAATTAGTGTACATACCTAGTGAATATAGTCTGACAAACCTATTGAGCAAGGAACTAACACCTGTGGCTGTTGGTTATCTGACATGTTTGCAATGAAATGCTGAAATGTTTCATTTAACAGGGCAATTACTGTATGTAACTCAAAAAGAAAGAACCTTTTTTTTCCAGTATATGCTTCCAGTGAAATATGGAGGCAAAACAGTAATATCCTTTCTCCTTGTTTGTGCCAAATCCTGAATTTTGTCCTATGCTCTTAACACAGGCTAAAATAGAAGAGCAGGTGTCACCTGAGCTATGCACTTGCTGATGCAGTAGTCACAAAGAGTGTGCCAGCTCTGGCTATCTAAAAAGCTGGATGAACTGCCTGCAAAAGTGTCATAAATTCATCTATGAATTTATAAGGGCCTATCTCCACTCTTCCTGCTCCCTGCCAAACACAGCAAACTGAATATTTGACAGTGGCTGGGGGATGGGAGCATCATGCCAAGCTAGGGGCGAAAAAAAAAAAACTAGTTTAGGAGGAATAAGAAACATCAGGAATGATAAAATCTTTATACTTTCTTATTGGTATGTTAATTCCATGAAAAATTATGTGTAAGACCTCTGATGTTATATACCTCATCATCTTGATAAGAGGGGTGCAATGACAGAATCAGTGCCTTGGTGCAACTGCTAGCTTTATTTTATTAAAAAAAAAAGAGGAAGAAAGCCTGTATATGCATTTAGTCTAATAACAGCCAAACATCTTGAAATTCCAGACTACTGTGTAAAAAAATACGTTCTATTTTTAAAGCATGTCTTCTATGCTATAAATTTGTTTCCTACTATCCTTAAGCTAGAAACTATAAAAAAATGTTCAATTCAGTTAAAAGTGATCCTAAATCCTCCATGAGGAATAAATGTTAATGTTCAAATACTAACCTTGAATATTTTATGGCTTAATTACAGGTTCCATTCCTTCATCTTGCAGGATCATGGGTGTAGGAACTTATCTTGATAATAAAGTGAATTTCTCAGAGGCAAGTAATGTATGTAATCAATTCAGTCTACAGCTGGCAAGTAAAGACCAAGTTGAAAACGCTTTGAAACATGGCTTTGAAACCTGCAGGTATGTGCCATCCGTTAGTGGCTAATTACCTTTAGCAAACACCTTTACACACAGCTGAGGCTGCTGATAAATCTGATACTAAAAGCACTCATGCTTTTTATCATAGCTTTGGATGGGTGAAAGATGGATTTGTTGTTATTCCTCGGATAACATCCAACAAGAAATGTGGTCAGGGCAAAACTGGAATAGTCAGATGGAATGCCGACAAGCTTGTAAAATTTCATGTCTACTGCTTCAATTCCTCAGGTATGTAAGCATGACAACTACATTTTTAATGTGTTTTGTCTTATATTAGTTTTTTCAAATCTGCATGAAAAAATCATAACAAGTGAGTGAGTTCCTAAAATTTGTTGACCCTTTCCCCCCAGTCTTATTCGTTTTCAAGCTGTTCTTAGCTCAGAAGCTTCCAAGAAATACAGAAGGTGAATTCAGTTAATCCCAATTAATAATCTGGTGCTGCCATGAAAGCTCTTGAGGAAGAGTTGCTTTTACCATTCGGTAATGTTGACATAATAATCTCAATAACTTTGATTATTTGGGCATGCTAATTTGAGAGACAGTGAATTAAATCTTTAACCAGGGTGTCTGTGTGTGGTGTATCTGTTCTTGCAAAAAGGCCGAGAGTGGGGTACTTCAGGAAAACTGGAATGTTTTTTGATAAAGGGAAATGTATCCATTAAACTAAATTAAATTATAAGCCAGAACGGCCAAGAGACCATAAAACTAACTAGATTCCTAATCTATTATCAGTAAAATCCAACAGCCTTCTCTAATGTGCATCATCTTATGTGTGAAAAGACCTGTCCTTCCCCTCACTGACTATTTGCAGATTGAAGATCCAACACTGGAACTTGGGCCTTGATATAAGTTAGACCTCAGCACAATACATCAATATTATTTCTTAATGGCTTCTAATACTATTCGTTTATTATTAACCAAAAATAAGTAACCAGGTACATGTTCCTGCTCATGACCCACATCTACAGTTATTACATGACGAATATCCCAGTAATTAGATCAAATAAAGGATCAATACATCATTTATAATCAGTTCCTAAACTTTTCCAATGCATTTTAGATAACAAGAGCAAGAGAATATGTAAAAAAATCCTGAAAGTTTTCAGGAACATTGCGTGAACAAGGGTTGGAAAAAGCAGGAAGAAAGATGGAGATGCAGGACATGCCCATGCAAAGATATAAAGACGTAAGACCCTGCCTGGTGACTGTGAACATTGGAGGTTCCAAAGAGACTGAGGATAAAGCCATAGGGAGAAGGTCTATGCAACATGGTGTTTCAAGTCATGAAATTTGTGTTATACTGCATCAAAAGTGTTGAGTAGATTGGGTAATGTGAAAGAGGTAGCAAGTCATTCCAAATTACTTGGTTTGTTTTGCTTTAATTAAAAAAAAAAATATATATATACCCATACTGTTACAGTATGTGAAGAAAGTTAAGCTTGTTGAATGGTTAAAAAACAATGTAATATGTATTTAACATTGGGATGATTCTGCATTCCTTTATCTTAACTTCCAAACTCTTGCCTGTTTGAGGCATTTCTTATCCAAGATATTTGTCAGACACTTATTCTGTCAATTTTCTTGTGCCAATAAAAATTGCAAAAAGCACTTGAAAACCATAGTGGAAAAAGTGTCAAGCCCCTGTCATTTGGCATTTTATTCTGTAAATGTGACTGCGTCACCAGACCTCCTGTGGGAATTCAGTTGGAAAACAGTACAAACGTCGTTTCCTTCTTATTTATGTTGTAATCTGGTCGTTACTTTAGTGAAATTTTTGTAGCTTTACAGAATATAGAACTTCACCAGCAAAGCAGAATTTCCACATTTGCACATAAGCCAGACTCAGAACTCACATTTTGCATTTACATATAAAAGTTCACTTGCACCTACAGTTTTATACGGACAAAATTCACTTCTATTAAATGACTTAATTTCTGAAAAGTACTTAATTTTCCTCAAACCTGAAGTTTTTTACTTCCTACCCTCTCCTCCCCAACTTAGAATCATATCTCTTTGTTATCTCACTCTGGTGCCTGATATATTTGAAAGTTTGATGGCCTACTTTTTTTTACAGGAAATCAAATTAGTTTTCTGGGTATAAACAGTACATGCATATGTTTTGAACATACACACAATATCATAGAAAGATGTTTGAATATTGAGTCTGCAGTTTATATGCAGTGTTATTCTAAGTACTTTTCATGAGGAATATAGTCCCTGGTATGCAATCACAAAATGAGTAACAATATGAATAATGATAAAAGCTGTGTAATCTAGGGTGCAACCACATGTTTGACTAGGGATGCCTGAATTGGGTAAGGCTTTTGTGAACAAACAAATCACAGTTTCCAGAAGGGAATGGCTGAAGAACAATTTCAATAAATGTGTGTGCAGTAAGTGCAAGACTGGCATCCAACACAACTTTTCATGTATTTCCTTTCCCTGCTGCAGATGTTCAGATTAATTCATGTGAACCAGACCCAACTACAATCACATTTCCTTCATCGAGTGCATCAACAGACTTAACTGCATATTCAGCCTCTGATTTGACTGAGACCATCACAGCAGTGCGCACTGTGACTGAGCCAGAACAACTCTTCAAAAACAGATTTCGTGTCATATGCGTGACTGAAACGATCTTACCAACAGAGGGGCCTACCACACAAATGCCAGAGGAACACTCRCCCACCGACTCTCCCAAACACACTTCCCAGCTGGCCTTTAAGAATGATGCTGTGGTTTTTGGAGGTACAAGCCTTATGTGGTAGTCATTTGATGAAAAGAGCTAATTATGTAGAAATTAGTAGTCAAACCGTTCACTGCTATTTTTGTTTGCTGCTCCACCATCCATTTTGATATAGCTGAACCTGAATGCAGAATAGGAGTGTTATGGTTTTGCAGAAGCACAGCTTATAAGGCAGAGGATTTTAAAACAGTTTTGAAGTAGAACTAAGATCTGATTTCATGCTTGTTGATAATATTTTAATATGAAATGGTGGAAGTTTATTCTGGTTAATGTGATTTGGGGTAAATACATTTCTGAAAAAGTCTTGGGAAACACTCTGTTCTCAGASTAATGGAAGACTCATCAGGTTCTTAAAAACAAAAGAAGCCAAGAAAATTTTAAGGAGAATTGTTCTCGAGATAACAGAATTGTTCTCAAGATATGAGGCATGAGTAAGCAATCCTAATACACAGCAATAGAGAAATAGAGTAAATATGAGGGAAATCATTCTAACTGTAAGGATAGTTCATCACAAGGGTGTGTTCTCTAGGCAGGTTGTAAAAACTCTCCAACGAGCAGATTAGACAAATAYCTGTCAGGGATTGCCTAAATACCTGGTTTAGTCTCTCTTGAAAAAAGTGAGCAGGAGTAACTCACCTTTTGAGCTTCCTAATACTTCTRTTCTTGAGCTGATGTTTATGTACTCTTACACTAGGCTGGTTTTAGAATCCAGATTTGTGTTCACGAGCCTTTAGAAAGTCAGCATTAAGTACATATAAAAACACTGTGTTTATATCACTTTTATCTCCAGGTATCCCCACTGCACTTCTTGTACTGGCAATCATCTTCTTCATTATTTCAGTTGTTCTAGCAGTCTGTTATATYAAAAAGTAAGTTGCTATTATTTTTTTCTCTCTTGGACTGAGTTAACTCCTAGAGTACAACCAGTGACTATTTAAAATATATAAGTAAAGAGCAGAGAAGTAATGATRGTGACATAACAGTGTAGCACAAATTAAAAAGCTCTTAAACCCTATTGTTATGTAGATTAGTTGGTTGTTGCTGTTGCTATTCCCTGCTTAAGAAAAGGAACCAAAAAAAAAAATTGCCTATTTTTAATTGGCCAACCATGCCTAGTGTGAAACATTTCCAAGGGTGTCAAAATAGCAACACTGAAGTGTCCATCTGTTCCTATATAAACCTGTTTATGCAGTTTTATCCTTCTTTTTTTCTATGTCAGACTCAAGGTTAAAGTTTTTATTATAGGACTATGATTTTGCTCAGAAAAAAATAATTGTTGGACTCCTTTGTCAAGCGTAAAGATCTTCTATACAGTGCACCATTAAATCCTAATAAAAAGTGTGCGTTTCTCACATCCTAGCCTAGACACCTTTATCATTCTGTACCACAAATCCTGAATATACATTGTCTGTTTTTTAAAAAAATACCAAAATATTTATTCAGAAAGCACACTGCTTGAAAAAGCACAATAATCTAGCATGCCACTATTCTCTGTGAGACTTCTGCTTGAGTATGGTAAAGTAAGTTAATTCTAGTTGTTTGAGTGATACCACCAATATCTCTGCTTTACTATCCTTTTTTCTTTTTAAAGGTACAAGACAACCTTACCATTTTTTAACAAGAATCAGCAAAAAGAAACAGTTGTAACTACTGCTCTCAAAGAGACAAAATCAAATGACCAAACACCTGAGAAGGAAACACAGAATAATGGAAATAAGGTAGAAGAGTGTAAAACTAAGCCTGAGGCCACAGTAAAATGTCTAGAAGCAGAAGTTTAAAGAAAAGAATGTACAGTTCTTGATGGAAATATAAAATGAAGTACACAGAACTTAGCAATGCTTTCAAACACAAGTGATTGTAAATACTCATATTTTCTCTATCTTTAACATATGAAACCTTGTTTTTTAATAATTGCATCTTTGACAACAAATATYCTTGCAGGAGAACATGGTATCTTATTTACTTGAAATAAATAAAAAAATCCATATTACAGCTCATTTTTCATCTTTAATAACAAAGTAATTAGGAATATGCTATTAATGACATGCACTACATTAACTATTTGCATGGAATTCAGATCAATATTTAATTAAAAGGTTTTTATATCTGGCTGGAGGATGTCTGCTAACCTAATGCCTAAAATAAAATKATGACACTGTAGTTCTTCCTCATGTAGATTAGCTTATTTCCATTAAGTAGCTGCATGCTGTTTTTTAAGAAGTCTGTTTACAAACAGAAGAAATAGTTCTGTTTACAGATGAGTAAAAACCCAAAGGATTAACCCATCGTCATTCAAATGCCCTAGGAAGGGTACAAAGATGCTGATGTTTATATATATATATGTATATATATATACAGCAATKAATAACTTTCTTAGATACCTTCATTGTATCATAATTTTCTGTTTTATTTATTAAAACCAGTAGCATTCTTCCACATCAGATATTTGACAGGGGGAGAAAAAACAAACCTTGAACTGTATCTCAACACTTATATTGGAGATCTTTTGTGTGTATTTAAGTATGGCTTACATGACAAACGTCTCAAATCTATGGGATGTCTACAGTACTTCATAAAAAGTAAACTATGATAGATATGTTTGTCTGGACAATTTATTCTCATGACAACTGCCTCAGTAAAAAGAACTCCTGTAACATTAACGTTACAGAAATAATTAGTTGTTATAACAACACTAGCARTTTATCAAACATTTTCCTGAATAAATTATTTAGATAACTTGCTTTTATACGTAAAGGAGGTTGTTATGGCAAAGAAACTTTCTTTGTACATCAAGCAGCTTGAAAAACATAGTCTTAAATAAAATAGCAACAGAAATGCTTACCTATATTGTGTTTTCAACAGTATAGGATACGGGGTTATGAACTTTGATATTTTTCATTCACATAAATTTAAAAATGCCCAGTGGTTATATATTCCACTAGAGAGTGACTTATAGTGTATTGCTAACAATATTCTTAGAGATTCCCTGGGTTGGTTTTGGTTTTCTCTTTTTCCCTTTTCTTTTTTTTTTTTTTTTTGATAGTTCAGAAATATTTCTTGGCTTCAAGTGATTCAGTACAGCTCTAAAAAATGCTCATTTCAGATGGCCATCAGCAGAATTTTAGCAGAATTGTAGAAGAAAAATGTGCAACAGAGGACAGCACAAGACACAGCCTTCCCACTCAGTTAAGTAACTCCTCTCCTTGCAAAATTCTGCAGTAATGCCTTGTGTCTCTCCTGGCATCCTGAATGGAAGTGCTCTGTGAGGAGTAGACAGCACAAGTAAKGCCATCAGGAAGGGCCGCAGCCGACACTTGTCATGATGGTGCCAGAGTAGCAAACGGGCTTAAGGACACAGGCAAGACTAGTAGACTCCAGGTAGTTTGGGACGTCTTTTTTTTTTTTTGGTGACACCTTACAATTTCCCTTCTGCCTCTCTTTTCCATGTTTTAGAGATTGGAAATTACCTGCTTSTCTATTCTTTCCCCTAAGGCCAAGAGATAATTATCTATCTCTTCTCTTAGTCTCCTACTAACATTACCTCTGTTCCACAGATACCATGCTCCTTTTCTCTCATATTGTCTCATTCACACCTAAAGAAATTTGGAAAATTGCTCTCTAGTTTCACTGTAATGGGAAGTTTGCTGCTTCTGTTTTAGAGATAAATAAGGGTGGTTTTTTCCCCTGAAGCATTTACTTGCTAAAAAAGTCTATCCTCTCTATTTTAATAAGATGTTGCCTTAACCTCCAAGTATCTTGTTTTATCATGTACCTTAAAAACTCAGACAGCTTTCATCCTGACSTTCCCACTGGTACTTGASCAATGCACAKGGTTTGATCTGCCCGTCCATTCCATCAAACAATTTATGCCACCACCAGAAGGGTTAAAGGAGCTGTTACACTTACACTGCTCTGTATGGAATAAAGGAGGCTCTAAGAACTAATTAACAAGTACTGTATTTGATATTGTATGTATGCAGTGAGTACARCTCAGTCACACTGGAATTGGAACGTACAAAACATTTCTGCTCATTGTTTAATGGAATTGCAAGGGATGTTCTACTACAGTGCAAACAGGAAACATTTATTTAAGTATCTACACCAAGAGTGTCAAAACCCAAACCCTTAACTGGAGGTAGCAGAAATTTAAGAGAAATTGTTCTCCATGTTTCTGACTTTTCTCAAGCGTTGTGCTTTTTTTTTTTAACAWGACTTTCTCAGCAGCTCTGAAGCTCTTTGATGTGTCAGAGTTGCTCAAGTACCTTGGACAAATTACTCTTYCCACTGAGCAGGAGAGCACAGTTTGTACTTGTCACTTGATTGTAACACCACTTGGATTCCCACACTGAGGCTACAGATGTTTGCTGACCTTAGGCAAAAGGGGTGCTTGGCCTGCAGGAAATACAACAAGGTTTCCAGACCAGCCCAATCCCTGTCTGGAATATAGGGATGCCTTTATCGTGGGAAGTACGTG
The DNA here is from genome assembly GCA_018881555.1 of Amblyornis subalaris. Classification (NCBI taxonomy): domain Eukaryota; kingdom Metazoa; phylum Chordata; class Aves; order Passeriformes; family Ptilonorhynchidae; genus Amblyornis; species Amblyornis subalaris. Next base: position 6,212,482 of record JACAXG010000045.1, on the reverse strand, counting down.
TGTCTATGTGTGAACAGAAGTGGGCAGGAAGGGGAAGGACTACTCCTTTTCTCCTCTTTAAATTAAGAAAAAAAAAAAAGTAGAATTAAATATTGYAGCATCAGGATGTGGATGACCCAGAGGATGTTCTAGGATGTCTGTTTCTCAATGGCTAGTCGTGCTTTATGGGTGTTGGGAGTTTTTTGTGAAAAGGTCAGTGAGCATTGACCTTTGCCACTCACATCCACCGCCCACATCCTCCCTGCAGACCGGGATTTGCACCAGCAGCTGTGGCCTGGGATGATCCCACCAGCCAGGCACTCCGACTCCATTAAGCATCACTTAAATCACTATTTAATAGAGCTTATAGGAAAGAGCGAATAACACACGTGGTCCTATGTCCCCTCGGGGCTGTGAACCCTGAGCAGTGCAGCACTAGAGTGTGTATGAGGTGAGGGGACAGCAGGGTGAAAAGTGACCCCGTTTTTGTCAGTCCAGCTATTATGGAACATTTCTTAAAAAACCCAATTCTAGACAGCATTTCTGCTGTGTGTCRGAACAGATAATAGTGTGGCCAGCAGGACCAGGGAAGTGATTGTCCCCTGTACTCGGCACTGGKGAGGCCACACCTCGAGTTCTGCRTCCAGTTCTGGGCCCCTCAATTCAGGAAGGACATTGAGGTGCTGGAGCGAGTCCAGAGAAGGGCAAYGGAGCTGGGGAAGGGTCTGGAGCACAAGTCTGATCAGGAGCAGCTGAGGGAGCTGGGGGTGKTTAGCCTGAAGGAGGCTCAGGAGAGACCTTATCAMTGTASATATACCTGAAAGGAGGCTGTAGCCATGTGTCGGTCAGCCTTTTCTCCCAGAAAACCAGTGATAGGACAAGAGAACACAGGCTGCACCAGGGGAGGTTTAGGTTCRTATTAGGAGGAATTTCTTCACAGAARGGTTCATCGGACATTGGAATGGGCTGCCCAGGGAGATGGTGAAGTCACCGTCCCTGGAGGTGTTTAAGGAAAGACTGGACACGGCACTCGGTGCCATGGTCTGGTTGACAAGGTTCGGTCACGTGTTGGACTCGATGATCTCAGAGGTCTTTTCCAAGCTAASTGATTTTGTGATTCTATGGATGTTCTGGCGGGGCCGGCTCCACTCAGCGACAACGCCATCGCCGGCTGCCCTGGGTGCAGTGTCCTTACAGCCGGGATCGGCCCGAAGGAAGGACGGGGAGGGCTCGGCCCGGCCCGGCAGTGCCGCCTCGGGCTCCGCTCCGGGCCCCGCTCCCGGCGGCGTTCCCCGTGTCCCGGCAACGCCGCGAGCCCCTCTCTTGCGTCACCTCCGCGCGCCGCCGCCGAGCGCGCGCGTGCGCGGCGCGGAGGAGCGGCCGCGGCGCTGCGGTGCCCGTGGGGCGGCGGCTCCTCCGCGGGATGTGCCGGGGATGCGGTGAGCGGGGCGGGCGGGACCCGTCCCCGCCGCCCCTCGGCGCCGAGCGCAAGGCCCGGGCCGGGGGAGGCCGGCGGGTGCGGGCAGGGCCGGGCGGGGGAGCGGGCGGGGCGGCCGTGACGCAGCCGGGCTGAGCGCGGCCCGTCCCGCGCCCGGCGCTGAGGGCCCGCACCGGGGGAGGGTGGGCGGGGCGCGCCCGGGCTCGTCCGCGCCGCTCGGGGCGCCTCGTGAGTCTGCGGGTGACGCGGGGCGTGTCGGGTCTTGAAGGCTGTCCAACAGCGAACATTTCGTAGAGTGACSGGATACGCCGCCTTGGAAGGGACTCACAGGGRTCAAAATCCAACTCCTGGCCCTGCAGAGGACACCCCAAGAGTTACATCCTGTGCCTGAGAGCGTCGCCCAAACGCTTCTTGAGCTCTGTCAGGCTGGTGCTGTGACCACTTCCCTTGGGARCTTGTTGCAGTGCCTGACCACCCTTTGGGTGAAGAACCTCCTGATATTCAGTTCTGCAGACACCCTCGCAGGTGTTCTCCCCCCCAACTTTTCAGTGCTGGGATTTAGGTGATGAGCTTGGCAGGCCCGCCCGAGGCACGGTGCTCCCTCAGAAGCTCGGGGAACACAAACCTGGGAGACACGGGGTGAGGTGGCTGTGGAGGGTGACAGGTTGTGCTGCTGAGAGGCAGTGATTGACGTGTCACCTGGGCGTGTGCTCAGCAAACACGCCCYGGAGAGCGGGACAGGAGGCGACTGGAGCCTTATCGGGAAGGAGAAAGCATCTGTGTGGGAATAGAAACTGGTCACAATTCAGACCGTAAATTGGAAGCTTATTGTTGTGAAACAGCGCAGTAGTTCAGAATGCTCTGATAGGAGCTCACTTTGTGTGCTCTGTTTTTCTCACACCGCGGTGAGATCTCGGCAGCCGTAAATTGTGTTCTGGGTGGGTTTAAGCCCAAGTGCTGCTTCTCTGTGGTGTCTCTCAGAAGGAGTTTATAATGCAGACACTGTCAGATTGCTCCGTGTTTAGGTTTAGGTGGATGTTCTGTAGTTCACTTGCCCTTGCACACCTGTGTCTGTAGAAGTCTTAAAAGGGCGTGACACAACTGGTTTGCGTTACAGTGAATTCTGCAAAGAGGCATTTTGAGGGAAGTCAAATGTAGAGGGATCAAGGGGAGTAAGTGGATAAAGACTTGGAAGGCATGGGATAAATCCCTATGCAGACTTTTGGGGAAAAAGATTTGAGTGTGAAGCAAAGATGAAATAAGTTGGAGACATTTGAGCAAGTCAGTCCTGTAATAAATCTTGAAGTTGAGTGTTTTGTGCAGATAGAGATATCTCTAAATTGGTTTATACTGACATGGATTCTTTGGCTTACCAGTTTCAGAATGCTGTGGGAGTTCTTTTGATCTGCCAATGTAAGTTTGATGTAAGAAAGCTAATTCCTAATGTAATGTCTATGTATAAACAGACATTGATGTGCTTATTTGCAGACATTCTGATATTCACATGCACAAATATTTGGGATAAACAAAGATTGTCATAAATTACCATTGTCATCTTAAAGTTTTTTTTTTTTCYATTCCATTAGATGTATTTATATATGTGTGTGTTGGAGCTGAATCTGTGTGAAAAATTATCCATATTTAATATAAGTATTGCTGTAAGCAAAATACTACATTTTTTATAAGATTATAATGCCACATTCCAGACTCTTCGAAGTGTTCTGCATTGTTTCTGATCTGACTGTTCAGGTTGTAGTATTTGTAGAATAATTACTGAATTAAGTAGTAAATAATTACTAAATTGTAGGCTAAAAGAAAATGAGGGAGTAGCCACTCATAAACACACAAATGTAACTCTCTCAAATATTTTTAGCAGAGACTCTACAAGTGAATGAGAACTTCTCTCTACAGAATTGAGGTGAAGAACTTCACCATGGGTCAACAGATTTCAAACCACACACAAACTGTAATTAACAAGTTGCCAGAAAAAGTAGCAAAGCATGCCTCTTTGGTTCAAGAAAGTGGTTTCCTAACCTATGAAGAGTTTCTGGGAAGAGTAGCTGAACTCAATGATATGTAAGCCTTTCTTTGCTTCTTTCTTTTTTTTCATGTTTTACAGAGACCTTGTATGCAATGCATTATTCTGTGCTGGCTAAGCCAGAACTGGCCCTACAGTTTCAAAATGTTTCCTTCATTTCTTGAAGTTTCTGTAATGGTTGTAATTATACTTCAAAAACAAAGGCTTTTCTCCTCCTTAAATTTACTTTTCTCCAATACTCTTCTTCCAGCAAGTGTTGCTCTGTCTTAGAAGTTCACAAGAAGTGATTTAGCATCATCTTTTTGTTAGTATCACCTGTCTCCCTTATTCTTCTCCCTTCCACCTAAAGATGCAATGCTGCTGCTTCCTCTCTGCCTGTCACTTTGGGTAGGAAGGAGCAATAGGAGCCTGGTAGAGACAGCAGAGCTACAGGAGGAGAGTGGCAGCTGAGACAGAACTGTTTCTGACCATCCCTCCCACCTCTGCAGACATGCAGGGCTGCTCCTCGTTAAGGATGAGACTTGTCTTGCTGTCCCAAAGCAGTGACCTAGATAATCCCAAACAAAAAGCTGCTTTTTGGTAAGATTTTTTGTAGCCTGTATTTTGTTTGACCAGTGCGATGACAGTGAAAAGAAATGAGCAAAAAAGCAGTGTTGTCATTTTTACCCTGTATTTATGGTATAAAATGAGAGTGATAAAATGAAGTGGAAACACACACACTCTGAATAAGGACTTTGTAGTGTTTGCTGTTTAACTAAAATGTGAATTTGTATTTGGTTTAGAAATTGTCGTGGAGAGTGTCATACTTTTGTGAATGACCTTCAAGAACACATAGCTGTCTTCTGGGTAGACACATAAATAGGTTTTGAAGAACATGACTTGATGTTTTGCCTATATCAGTATAATTCACTCCAAAATACTGTTATGCAAGTGGTTTCTTTCTTTCCAGGGTTTACTTAAGCCTGAATGTAATATGTCTTATTCTGATTCTTACGGAATAGACCATTGTGTCTGTGTTCCATTAAAAAAAAAACACCTCGGGTCACCTGACACTTCCACCTGACTACCTCATTATTAATATATACTAACAAAAATACACCTCATCTGCATATGTTGGTACTCACAGGCTTTTTTTTTTACCTACATGATGAGGAGATAACCTTTTTAGGTTGAACACAAGATTGTATGATTGCTGTAATAAACAGTGGGAGCATATATGAATTTAAATGTCTGTAAAGTATACCTGGTTGCTGATGCTGGATCAAAAGACTTGCACAGCATTTTCTGAAGTTTGCTGTGCAATTTAAAGTGAAATGGATTGTGTATTTTGTATTCAGTAATGTGCTAAGAAGGTCACTATTCTTTACTCTGATGTCCCTGGGCAGTATTGCTAAAATCTCTTGTAAGGATAAAGAGGAGACAGGTGAACCACAAATAATCCCACTTGGCTGAGGCTGCTCATCTATGCACATCCAGCACCTGGTGTTAAACTGTTGTTGCTTCATTTCAGTACTGCAAAGTTGGCTTCTGGACAAGACAAACATCTGTTATTCGAAGTGCAGCCTGGTTCTGATTCTTCTGCTTTCTGGAAGGTGATCGTTCGGATAATATGTACCAAAGTAAGTGCGAACATTGTAAGTTGATGGGCAGTTTGTATGCAAAGGTTTGAGGACTGCCACTTTTACTCGTAAAATCCAATACCTGCTACATGTATTTTGATACAGATGATGTATTTAAGGATGCTATTGGAGATAAGTCTAAATTCTAAGTTTCTGCAAAAAGCATGTTGACAAAAACATTTTCATAACTAAGTTTAAAGGAGTGATGCCTTCCAGTGGCACACTTACAGCGCTTTAGTTAYGAATGCAGATGATTTGTGAGGTCAAGTAATCCAACGGTACAACAAACTGGGAACTATAGAGTTTGATAGGAGTAGAAGTTACTCAGCTATTCCAAGCATTATTAGTGTGCCTGTGTACAGTCTGATTCCTTAGAAAACCAACCTAAAAGTTAAATGTTTTAACTTAGTTGGACAAAAACTTTTGAAATTTGCTCCTTCTGATGAGATTTTCCCCTCTGTATCCTATCAGGTAACATCCTTTAATGGTCCTGAATCCACTGAACAGTATTAAGATGTGGTTAACCAAGCCAACCCTCAAACTTTGTTTGAAGCCAACAGTTTGTAGTTTTGTGTTTGCTCCTAGTTTTCATTAAGGCAGTCATCGTTGTAGGCAATTTTAAGTTCAAATATCAAATGACTGATGATACTGTGCTTGGTTCTAACTTTAGCCCAGATTTTTGGGCATTAGATCCCTACTCACAACTGAATCCATGTAAGTAGTGATGGCAATTGCCTTGCCCTAAAATTGTGGTGCTACCTGTTGTGTTCCTCACGCTGCAACAGCTGCGTGCAGGCCTTGACTCTTGCTGAGGCAGACTGCAACTTGTTAATGTGGTGATGGACACTGATGAAGGGGACTACTACCCTACATGAGAATTGCAGTGTATTAAAAACATCTTGAGCAATGCCAAGTTAAAACTTGATGAGTAATTGTAAACAATTCTTATATCTTAAGATAAATAAAAYGAGTGGCATCGTGGAAGCTTCCAGAATCTTGAACTTATATCAGTTCATTCAACTTTATAAAGACATTACCAGTCAAGCAGCAGGAGTTCTTGCACAGAGTGATACTTCTGAAGACGCTGCTGAGAATTTGATGTCTCTGTCATCGTGTCAGGCCAGCTTGTGGATGGGAAGGTATTTTGATATACTTCAGCTTCTGACCACAGTTACGACATAAGTGTTTTGGGACTTGTGTTTAAAACCTGAACTACAAATAGCTAATGATCAGAACTGCTTGCTCTTGGCAGCTGCAGGCTTTGTATCACCACAAACATGAACAGACACCCTGCCTTTCACCAAGGGAGCTGCTCTTGGGTGAAATTCTGAAATGTGGTGCTACCATACCGTAGCTTCAGAACAACCCTTTTAGCAATCAGTTCTTACATAAACATAGTATATGTTCAATCTCCTGAATAAGGAAATGGGAGGAAACGGAATCAGCTGCAGCTACAAATCCAGGGGGTTTGACAGTGTTTGTTCAAACAGATTTTGTTATTGTTCCACTTAAACTTTCTCTTCCTCTTACATTTTGGCATGTGAAAGTTCCCATCTGTTGTCACTAGAAAYTCATCAATTATGGTAATAATATAACTTGCAAGACTGGAAAAATGTGAACTGTCTCACTCATGTTGACCTTCTGCTTTGTTAACCAGAGGAAAAACAAAAGACTGAGGTCAACACCTGCAATAACTCCAGTTCAAACTGAATGTAACAGCAAGAAGCCTGTCACCCTTTCCCTGYGTGGAAGTGTTGCTGCTACCAGTAATTCCTTAGTTTTCAGTTCCTGGATAAGTTCAGGGTTCTAACTCAGTTTTAAGTGAGGTGGAGCTAGGTTTTACAAGAGAAGGTGGTAAATGATATAGTTCTCTGTGTTAACCAGTGAAGAGCTGGCAGCCAGGTATTTTAATAAAACAGGCTGAGTGTCACACATCAGCTGTTGGAATGAAAAAGGAGTCAGCTGTGTTGTCACTCCAAAGAGCCCGCTGGTTTTTCTAGGTCAGTGCATTGCAGACCGTATTATTTAATTTAATTTCCTGTAAGTTGTGAACATGTTTGAGAAAGAACAGGAAAATTGCTTTCTCGAGGTTATACTAGAACACGTTTCTCTGGAAATGGCCTTTTGCTTCAAACAAACAAACCAAACAAAATAGACCCCAGATACTTATGCAAAACAAATGTATTGCTAAAGTCAGTGAGTAAGATAAAAGGTTTCTTATGTGAGTTTAGTTTTCAGTTTTTAGACTTGGAGATGGGAGATAAGCATCCTTCATGTTTGTAAACTTTATCACTTGAGTATTAGTCACAAATAACAACAGGATACTTCACTAATATGATGCAATTTGGTGAGCTGCTGTCTTTTAGCCAAGTTTTTCAAGTCATTAAGGAAAATGCAGGCTGAAGCACCTTCAAGTATTCTACACCAAGGAAATCTGTTTATTTTTCTATGATAACCACCCATTTGCCTAAATCTTCTCACCTTTAGACAGTCTTCAGCTCTGAAAAGTTAGCCCTCACTGTCTAAAAATAGCAAGTGTTATCTGTTTCATTCTTCTTATCTAAACTTTTTCCGCTAGAATAATACGCCGTTTCTCTACAGCATCCTCTTCCTATTCAGAGCATTCCAAAATGTGCTTAAGGGGTTTATGCTTTCTGATAATGAAGCGACAAGCATTTCCTTAGTCTGTCACTCTTTTATTTTACTGTTTCTTCAGGAACTTAGTGCTATGACTAAAGCTTAGTTTGCAGAAACTTTATGAATAGGACTTGTATAATTGCTTGTATAGACACCAGGAAATCTCAAAAATTCAAGTGCTTTTAAAGGTTAGTACGCGGAGTGAGTTGCATGGTGGGGGAAATGAAAGGGATCAGGTCCAAATAACATAGTAAGCTACTCAAAAGATAGGCTTCTTGGAAACTGTTGTCTTCATTGTATGCAAATTACCATCTATAAAAAAATCTGTCGTTTTGAAAAGGAAACCCCAAGGTCTTACTGAAGAGTAAAACAAAGGCATGCTGACTGCTGTTCATTAGCCGGCTAATCTGTACAGTTAGAAAATGACTCTGTATTTGACAAGCTCCCTTAGATGCCTAAGCAAAAGTGGTCTGGTCAACAGTCATTAAGATGGACTGACTCTCCTGAAATGCCATTTTTTCTAGAATCCTGTCTCTGCCTCTCAAGTCAGAACAGGGATTCTCAAATCAGGATTTTTGGAAAACCCAAGCATTTTTGAACACTTCCTTGGTTGTTTTGGAAGTGAGCTGTGACTGTAAAATTGGAAACTTTACATGTCTGGGTAGGTCAGTGAAAGCTGAGGATTCTCTGCACCTTTTCTCACTTGAGAAGTCTTGATGATGCAAATATTTGAGATACTATTGTTACAAACTTTAGATAAATGTATCCATTATTGGGGAAAAAAAACATATAAAATTGCCATGTCTGTCTTGGGTAGTGATCTAATTTTTAAACTTCCCCACCAACAGGAACACCTGGGAGTTTAACTGGAAAAGCTGTGGTAACAGTAAGCTTGAGTGTCCTAATTTGAGGAACAATCATGCAGAGCATATTGCAAGCTAAAATCAGCCTTTTCAATCTAATGAGCAGTTCAGCTCCTGGCATTTTGATGCCATGTGAAATTAGTGAATGTGCATTCCAGTAGTGATCCTCTTGACATGCATGTTTTTGTCTAGGATATAAACCAGCACAGASAAATTTGGCAAAGTTCATTCTGAACTAGTTCAGCCTGACGTGCAGTGAAAAGAAGGCAGGTTGTTCTTCTGCCTTTAATGTAAGCAGTGTTTCTGTTCTTTTGCCCAGTCATGTGATACATAACAGTTACAACTCCTCACGCTTCCTTGTTGATATGAAAAAGGATTTAGAGACCCCTTTGCAACACCAGAAGGACCTGACACAAAAAATAAATGCACATTCAGACTTAGTTTAGTTCAGGTACTGCTGTGTGCTGGTAGCTTGAGGCTGTGCCTCCTGACATGGGCTGGGGGGACATAAGTAGTCCATTCACAAATTAAAAGCACAGGTGTTCCTTTTTGTCCATCACTAATTATTATGAAACATGTAGTACCTAGTATAGTTACTGGGGCATAAATATAAAACATCTGGTAGAAAACAGTGTCTTGTTTTCTGCAGGGTTAAACAGCTGACGGATGAAGAGGAATGTTGCATCTGCATGGATGGGCGTGCTGATTTAATCTTGCCATGTGCTCACAGTTTCTGCCAGAAATGCATTGATAAATGGTAATATATATTAAAGGATATTAATTATTTTATAGTATGTACTGGTTATCTGACAGTTTGGTTTGACAGATTCCGTGGTTCCTGTATAATTTAATGTCTGAAGATGTTTCCAGGCTATTGCACATATGATACATAACAAGCTTGAGTAAAATCAGACTGCAGCAGAAGGAAAGCAGGAAGTTTTGGAAAAAAGAGATGTGAAAGTGCTCTTCAGGATTTGTTTTGTAATTTCTTACCTCTTTTTATTCTTCCAAAATTCAATTATTTTAGTCTTGCTCAAAAAATTAAAGATGGTATATGCAGATACTTGCATGTTATGCTTCACAAAATCTCATTTAAAGTTTGTTAAGACTATGCAAATACAAAGGCAAGTTGGACTGTCTGTCACTTAGTTGGGAAATAACTATCAGAGGGATTTTTTCCCATGTGTTTTGCTTTCACTTCAAATAAATAGCATACAATTTACTGATTTAAATATATCCAAAAAAATACTTTTCAAAAAAAATACTTCTCAATGGCAGCACCTTCAAATTTATGTATAACATGTATCTTACAATGTTCAGCTTCATAGTAAACTGAACACCTTTAGCTTCTGCATCTCTCTGATACACCAGTTCTTGGAAAGCTGGGAGAGAAAAATTGCTTTGTGGAGGAGCATAGTTCATCTGACCACACAGGCCTACAAGGATTAGGGAAGTGTTCTGGCAGTCTGGCATTAGGGAACACAGGCATGCTCTGTTAAAAAGGCTTTATTTTAGCTAGTTAATGCAAATGGTTTTACACATAATTTGTGCATAAGAATTTGTTTTGTGGCTTTTTGAAAGACTTGCCAAGGAAATTACTCTTACAACAAACACCAGGCTTCCACAAGGAAAAACCATAGTAATAATCACTGGATCTTGGAATATAACCAGCCGTTTCTCTCTTCTGGGAAATTATTTTAGCATCTATCAGCTAGACAGGGCTTAGTTTAGGGACTGTGGTGGAGAGTGGATTGTATGCTGCTTTGGCTAATGAATCAGCTGAAAAATTCTCACTAAGTTTCAGTTACACCATGCTTTTTTCTGGTATGTAATTTTTAAGGTTCATCTCTTCTTAATTTAAGCATAACAGAGGCTCCCAGCTCAAGCATAGTTGTTCAGGACCCCCAGGTTGGTGGAGGGGGATGGGACTGGGGGACCAGTTCTAAACTTTAGTGGGCTGCATTACCCAGGAAAACAGTTCCTCCTTCTCTTTATCTAGGAAGCTTATGGAGACTGCTTTCTGAAGGACCTCAGCTGAATATCTGAAGATAGGAAGAATTAATTTAGACAGTGGATTTCCATTTAAACTTTCTGGACAGGTAGCCAGATGCGTTCTGTCTGACCTTAGCAAACGATTAGGAGGAACATGATTCCAAATTTTCATGTAAAGAATGGAGCTCCATTCAGAAGTCTTCCTCACAAAGAAAGGAGTTTTTAAACAAACCAAAAAAATAGGTGGTCTAATCCAGTTAAACTGATCATTCTTGAAGTTCTCACTGGGTCGGTTTTTGGTTTTTTGTTTGAGTTTTGCCTGTCTGTCTGGGGGCTCTTTTGGCTTTTTTGTCCAGGAAGAGGCCATCGATGAAAAATACTCATTTCTCTGACTTCCTAACAGGAGTGATCGTCACAGAAACTGTCCTGTGTGCCGCCGGCAAGTGACCGGGGCAGGAGATTCTTGGGTGGTCTCAGAGGCACCTACAGAAGATGATATTGCCACTTACATCCTTAACATGGTGGATGAGGCGGGGCAGCCCCACAGACCCTGACGCTGCCCAGCAAGCTCATCATGGCAGAACCACTTGAAGCTTTTGTTTCCACGAGCATCTGGTTTTTCCTCGTGTTGCGATTCTTCCACAGTCTGTCCTTTCCTTCTCCTCTTGGCTGCTGTGAGTCTGCGCTGCTCTTTTAAAGCACAGGGTATCTGAGCAAGTCTCCGTGTGTGCGGTCTAATTATTAAACTGTACTTTCAGCAAATTCTTTCATCATTAACAAAGTGTATTTTAACAACAACTTTTGATATTAACAGTTCTACTACTAGATGAAGCAATTTATAACAGCACAACTACAAACTGCTGTTTGAACATCACAGTGTACTGCTACAGAGATGAACCATGGCACATTGGCTTGACCTCACAGTTCCTACCCTTAAAAGCAGTCCCTTATTCACATTAGTTTCACAACAAATGTGAATAAAGATGATGAGTTAGCGCTAGTGATTATTAATTTGAAATTTTACTGTTGAAACTTGAAGATGTCCCACTGCCTGTTCTTCAGTAGTAAGTTATTGCTGCTCTTAGTGTTTACAGATACTTACTTCAATCTGATCTGTTATGACTTTTAATATTAATTATTTTAAATCTGTTTTGGAGAGTATAGGCAGGCCTGTAAATGTACTTGTGCACTTCCCCTTATTCTTCTAACAAGACTTGTTTCTTAGAATATTTTTTAAAATATGATATTTAGCATAGTCTGATTAGCTTGGAAACATTAAACAGTTTCATACACAATCCTAAAAGCGGTAAATCAGCTTCTTGGTTGTTTTTGATAAAGAGCAGTTAAAATTATTTCTAAACATTGGGCATATCTGAAGAGAATGCCTTTATTTGAATAAGCACTTAAGGTGTAGTTAAGTCTAATGCTATGGTTTTATCTGCTCCTCTTGAATTTTTGAAGTGATGAAATCAGAGTTAAAAGGTACACGAAGAGTTACAACTGATAATCTAAGTAAGGGTGCTCTACTTTACATCTACAAGTGCAATATGCTTTTATGTAGCAGAGAGAAACTTGTTTAACAATAATGTTGCTTGCAGGGAGATGTGCATGTGACAGCTTGGGAAAAGGGATATCACAGCTGGAGTGCAACAGTATTTTCTGTCTAGCAGAATAAAATCTTTAAAGAACTGAGTTTAGGCAGTCTAAAATTGTTAGTATTCAGGAAACCCATCTTAAGCCTCTTTTGCATAAATAGTGTTATGGAAATGAACTGCTACTGTAGAGAATTAATGAATTAATTATATATATATATATATATATATAAAAACAAATACTACTTTTCTCACTCAGTAACCACAAGTTAAAATATTCAAGTGTAGCATATGAGGGAATATTGGCATAAATCTTGCATACTGTAAGACTGCATTTTTATTTACCATACCTGCTAAAATTCCAGGCTCAGGCCTTTTGTCACAGACAGGTTCTGAACTAAAAGGCATGTGCACATGTAGATACGCACATTTAGGTTATGTTTCTTCATTGGCTACAAGATACTTACGTTGTGGACTACAGCTTGAGAATTTCTCTATTATACATCAGTTTGTTAAAGAATGTGCACAGCATTGGGCACCCATTGGAGCTTGGCTTAGGACACAGTTGTCAAATACATCATAGGTTTTAAGACAGATAAGCAACATACTCTTCATGTGTCTGTAATCTGAAAGCCAGTATGGCTTAGTGTGTAAATCTGTATTTAACTATGGAAAAATCCTTTTAGGAGTGTATATAGCTTAGAACTCTTTTGTTTTTTTCCTTTGTTAAGCCATTGATAGCAATGAGATATTCTTCAGTAAATGTATGGAGTGTTTGGTTGCATAAAGGCAGTTATTGTTGGGGCTGAAAATTGTTAATGGCCCAGTGTTTTCCACTAAAACGTGTGCAAATATTCCTAATCATGCACCAGTTTGGTTTCTTTTTTCTTTTTGAGCTTGCATTAGTCCATGTTCAGAACTTTCAAATAACCTTTGGATTTTTTAAACTTTTTATATCACTGGAACAGAAAGAACATCTAAATGAAAGCTTCAAGCTAACTTTATTTTTCAAGTACTTCAAGAATTATACTTCTGAACTGAGATTTTATAAGTTGACTTTCTGCTGAGAACTTACATGAACTTCTTAAAATGTAATTTTATAATGATGCAAACAGGTTGTTAATTGCAGCATAATGGCAATTACAGTATCAACTAATGCAAAAATTATTTAAATAGTGAAAAGGTAAACTTTGTATTCTGTACAGCTTTTTTAAATTAAGTTGCTGTAATTCACACTGCTGTGATGTAGATACTGTAATGTGTGCCTTGTAAAATATATGTACTGTATGTTATATGGAAAAATAGCTACATTAACACTGAAAAACTAGTAATTTCCTACTGGTTGGTATTACTTAAGTCTGAAGTGCAACATTTAGCAAACAATTTTTGAAAAGGAATCCATTGGCATGGACATGGCAGTGAGTTCCAGAAGCTAGACCTTGAAAATGTGAATTACTGCAAATAGCTGTTGGTGAAGGGCATTAGAAGAAATTAACCCTCTTGTGTTAAGTGAACATTTCTTACAGGTTTAATGTGAAATTGTAATTTAAACATTAGAGATCATATTAATAGCTAAGAACATTCCAATATATTAAACTTTGTGTATGAATTGTGCAATAAAGTTACTTTGGAAGAAATGTCAGAGTTCTTTTTAGCTTAAGGAATCTCTTTTAATACCCCAAAGTCTGAAAACTGAGTTTTAATCCAAATACAACTGCATTGTACAGGTGGTATGGTTGAAAGTATGGCACTGTGAATCAAAGCTCTCTTAAACTTTGAGGGGCGATATTAACAAGGTAGCTTAATGCAGCTTTGCAAAACAGACTGGCTCTGATTTGACCTCTTCTGAGTACATAAAATAAATTAGAACATTCTGCAGTGATGGGGAAAAATTAGACAAGCAATTCTTAATTCTTAAAAGGACAATATTGAGGAGCAGGTTTGTTCAGGGAAAGGATTTTTATTTTCAGAGAAGTGTGATATACTTTTTCCCCAAGTTATTCCATCACGTTTCTGATGGTATTTTAAAGCTTAAGAATGCTAAGATTTGGAATATTTTTTCTTAATTTTTTTCTGTTTTTAAATAAGTATTGAAATATGTAATTAATGTAACTGTTTCCTCTGTCTAGTTATTTGGCTTATCTGTTTGGATCTTTCGAAGCCAAGTGAGAAATGTGAGAGGAATTCAGTAACAGATTCAGGAATTCTAATTCAGGAAATCAGAATGGATAAAATGACCAGTTGACAGGCACAGCAGGAGGTAGGTGTGCTTGAGCAATTAGTAAAGCTTTATATTTACTAGGTTTCAAGTTTAGGCACTATGTCAATGTAATGGGCACGTTTCTTTTTAGTGGGAAATGGTACGTTTCATTTCCTTATCTTTCCTTTAAAGAAAATTCTATGCATAATTATAAAGGTTTTCTAATCCATACTCTTTCCAGTTCTGGAAACCAGGGCAACCGGTGAAATCTCTGTGCTACAGGTTTGAACTGAGCTGTTAAATTCCATCCCTGTAGAGGTACGTGTGCCAAATGCATTATTTTTAGAAGGAACATCTTGGCTGTGGTTCTTTGTGTTTTGTGTCCAGCTGAATCCTGGAAGAACAGCCCCCTCAGGAAGCCCTGAAGATGTATGATAGAAGTAGGAGCTGTATGTTAACCTGGCTGGCCTTAATCCTTCACCCTAATCCTTCACCCTGCATATACATAATGCTTTAATTTTGTATCCACTAATCACACACACTCTGTAATGGAAGTAAGATTACAGTAACTAAGTATTTTCTTTGGTTTTCTGATGTTAAATCATTCTTGAAGATAACTTACCAATGGTTTTCTCCTCACCTGTTTTAAGTGGGTGAATGGAATTCTGCTTTCTGAGGAGTGTGTCTTAATTTCAAAAGTGAATTTTTGTTAACTGTCATTTCTTCAGCTGTTTGATTCCAAGGCCTAGAATTCATCATACAGCAACAAGGGCTGAAAACTCTTTTCCTGTTGGGAGGTGTCACTGGAATTAACCTGGAGGGGGCTGTGTGCCTTTCCAGTGACTGGAGTGTGCGATCACCAGGTAGCAATTTGCTGTGAACCACAAATGTTCATCAGTAAGGGGTGGCACGGCACATTCTGCTTTGGTGTCTGAGCTGCCAAGATGTTAATTAGCAGATCTTTACTTACCTCACTAACCTGTCAAGATTCAAATAGTAAACACTGGGCTTGGGGTTTGTAGGCCTAATATTAAAAGGAATTTTCAGTTTTGTGAACTTTGATAGAACTTTGCACAGTGTATGTCTGCTGGAATGAAGAACACAATCCAATAGATAATTAAATGAGCACTCTTCTTTGGTTCAAAGTGCTGTTTAGAAATGCAGGGTGTTTTTATGAAGTAAGCTTAAAGTAGTTGGAAACGTGCACTTCTGTAATTTGTACGTGTAAGAAGGTAGGAGTTGGATACAACAGCCTGCACTTCTATGCTGATGTGGTTCTGACCCATTTAAGTAGACCTTCAAAAAAATACCTTTTTATGGACCTTTAGTCATGGTGAATGATCAATGAATCGGTGGTGTTGGTGTGTCACTATTCTATAGACTGTTCTCTGTGCTGTTTGACAGTGGTGTTTAGTGCTTTGAGAGGTTTGGGGGAGAAATGCACATTCTTCAGTTCCAGATGAACCTGTACTCTTGTGCTTCAGCAGTGCTGCTCGTGTACAGAAATAAAGAGTTTGTGTACTGAAAGAGATGACATCTTAATCTTCATTGCATTTTTTACCGAAGTGGTTTGTGTTAAACTTCTCCCCAAAATCATGCTGACTGTAATTACTTAAATCTGTCACTTGTTGGCTTCTTAGTTGTGTTTTGTCAGGTAAAGCTGTTGTGCATACTCAGAATCACAGTACACTTTCAAGTGCTCTGCCCTGAGTGTCAGAACTGCTTTCCTGCTCCAGGTTGGGTGTTCTCAGTGCAGTATCCAGATGAGGCTCCAGGATCAGGAAGAGCTGCTGCGTGCCCTACCCCGGTGCCCAGTTGGGATGAGGCGGGAACCAGGGTGGGAACAAAGAGATGGTGGGGGCAGCAATGCAATTTCACGTTCAGAACTTCACGCCAGGTCTGAACAGTTGGTTTTCATTACCACTGAATTGCTTTAGGCCAGATACGCTTTTAGCCCCTTCTCCTAAATAGTGCTTACTATCTTCTCTGTCTCCACTGGGAGTGTTTTTTTCCAGTTTTCATGCTTTATCTTGGTTTAGTCTTCTATACTGCTAACAGTTTACTTTTATAGGTTTTTACTTCTACTTAAATGTGGAGATTTTGAGGAGGTACAAATTTTTGAGAGGTACACGCAGGTGGGTGTGTTCTGTCAGCATCTGGGGGATCCTCAGGTGCTTAGCACAGATGCACTACGGATATTCCCTCTGGTTTTCCAGGCTACAATGCAGGGCACAGTTAAGACAGTAGGAAACAAATAGTACATGATTCTGAGTTTGCATTTAATATTTACAGCAATCTTAAAAAGCCTAATGTTTCTAGAAACTGAAATCTTTGCAATGAGGATAGTGCAGTGTCCTGGGCTACAGTGTGGGGTGTGACCAAACCATGTGTTCTCCCATCTGCATTATTCCTGGTGAACTGTTAATGGTGGGTCGTTTGCAACAGCTGCCCAGTGCACACCCAATCCCTCAGGCTGCAAGCTGGGTGCTGGGTGTTTAGATAAGGGAAAGAGGGAAACCTCTTTTTTAAGGTTTTTACTTCTGCTTAATTGTGGAGATTTTGAGGAGCTACACACACAAAAACCATATCCTTTTACAATTCATTTATTCGTGTAATGTTTGATGCTTCCCACAAGAGGCAAAAGATAAACATCATGTAACCCAGGCACAAAAAGAAAAAGCAGTTATTACAGACACCTTTTCAGACTTGGATTTTAACTAGGCAAAGAGAACAGAAAGGTTTAGCCACACATAAAGAACAATGATATGAGACAATAAGGTGACTCTGGAGTGGAAAAAAAATGTATTATCCAGTATCAGAGCAAATGCCTTAAGTTTGCTAAAGTAACAGAAGAGAAAAGAATTGTTCAGGTAGGTAAGTTGTAAACATCAAATAACCATCATTAACCATTTCAGATGAAAGTATAAGATGCTTTTTAATCAACAGATTTAAGGAAGCCTTGAATAATGTTTGAAGCTTACTCCCAATTAAATTAGGAGAAAATAGGATATTCTTCCATCCTGAAGCAACGCTTACCCAATTGCCACCTGCAGTAACGTTCTTCCAGCCCCTTTCTGTCTGAGTCAAACAAGCTGTGCTGGAACCAGGTTGGACCTCAGTGCTGTCGGGGGAAATCAGCCACTGCCCTGTCCTGCATTTGTGTCCATGTGTATAGCAGTGACTCGTGCTGGATCTACCTTTTCATTCCAGCCACAGCCTGAGACCACAAGGTTATTCTGAACAGCCTCACATTAGCACAAATGTGCAAATTTAAAAAAAGAAAACAAGGCAAAGGTTGAGAACTGAACTTTGGAATCAGTAACTTTTGCCTAATTAAAGGATGACCAGGAGAAATGTAGTAGTGGAAGCTTGAAAGGATGTCTGTTTACATTTCCCCAAATATAATACTATAAGCCAGATTTCCCATTAAAAGCAGCACACAAGGAAGCACAGAAAGCAGAACGTGTGGTCATGATCACTTATGTGTTATTGTGGTCATTGTCAGAATCCCAATTACTGTCCATTAACTGAATATTCAAATCCAGTTTTCTTTTTTTTTAGTAACAGCTACAACATTAGAACTTGATATGTTTGAGGTAAGGAAAGCTGAAAAGGTATTAAACATAAACAAACGTGGTATAATTTTAAGGAAACTAAATAAGAAATGTAAGGGACAACAAAAGCAGCACTAATAGCAATCTTTAGGTGAAACAACCCAAGTAAAGCAATGTTTATCAGATGGAAATACAACTGAAATTCTTCATACCAAGCACGTTGCTTATTTAGCTTGGATGCAGATGTTTTTCCCAAATAATGTTATGTTGATAATAATTTATTAGGCAGTTGTACTGATGAAAACAAGGCATTTGCATTTTATGCAGCTAAACTGCTTAAACCACTTTCTCAGACTTCATCCTAAGCAAACGACACTCACCAATCCTGAGATTGCATTATATGAGCTGCTAAAGTTTCTAACAGTGAGGCCGACAGGTGCTGCTGACTGAGAACTCGGGACAATTTTATTCTCGTACAGTTGGGCAGCATAACACAGTTTCACATGATTTTTAGGTGTACAAGGAGTACAAAATCTGGCAACTTGCAGACGTTAGGCTGGGGCACTGAAGAGCTGAAATCAAGTTCTCACCACCTGTCTGCAGCCCTGTTTTTGGATGAAAAGCTCTGCAATCACTGCAGCTCCCTATGCATGACACTGGCTAACTGTGATGGTGACTGGATGGCTACAACTCTCCTGTGCCTTGGACTCCCTCGGAGCAGCCTTAATTCCAGGCTGCTTCCTACCATCTTTAGGTTTCTCTCTCTCTCTCTTAGGGGGTTCTAGCAGGGCTGCATAGCTATAGGAGGTGATAAGAAATTCCCCCTTCCCCAGATTTAGTGCCATTTCCCTGCAGTCACCGTTCAGGACAGCAGGAACCTTAAAAAAGTGTTCTTGTAGGTATCACTTTGAACTGCCAGAGCCTGAGGAGACAGTGTGTCTTCAGTGCATATATATATATATATATATATATATATATGTATATATAAATTTATGCCATTAATGGGTCATTTGGTACTGGTGGTGTCACCACTGCCACTTCTGGCTGCATTTACGAGGGAATTATGAGCTCTTGAAAGGAAGGCTGTAGGTGCCCAAGCCCCAGGAGAAGGGCCTGGCCTGGGAAATGGAAGTGGCAAAAGACACCTGATGTAGCACAACATGCAGGGTTTAAGGTCAAGTGAGGCTTGATGGGCTGTATCAGTTATTTGCTTTTTATGCATTAATGCCGAATGCCTGTTTGAAGAAGCCCAGTGTCCCTATGCATTACATTAGATAGCCAGGGGTCTAACCCTGGGCTCAGATCCTACCCTAGGGACTGCAGGCCTTTGAACTGAGTAGTGCAATGCTGGACTCACAGGCATCCACACCCTCTGCTGCCCCTAGCCTTGAGCCTTTTTTGGTGTGACACTACATGCAGCTTCTACAATACATAGGTGCCACCATGTTATTACCTTTAATCCTTTCTGAAGGAGTAGTACTATATCTTAAGGATGATCAAACAGAAAAAAGATTGAAAGTGATAAATATTCCAGTAGCTGTATTTTACTAACCACTTCCTCATAAATAAATAGTTTAACATAACATACCATGATTTGAAATGACAGATTTCAAGTGGGCGGGCTTCTGTATAAATAGACAGCTTGACTTCCCAGTCAGCTCTAGTCGACTAAAATATAGACTAAAACAAATGTGTAAAAATATGTCAGAAGTAGGACCAGAACCCAGGTCTGGCATTTCTACCACTGATTCATAAGAACACTTCCTTTTTTCAAGTAAAAAATTTCTCTTTACATGCAACCAGAATTATCTGCATAAATTTCTAAGTAATTTGAACCGGCATATCCACATATTCCCATTATAAAGCAATTAAAAAAGTGTTCTCAACTTTCAAGGCAAAATTTTCATGATATAATTGGACTCATTACAACGTATAATAGTGATGTTGACACCATGTTTTCCACYTGCTAGATTAAAAATTATTCATCTGCTGTTCTTCACTGACATCCTATGTAACAACAGGAAGTAATTAGTCACTGAACAAGATTACCCGATTTTGGTTTTTCTTGTTTTCCRATATATCTGCTGAGACATTAAGTTAAAAACTGTGTCAGAACACCTTCCAGAACAAAAAGGTAGCCTCAAAATTATGCATCCCATACAAACTGCTAATGAATAAAGGGTTAAACTTAGGAGTGTTAAAAGCCATGACTGGTACTGAGACTTGCAGGACCAAACCAGGTGGGTGTGTTCTGTCAGCACCTGCAGGATCCACAGGTGCATAGCACAGATGCACTATGGATATTCCCTTTGGTTTCCCAGGCTACAATGCAGAGCACAATTAAGACAGTAGGAAACAAATAGTACATGATTCTGAGTTTGCATTTAGTATTTACAGCAATCTTAAAAAGCCTAATGTTTGTAGAAACTGAAATCTTTGCAATGAGAATAATGCAGTAACAGGTGACAGCAAACGCTGTTCACCTCCACAGATACTCCCTTTTTCTCTGTACTGTTCAGTTATGTCTTGGCAGCATCAAAGACAGATGATTTGATGTTAATTAGCATTTTATCCTGCTTAGGAGTTCTGGTTTCTCTGAGTTTGTAACTACTTTGACAGCGTAGAAATATCTTCTGTTCTCATGGCATCCGACAGGAAGCTGAGTTCATTGCACAGAGTCTCGTACCTGAAGGCCATCCGGATCTGGGCAACATTCGTCTTTCGAATGTCATTTCCCTCAGGCCCTTCTTTGCAATAATTCACCCCTAAGAATTTCTGCTTTTCCTGTGAACAGGAGTAAACGTAAAAAGGAAGAAGTCAGTTCAACTGCTTTGATTTATTGCAGAAATGAGCATTTGTTAGCTGAATGAATACATTGAAAAGAATACAGTGAAAAGAACTGTTTAAACCATCTGGTCATTGAACTCTACCTAAGAGTCTTAACCAGTTTTGGAGATTTTAAGGCCAAAGCTTATCCATATAATCACTCAAGAGTGCACTCAGTCTGGCTTGCTAAAACCCTTTGTGCTAGTGTTCAGCCTTCACTGCTACATCTTGTATGTGAGAGGGCAAAAACAGGCTTAGGTTTCTTTTGTTAGTTAAATGTTGCACAGGAGGAAAATGAGTTGTTGTCACTAGGAAATATTGGAAGAAACAACAAGATATATTTGGAGGAAGCCCCTTCACATACCAGTTCCTTGAGAGAAATGTTCAAAAGTGACAAAGAAGAGAGGATGCTCTAAAGTAAATCCTGGAGAAAGCCTTGGCTGTATAGAATTTTAAAGCCAAGAGGGAATTTAATCTAATCTGACTGCCCATGTAAACCAGAATATTTTCTGTACTACTCCCTTCTAAGCGAAAACATGTCTTGCTTACGACAGGCAGTTTGTTTTTACTCAATGCTAAGACATGATGTAGAAAATCACTGGCAAAGGGATATCACCCAAATAATTAGAAGTTTGGAACTGGAGGGAGAACTGAGTCTGGTCTCTCTGCATGTTTTGAGAATTCCAAAACAAAGCTAATGGAGAAAAGTAACATCAATACTTGTAATGTAAGACTGCATCGCAGATAGTCTGTGAATATCTCTGGAAAAGAGGACAAGGATGTGCACAAATACATCACTAAACACCTGCTATTCAGTGTTCAAACTATTGATTTCTGTGTTTCTGCTTGCCCTAATATTCACAAAAGAGGTTTTCCAGCCATACTTACCTTATCTGACAATCCACTCTGTAGAACGCTGTTTCTTGCTATTTCACACAAGTCACAGGTACTTAGTTTCCACACCTGAGCTGCAATAGCATATTCTTCCATCAGAGCTTCCTACAGCACCAAAATATATTTAATATTAAATTATATGTAAATAAGATCTAAATGGGGATATGTACTCGTTACTAATTGAGGATTTTATACATGCTCTTTAGACAGCTGTGAAAAATTAGAAGTTTAAAACTTTAAAAATCACAGTTACTATGGACAGAATTGTTTATTTCAAATTTCCCAAGGACTACTGTTAAATAATTAATAGGCACTGGGTATCCAGTTATCTTAGTCGAAGAAATTGCAGCCTGCAGTCCAGATCCGCAGAGGCATTTATTAGGTAATTCCAAAGGAGATCCCAGTGTATATAAACACCCTGGAGCACCTAGTTGTAAATCTTTAGTGAATATGCACATGGACAGGTAGCAGGGCAATTTCTTGCTCCGGCCCTCCCACACCAGGCGGGTGGGTCTGGCCCTAGAGGGCTGGGGGTCCCAGCTGAGGACCTTCCACACTACTTGTGCCTGCATCCGTGCTCCATCCACGCAGCAGCTCCGTGTCCCAGGCCAGCAGCCAGCCCGGGTGAAGCCCAGCAGAGCTCAGCTGGTCCTGGGACAGGGAGCTGAGCGATGTATGGGCCACTCTGGGCACAGCATGACTCCAATCAGTGCCAGCCACAAAATGAGGGCATCACCACCAGTGACCAGGCACTTATGTCCTGCCAGGCCACCCCAGGGCAGGAATCTTTCAGCTCACTGAGCAAGCAGCTCATATGTCATCTTGAGATTCCACATCGTGTCTTTGTAATGTACTTCCCCAGACTTATTAGAGTAAGGAAACTGGACTTTCCTGGCACTCTAGAGGATTGTTTATGAAGGCTCAAACCTCCCTTCAGCCTCATCCTTCATTTTATACTTCAACAGCCAACACTGGAGAGGCAAGAGTACAAAAGAAACATAATTAGGAAATCAGCCATTTCCTTCTGAAGCCTAACAGTGAGTAGTAGACAGAGAATGAGGAGGAAGAATGAATGAAGTGACTGAAAGACATGACACTATGTCCCCAGCAATGAAATAAAACAGCTTGCAGGTCATTCTGGACCCATGTGGTACTGTTGC
Organism: Amblyornis subalaris; assembly: GCA_018881555.1. NCBI lineage: Eukaryota > Metazoa > Chordata > Aves > Passeriformes > Ptilonorhynchidae > Amblyornis > Amblyornis subalaris. Next base: position 6,189,690 of record JACAXG010000045.1, on the reverse strand, counting down.
CAAATTCAAAGCCAGTGCTTTTTGCACTTCTTACCTTTGTGTAATGAAACTGCATAGGATCATCTGTGGAGAGGGAGACATGCAGTCCCTTATGGAGAAATTCCCGTAGTGGATTTTTTGAGTACTCCAGGAATAGGCTGTTGTTACTAAGTGGGGACATAGCAATGGGTATTTGTGCAAGATAATAAAGATATTGGAGGACAGGGCTCTGCAAAACAAAACATAGTCAGCATTTAACAGTACTAGGGGATAATGAAAAAACAAAGGATTTCCCTTGGATGAAATAGAAACAGCACTAGAGAGGGAAGACTAAGATAAAAAAAATCAGGTTGGCATTAAACTCTGACTTTTCTAGAAAATACCTGAAAGTCTCAATTTTAAATGTTACTGATCTTTATAAACGTAATTTATGTTCTTAAATACAGATGTAATCTTTTTAAAAATAAGGTGACTGTAGATTACTGTAGATTAGTAAGTATATATGAATATTGTGGGCACTTCATTTGATTCCAACTGCATACCTTCCCCCAAAACCTAGAAGTCACAGATAACAGATGTGCAAGAACTCCTAAGCCATTTCAAAGCTGCAGTCCAGTAGGTAAATTTTAGGAGCAAAAGAAGTTTTAATTTATTAGATGTCATATGTTGCTGTTGTACATAATATAAATAATTTGTGATTGCCTCATCTTTATTACTATTTTGCCTTAACCAACCTATGAACCTAACCAGTGCCTTTTTTATAGTTCCTATCATTAGTATCTGCTATGGCATCTTATCACATCAGGCCAAGCAGGAGAGAGTGAAGAGAATGCTTTGGTTACACACAGCCTTAGTACTGCTCTGTCTGGGTCTAATTTTAGGAATTACTAGTTGTGAGTATAGTATCAGACATGATTTTAGGCAGCCTTTTTCTTTGTTCTTGGAGATGTTGAAAAATACAGAGAATTTTCCAGCATTAACCAGAAAAATCTCACTTGTAAGGGAACTCCTAATATACTATCATAAACTCAGTACAAGTCTGCCACCCACTGACCAATTATTTTAATTATGAAACAGTGCCCTGCAGAGGGGTTGAGTGATAGTTTTTATTAACTAATGAGCCAGGAATTATCTGTTCTGTCATAACAATCAAGTTCTATCTAAAATATTGCTGTGTTAAACAGCCATACTGAATTTCTTGATCAAAATAATCAAACTGTTAGAGAACTTCTGAATGAACCCTGAAGTACAGAAATGCCAGTCACGGAAAGTGAGCTTTGTCCCTGTCCAGAAAAAAATGGAGCTTTCCTTAAGTTCTTCTTGGACGTAAACCGGGAGTAGTAACAAGTCTAAACAAGTCTAAGTTTTTTTCATGTAATTTTAGCTCTGTTTGGAGTAACCAAAACCAGGTGCTGCCAAGTCTTCGACATATCTGAACAGCTGATCTTCCCTATAAAGACAAAGCTTCACAATACTCGCTCACAAAAATCTGTCTTTCTGTAGCTTAAGAACAGGAAGTTCAGTTGAGCTAATTTATTTCATTGAATCATGAACTAATTTGGTTTGTAAAGGACTTTAAAGATTATCTGTGTCCAACCCCCAGCCATGGGCAGGGACACCTCCCACTGTCTCATGGACAGGGACCAGGTTGCTCAAAGCCTCATCCAGCCCGGCCTTGAACACATCCAGGGATGGGGCATCCACAGCTTCTCTGGGCAACCTGTGCCAGTGCCTCATCACCCTCACAGGGTTCTTCCCAGTATCTAATCTAAACCTACCCTCTTTCAACTCCCCTTTGTTCTATCACTACCTGCCCTTGCAAAAAGTTCCTCTCCAGCTCTCCCATAACCCCCGTTTCAGTACTGGAAGGTGCTGGAAGGTCTACCTGAAGCCTTCACCTTTCCAGGCTGAACAACCCCCAGTTCTCTCAGCCTTTCCTCACAGGAGAGGTGTTCCAGCCCTCTGCACAATTTCATGGCCTCCTCTGGACTCCCTCCAATAGGTCCAGGTGCAGTTTCTGACCAAACCGAAGAGTCACTTGTGGCTTGCTAAGAAGGTTAATTATTGGGGCAGTTAATTTAATTTTGGAGTGGCAGATAAAGTCAATTTGGTGACTGCTGTTTGAACCAGTGACAGATGTCTGAGCACACAGTGATTAGTTTAGGAGCAAGCAGGCAATACCTTCTTCAGTAGCAATCCATGAGAAATGTTGTCTGCTGTCAGGAAGGCAGAAACAAGGTGTGTGATAGACCCAGCTTCTCCACAGTGAGGTCGAAACAGGAAAGTGCACATGCCTCTTTCCCTGAGGAGATAAAAAGCAAGTTCCACTTACAAAAAAGGCACTATTCTTTATCTATTTGATATATAATTGCCATTAACAAGTGAATTTTAAAAGAAGAAAATTAAAAGTTACACATCCTCATAACACTTTGATGTGACATCTAATCAGGCCTACCTGTTGTGGGCTGCTGTCAAAGGGGCAGGTCCCTCTACCCAAGCCCCTTCTACCACCAGACATATTTGTGTCTTCTTTCCTTCCCCAGTTACATCTCATCTAGCAATTGTCTACCCACTGGGTGAACAGTTACCGAACAGATTTCAGTTGAGGGAACTCAACCCATGTGACCTGTGGCTGCAAAATTCCTAGTTCAAAATGAGGGAAGAAGTGGAAGCACGTTGGCAAGAGTTAGTTAACACTACCTAGTGTGATGAGAGCCTGCCATCTCACCAGGTTAAGTGTAGCATAAAACCACCCTCAGAAGCAGAGATGATCTAGCAGTGTTAGTTATTACACCAGACTTCACACTGTAATTTCCAGAATTATGTTACCATCTATATCAAGAGTGACGCTGGGTTTGAGGTTATAATGGACCCTGTTGTTCAGTGCAGACGAATGTCCCGTAAGTATTTGGAAATGTTTAAAACATGATAAGGCAATTCTAGGATGGATGTTTAGTAACATTTCTCCTGATGTGAGGATGTAATCCACTCTTGTAAATACTATCAAAAATATAAAACACTTTTGTCATGGCTGTGTTGACTCAAGTACTCAGTATAACAGGGTGAACAGTGGTACTGACTCACTGGTGAATTGTGTCAGTATCTCATCTAGCTGTAAAGAATATTTAATGATTATCAGGGGGGATTTTAAAACAGTAGCTGAAACGATCTTGAGGTAAAAAAGAAATTCATTAGCTCTGACAGAATCTGTCTTTGGAATTGAAAAAACATGTAGAATACAGAGAATGTCAAGGAAATCAGGACAAAGGGATGACATATATCTGCTGCACTGTATTAAAACCAACAACTAGGCCTGCTTGTTGCAAATACAAGGTAATTTAAGGTGGGTGTTTTTAGTATGAGTTTTGATCAAATAGGATGATAAAGAAACACCTGAAGTAGCAGTGGGAGAGAAGAAATAACATTTTGAATGTTCATTTGGATAAAACGTTAAAATGACAAATCTCTGCACCTTCTATAAGAAAATCCCAAAACATTTTATAAATAACAATGAACCAAATCCTTGCAGGGTAAGTGGTGACACTCTCATATCAATGGATAACCTCACTGTGCCTCAACTGGAGTCAGTTGTGCAGGTCACTCAATGAGTCAGCTGCAAATTTAGCAACATAACCTCACATTGAATTTCAGGCTTTACTGAGCCTGATGCCAAATCTGCCCTGACAGTCTGATCTCACATTCAAGGATCGTAACTCCCTGCATTACTTGCCCAGACGTTGGTCTCAAAAGTAGTAAAACTAAGTGAGTCAACAAGCCTGCTAAAGTAAGTTAGTTGCATGTGCAGTGTTTAATTGTGTCCTGCTTTGTCTGTCTCTGAATGCAGCAGCCCTTAAGCCAGTATGTCACAACATAAATTTGTGTCTCTTAAATTACCAGGAGACAGCAAGCCACCAAGAGGCACGTACATTGTATTTGGAAATCCGCTGCGAAGCCAAGCAAAGGTCAGTGAGTTTTGTGGGGTTTCTTCTTTTGTTTTGTTTGATATATTCAGCTTTAAAGAATTAAAAACCCCCAAAAATACACACAAATATCAAACCAAGATATTAATCTGATGCCTCTACAATTTCTGAATTTTTCATTCAAATTTATTTTGTAGGTAGTATTTTCAAAATATTTCAAGTACTCCTCTTCGACTCTTTAAATAATTCAAAATAACCCTAGCTTCAGAAGAGACGTAATCTAGACACTGAGTTAGTCTGAGAGAAAGATACTGATTTTCTGGAAGCTTGTAAAAGAGAAAAATGTCTACTTACCTCCTAAGGTTGTTTAGCAACATGATGTTCACATACATATAATACAAATAATAGCTATATGGGGGATTCTTCTCACTGGTCCAGAGGTCAGGGTTAAGGCTCTTGTCAGAGAACATATGGCCACTGTGTTTGGATTCATCATCAACACTGTCAAAGCCAGTCACCTGGTGGGAGAAGAGATTCACAGCAATCAGGGGTTTCAAGAAGCAAACTTCAATGTCACTTACTCTTGCTTCAGGAGTTGCTTGAACAAAACATCCACTCCCTCCTCCTTCGTTTCCCTCCCTAACCTAGCAGTCGTGCTGCTCTGCATCCTACATGCAGACTGCAGGAATAACATGTTTTCTCAAATGATGTTTTCTCAAAGCTTTACCCATTTTTTTCATCTGAGACAAACAGGAAGCCCAGGTGCACAAAAGCCTTCAGGCTCCTTTGAGGGCTTATAGAGCTTTAAGACTCCCGAAGATTCGCACTTTAATCCTTTGCACTCATCTGTTTTCTTATTTGATAATCAGCTGAAGGCAAGAGGCTCCCAGCAAACCTCAGAGTTCTGATTTGGAGCACACTCAGAAATGTCTCTGTTAACCTTGTCCCAGCAGCTACATCCCCACTTCTCTCCTGAGTTCATCAGGATCTATGCAATGCTTCCTTTCAGCTGCCTCCTTTTTGGAGGCCAGTTCAGAAGCAGCCCAAAGTCCCCATCCTGGATTATGATGCACAAGAGCATGCGAACATTTTTGATCATTAATGAAAGGACAAATAAATAGCTGTTGAGCTGTTTCTGAGGAAATAAACAGGTTATTTGACAACAGGACCTCACTCAGACTTTTGTTAAATTGTATGTCAGGGCTTTGAAACAGTAATACAAGCAATCTGAGGAGAAGGAAGCTTTTTTAGTGTCTGGGAACAGCTGTGGACCAAAACAAAATGAGTAAAAGAGGATCCATTTCATGTGAGACAGAAAACCCAAACATACTTACATATTTGAGGAATAGGTGCAATTCTTTGTGGTCTTTGGGATTGATTGTTGCTTCAAACAAAGGTACAAAGATGTTCTCCAACATCTTCCCAAAACTTGGCAGAATATTTTTAGACCTAAATATGTCACTGAGTGGTAAAAAATAGACACATTATTTAGTAAGCTTGCATTGTCCTTCACTTTCATATTTTCTGCTATTTGTGTACATTCTACAGCTTCAGTTCCACCAGGATTCAGAAATTCAAAGTTTATGTCAGGGCAGATTGCCTCTGTGCCCTGTTTCCTGCACTGCCTGGCACTCTGCTTCATCCAGGCTCTGCTGAAGCTCTCAAGTGCTCCAAAAATAGAGACAGCATGCAGGGGTAGATGCTGCCTCAGGAACAGTGACCCTTTCCCTTACAGCCATCCAAGTACTAAAGGGGAGATAAGGAACTACCTCTCGTGAAATATTTTTTCTAAAGTTGTAACTACACCAAATCAAAGTAGAATTTTCTGCTGTAGTGAGCCTTTCAAAAAAAAGGGATAGTAGTTCCATGTGCCATTAAGTGCATGACTTACTCAAAGTGCTTACTGTGCCATGTATGTAAGAAAGTGCTGCATAAGAAATTAGAGGAGAGAAACTTTCTCCCTAATGAAAAGCACACTCGGGGGGTATCTGTGACCATGACAACTCTTTCTTTACTCATACTTCAACCATGCCATTTCAAAACATGAAGCTCAGCTATTAAGGCTGACAAAATTAGCAGGGGAGACTGTATTACAACATACAGTATTGGAAACAAAGAAATAAAGTCCAAAAGGATGCTTAAAAACTAAGAACTGATATTGATTTAAGCTTGGAAATCATCACTCTGGGTTGCATTTTCAAGCTCATTGTCATTTAGTCACTAATATTGATGGTAACAGTTTTACAGAACATTTTGTACTCCTGCATAGAATTCAAGAGTTGATTTATTCTCATTACTAAATTGTATTTTAACTTGTCTTTGAATGTAATTTTTGGTTTCAGAATCTTCAGACTTACAAATAATTCACAGTAGTTTTGAGTAGCTTCATAAAGAGTAAATTCAAACCCCATCTTCTCTCTTCCACCCCCAGACTGTCAAGAAAACTGCACCAATGGTCAAAAATAAATCTCCCAGGCTATTACTTATAAATAGAACTACAGGACAGCTAATAAACCATCTAAATATTATCAGAAATTAAGTCATTGGTATGATTTCAAACTATTAAGATTACCAAGAGCTCCTGATTACTTACTAGATTCTGGGAACCTGAATTATCCAGCGCATATTAGGGGAATAAACTTTATGCTTAATGAACCATTTTGCCAAGTTCAGCCATTCATCTGGAGACCGTCCATAAATGGATAAGCGGGGTTCTGTGTACTGGTACTTACTTTCTTCTAGTTCACGGGCTACTTCCTAGTAAGTAATAAATATATTTGCTTTAATACGGACACTAAGATCATTTACAGCTAGTAATATATTTATCATTGCATTTTCCTCAGAGCAGACGTAACTGTATTGGCACCCTTTAAAGAGAAAGGGAATCTCTTGTCTATCAATCCATTGTTTTATTTTAGGAATCTAAATATCCTTCTAGCAAGCTATCTCTGATATCATTTGAGTATAACTAACTGTATGTATAACTGGGAACAACTGTAACACCTCCATTTAGAGGACAATGTTCTTGTGCAGTCATTACTAACACCTTTGTCAGACCTATGTTTAAAATTGATAAATCAGAATTAGACTATTTAAACTACAGTAAACATCTACATAAAATATGCAGAACAACGGAGAATCTGACCCAGAATCTGTGGTAGTAAGCAATTTTAAGGCAATTAAGTTTAGACAAGTACTTCTATACATTCAAGATCTGACATCTAGTACATCATGAAAACTACTAATTTTTTTTTCTAAGAAATTAATTTGAAGCCTGTTGCATGCATGTGCAGATACAGATTTATGCAGAGGCACTTCCCTAGCAACTACCAATAGCCAACTAAATCCTGACAAAATACTAAGCCAGTGAATTGACCCTTGGCTGCTCTCCCTTAGTTTGAACCTGCCCACAACTCAGCTTTGAACTCATACACAGCTTATGTGTGTGTTTCTAACTGATAAAAGTATTCAGATAGCAGCAGGAGCTGACTTAGCAGAGGTTTTCCTCTGAGGAATTGCTCGAGCAAGCCCAGCACTTGAAATCACTTGACCATAGTGTTAGCTCAAGATAGAATTATGACATCACAAATCTATTCCAAACCTTCATTTCTCTACAGCTGCAAAAGCTTGAAACTTATTTACCTTGACCATACGAGCAAAATATTCACCACCGATATAGTTCTCAGTTTTCAAATACAAGTCCCTCAGCTCACTGGCACCAACTGGATTGTACTTGGAATTGAATTTGTCAAATCGATGAAATGTTTGACGGCCCTGGAGAAGGAAAAACCCGAATAACCACGGTTTTAAGAACGCACAATGGTTTATAAATTAAATTGCCTAGCAATAAAAGACACAAAAAAATCCTGTGATAACTTCTTGCAAACATGCAATGTAATGCATAAAGTCAAATGCTGATTTACTAAGTTACCATGCAAACATTATAGAAACTAGAATTTCATACTTGGAAAACGTAGCTTTTTCTCATTTGTTTCGTCATTTTACTAAACTTACTGCATGGACATCTAAAGAGTCTACAGTGAGGTCATAGGGGTCCATGTGAAGGCTTTCGAAGACTTGCTTTAAGGTCATCTTCTTGCCTTTTTTCTCTGCAACAATCCTGTCAGGCTCCGTTTGATAGGTGTGCTTAATAAACCTTAGTAAGTGCTTCTGGTTCATGCAGGCAGCAGCATGGATATGAGTGTCAACCTGAAATCAAAAGGTTATTTATGCTTATCCTCCATGTACATAAATTTAATTAGTTAAGTATCTACGTCTGTGACAACAGGGACTAAAGCCTTCTAAAATATTCCTTAAGGAACAAGTGGATTAGTGCCTAAGCAAATTAGATGTTTCAGAACCCTGAGAGTTTGATTGGGGAGGAATTATTCAATGAGCAGAACTGTAAGTCAAGTAGCCCTCAATTAGTAGTTTCCTATTTAAATAGGACAGTTTTCCACAAGATACATTTTAAGTGCCAATCACTGACCCCGGGTTCAGATTAAATTTGATGCTTCCTTAAAGGACACTCCAATCCTTTAGTATCCTTTTACATCATTAATGAATCAACAATGTCTTTCTAGTTATAGACTGTGGTTATAACCATCCTCTCTGACTGAAAGGACCTGGAAGTCTCAGCCATTTCCAAAAGCATAATTCATTTTTGTATTTCAACCATATAAAACATCTTAGGTCACTACAACTGAAGAATATACACGAGAGATTTTTGCCACCATTTTTTCCAAGTTTAATTATAATGCAGCAACTCATAATGCTGACAGATTTTTTAGATCTCTTCTCTTTTCTTAGATCTCTTCACACCCTAGGGGAAGTGCAAATTCACAGAAGGGCTGTGAGTACTCCTTCAGGTTTTGTTGAAGTCCCATTTAAAAAAAAAATATTGACAAAACCCAAATGATTTTCCCAGGTCTGCTTTGCTTTTGCTTGGAAGCTCGCACTGCTACCTGAGCAGCTTCTGCTGGAACACAATCCAAAGAAACAACTCACGAGATCTGGGGGTTGGTTGTTATTTAAGTTTTCCCTTCAGTATGTGCAAGTCCTTAGCTACACTAGAAGGAATTCTCAAATAAACCAAATACTCTGATTAACCAACTATAAGGAGCCACTGCAGCTAGATGTCTGCAAGGACTCTCATCCACGACTCCTCTGTCCAGGACACTGCAAACATGGACACGTGCAATGTGAGCCCAATGCATTCCCCTTTGTGCAGTGACTCTGCAGTGTCAGATTCCACCAACAGAACTGGTGAACATCCTTATCTGCTTTTAAGGATCAGTAGGAAACAGATCACAGAGCACCTAATAAGCCACCCTCCTGCAGTGTAAACCTCTCTTTATGCCATGACATACAGGCCACAGGAATGCCACTGTTTCACTTGGCACCTGGAGTTATTTTTGCATGTTACATATATACGAGTTGTTGCAGCCTTCTAAGGGTAAATCTATCTCCATGGGAATGTTAGTAGCATAACTAAAGACCAAGACATAAAATTTAATCCTAAACACGTAATTGTTAATCACGGCCTAATTCAAATATACCAGAGACATTAAGGCTAAATGAAAAGGCAAGAACCATATTGCTGTCTCAAAGTACAGAACATAAAGTACATTACTAATGCATAGGAAACAATGCTGTGTATAAACAGTAAGCACCTCCACATAATGTATTCTCACCCTCCTCAGAGTACTCGTACAGATATTTGAGCCCAAGTGCATTTTATACCTGTGCTTACTCAGGTTAATAAACACCTTCTGGTGTAGACACAAATATTGTTTACTGTAAACTCTTCCTGGAACAGTGAAATAGTACTAGGCGTGGTCAGCTTGTATAGAAGAGTGAAATAACAGTTAAGAGATGCCCTATAGGTGCTAAACATTCAGGAAAAGCAAGTCATAAGCAGAGAATACAGGTGTAGGGACCCTGAATAAGTGTAATTTATTGAATTTCAGAATGCAGTGATTCCAGTAGTGGCTCAGATACTTGTATTAACGAGTCTTGAAAAAAGCCAGAACAAAAGCGAACACAGCACTTCCTCTTTATTTAAATCAACATAAAGTCACTGCTGTTAGGAGGGCAAGGACAGAAAGCAAGAGGCATTTTGTTTCTTTTGTTTCCTTGTATGCAAGGATCACATTGCTCTTAAAATCCTGTTTCCTGTTGCGAAATAATTCTCTGGAGTGTGCTTTTGCTGTTCAGCGAGTTCCTGTGATACCTTCTCCAGTTCCCACACACACATCACACACAGCTCTGTAGCTAACCAGGGTGGGTTTATTCTGAGAAGCAAAACCTTCCTTTTTWAAATTTTTTTAATCTCCTCCTTCAACCTAAACATACGTAATGTCCCAAAAGTTATGAGACTTTTCTGGAATCTTCTTCATGCTTTGTCTACAGAATATGCAGTACTTTAGCTACCTTTTTTTCCTACCTAGTATATTTTGACCTTTAAGCGAAAAGACGTAAGAGTCAAGTCAAAAGTCATAAGAGTATCACACAGCTCTTTTTTCTTTAGTGTTTTTTAGCAGCAATGCAACTTTTTGGAATATTTTAATGAGTTGAGCTTGGAGCTACCCTAGCACATAGTTAGTTAGTGTGTATGCTCTTCTGCATTTTCACCGTTCAAGGTGCAATCCTAACAAAATGAAATGTCTGAACACTGAACCCTTAGACAGAGCTTAGATGGGCTGATGTGGTTAGGCAGATTATTGTCAATCTTGTTATTATTATGTGAAATGTTATCATGCTAAGAGATTGATACTAATTTCATTGTTATTTATTATGAAAGGCATCTACTAAAACAATTTGAACAGACTGAGTTCATATAAGGGTGACAAATACCTCCTTTGCCTCCTTCCTCCCCCCAGAAACAGACAAAGCCAGTCCCAGTTTAAGATGTTACTATTTTGTTCTTCATACAATACATGAAATAAGCTGAAGCTTTTCTGGACCATGAGTAACATGCCCCTACCACAAGGCCTATTTTTTTCTATTTGCAAACATTCTGTTTCCATTTTCAAATTCATTACAGTGCCACTCCGGCCCAGTTTCTCCTTAGTGGAAAAAAAACCCAGCTGCATTCCCTTAGCCAAACTTCCTGTTGTACTTCTTATTCTCCTCTCCCCCCAGGAGGAAACCTTTCACTCAAGGTCACATTAATCTTCAGTGGAAGGAAAAACAGGATGACTGACAGAAGCCTGTCTAGGAACACAGTATTATGCCTTCAGTGAACTCACTCTTTTAACAAATGGAAATATTGTTAACATAAAAGGTTAAATTCTTGTAATTCCATCATTCAAGCAGTGGTGGACATGAGCTTTCTTGCACTTAAAGGATGGCAGAATTCCCTTCACTCAGCAATTCTCCATGTAATAAAGCCAGACTTTATTTCTCTGCACGTTCTCAGCTCAGACCAGCCCCTTCCTTTCCTCACTGACCTGAACACCACGTGCTTCTGTCTGCAGACTTTGGGATGAAATCTTGTCCTTCTCAGTCAAGGTGGTTACATCTGTGAACAATCTACACACAGCTTGAAGGAGTTTCCATTGCCCTCCAAATCACATCTCACCAGCACCAGCTTCCCACACCACTCTGCCTCTTCCCTTATCTTCCTGCATTCCTTCTCTTTCCTTCCACTGTCACTCAGATCTCCACAAAACATTCATCTCAGATATATTTTATGCATGCTTATCTGTACATATCAGAGACAGTGTTGCACTGAATTAGGCATACAAGCTAGATTCAGAGTGATAAGTAATAAATACAACAAAAAGAAATGCCAAGGCCAGCCCTCTTAATTACACTGAACTTTCCCAGGGCATAGATTAGCAGCATCCACAGCTGTAAGCTCCCCCAGTTTCTAAACACATCCACTTTAACTTGTAAATACTTCCAGCCCGATAGCTATGGGCTGCCTGAACTTGACACTGAATCCTCTGCAGGCTTCACTTCAATGCTGAATTGAAGGGAAATCATTCCACATCCCACTGTTAGATTCCCTGCTCACCAATACATTTATACTGCATTAGTTTTTCTGATAGGATGCAGCAGCTTTATGCAATGTGATTGATTTTCTTCCTTGCAGTTCTTTAACAGGCATGAGAGGCAGAAGCACAAAATACTCTGTTCTAGGGTAGCACAGGAATGCTCCTGGCAGCAGAAGTAGTCCCTAGAGCTGTGCAGAGCTCCTCAGAAGCTTGTCTAACCCATATTTATGCCATGCACAGCAACCCAGAAACTAGGAGAGATGAGAATCCCTCTGTCTGCAGCTTCTTGTTTGGCTGTACTCATTGCAAAATGCAGAATCCAACCCCAGAGTGTTTGTATTCACACAAATACAGAAATACACTGCTGTGAAAAGAAACAAATCTCTTTTTCTGTTCTTTTACTTACTAAAAGAAAGGATAGAGGAAAAGCTTTCTTTACAGTCTCTACAGAAATTTTGCATTACAGCAATTGATGCCTTTACACCTGATCATATTTTGTGCTCATTTGCAAGACTGAGGGTAAACCCAAGAATTTGCCTCAGCATCTCTGCAAGACAGAAAGGGAGAAGCAGCACTCAGTGCTTTGAAAGCACAACATCCAGCTTTGCTGCCAGTTAACAGTGGCAAGGCACCATTACATGTCATGCTAAATGAGGGGCATTCCCTTTGGATCTGATGTTAACCTATAGGTCTTCCCATTCACTGTCATTTTGGTTTCTATAATGAAACAATTTCACCAAAATCAGCAAGTAGCTACTGGGAAAAAAAAAAAATTTAAAAAAGCAAACTCAGAATGAATCAAAGCTCAGAGAAGTTAAGATATAGGTTCACTATTCACTCAAAAGGCTTGTAGTTGTAAGTTTAAAAAGCAGATATTTGCTCATTTCATTCAGTATTTTGTGAGATCTATAGAATTTAGTAGCATATAAATCCACTCTAACTTCCTTTCTTACAAGTAAGAAGTGGTATTTCAACTCTGTGGTCTTAAAAACCAGCTAGAATTTACTTCCTTTTTGTCTAACCAATAATTTTAAAAAAAAAAAAAAAATCAGTTGCAACACCCTAATCCAAAGGTCACAGCAGCAGCCAGCTATTGCAATACAGCATTCAGCAGGGCTGTAAAAGCCACTCCAGAGACTGAACTCTTCCATGCACAATTCCCCAGCCTGAGCCAAAGCCGTGCTGCCGCTGGGCACCTGAGCTAGTGAGCCTGCAGGCATGAGAATGTATAAAAGTCACTGGTAGGACATATCCTCAGGTTTGGTTTGCTGACACACTGAAAAATAATGGCTACAGAGAGAAAGAATATCCAAAGAGGCTTAGGCTGTGATTTTTTCATCTTTAGAAAACTGTATCAAAGCCATCTGCAGTGTAGGGTACTTGCCAATGCAGTACATGGATATACATCACAAAGGTAGCAAATACATGTTAGGTAAAAAAATCTCTTGGCTTCACCTTAAAAAAGTAAATAAATTATCTGAGGCTGTTGGGCACAGAGGTCTATTGAAAGCCCTCCTCAAAAAACCTCACATACAGGGCAAGACACCGGGGTAGAGAAAGGTTAAAACTCACTTCCAAGTTTGTGTGCCACAGAGCTAAATTCTTGTTCCTTAATTTCATCCTTAATGCAGGCAACCCAGGAGTTACGCGGAGAATGTGTGTTGCCTGCACTTTGCTGTGCATCGGCTGGAGGACATGGGAGAGCCCTGCTGATGGCAGACTCAAGAGTCTCCTCTAAAGCACTTTCCTACATAGACAGTTGTCCACCTCCTGTGGGGAGCCAAGTGAAGCCAGCCACGCTGTCTGACCACCTGTGGATTCCTGTCTGTCTAGAGAAATACCTGTGTCCTTAGTAAAGAGCAATTTTCCAGGTCCAGTGCAAAACCTATCTTGGGTTGCATTCCAGTTAAGTTCAATATGCGAGACATACACATACACTTCCCTTATTTAAGATGAGCCTTATCCTGAGATTTATTAAATAGATGGTCATTGGAGGAGAACGCCTATCAAATCAGGAAAAAAGTGGGGAATAGGAGAGGGAGACAAGGGAAAAACCAGTAATGTTTGGTTGTCATGCCAGCAATTAATCCTGGCCAGCTTTCTACTGTACCTTTCTAAATGCAGCAGTACACATTCACTGACTGACCTTGCCACTACATTCGTAACTGCTCTAATTTGGGCATTTTCCATCACTTATTTTGGCTCTCTCATATTAGCGAACAGACTGTACCAGGATCTCCCCGCTTGTGTCTGAGGGATGTAATAGACAACTTCACCAACAGCCCTTCGGGGAGGTGAATCTTGTTTCTTGCTTTCCTTGTGAGCCGTACGCACTGCTTAGGACTGACTTAACAGAGAGACAATCTGAAAACAGGCTGAGAATTGTCACTTCCAAACACTCCACTGCTGATACTGTTATTAGGCAGGAAGCACTTCAGGGAAGTTACAGTTCCAAACATTACTTGGATTAGCAAACCATAGGGAAAACAAAATTTTCTGGAGGCTTACAGGAACTCTATCTACAGTGCAGATTACTTTCCAGAGCACTTCAGAAAAATACTTCTTGTAAGTTTGCTTCATAAAAATACTTTAAGCAAGATTAACTCTGTGCAGCAAGAATTTTTAAAGCAGTACCTGGCAGTAGGAATGGTCTCTGGCAGAGAAGAGCAGGCTGGTTCCTGCTCTCCTGAATTTGAGTATTGCCAGAGGGGAAGCAATGCACATTTTGTGCTTTTGAACAACATGAATCCTTTTGTAGATTGGCTTATTTAAGGGTAGATAATTAAAAAATAATTAAGATATGCCCAGAGACATTGAACATTGGCTTTTAAATCAAAAGCTGAACTTAGCGAGTACAATCCTGTTAATTACAACTTCTCAGTAATCAAAGTGATTGCGGCAGTCACCCGATCCACACCTCTGCATGTCTTGGGCACCCTGTGGTTTATTATTAAAGTCTCTGTCAGCTACTGAAGAGCTTTCTCTGAAAGTGGCATGGAGTAAATGTCTTTCCAGGGTTATGCAAGAAAACTGTCAAGTTGGGAGCTGAGTCTCTGCCACTTGAGTGAATTAGCTGACAGATCCTCCCATCCATCCACTTAACAGATGGAACGCTGAAATCCATTAGAATTTACCTGACAACTCATCTGCCCTTGTGATGGACAGTGGGACAGCCACCAAACACTTTTGGTTAGCCAGTTTTTTCTTTGACAGTTTATTACCACAACAGTAGCATTCAGTAGCCAGCAAACATGCTGGGCACTATAGAGAAAAGCCAAGAGGACTTTTTGCTGCACTAGCACTAACCAAGATGTAACAAGAAGGATTAGTAAACCCCGAAGTTACAAAATAAGGATCACTTCTTCCAGTTGCATAGAGAAACACTGCAAAATGGACCCAAAGTGGTTAAAAACACCAGCAACAACTACTGCTTTGTGAAGAAATGTCACCTATCAAAACGAAGCATTAACTCCAGTAACTTCCTTTTCACTTCAGGAAAGGGAAGCAAATGAAGCAGTCTAACACTGTTGCTTCCACGCTTTGAAGAGAACACAGCTCCCTTGGGTGTGAATACGTCAGGAAATTAAATCAGCTCCTTGATTCACCTACCTGTCTCCTAATTATATCCCACTGTATCTCAGAGGGAGCCAAGATGACAACTCAGATAATCTTTTTACTTAATATATCACAGACTTTTTTTACCAGATACTGATGGCAACATGAACCCTCAGTTCAGTTTCTGTGGGAGGTCTTTCGACATGTATTTAAACATCTATTTTCAATATGAAGTGCAATTATCATCTAAAATCTATAGAGCTGTTCCTACTACAGTCTAGTAGGATGTACCTACATGAAAGCAGAAAAATGCACTTGAATGTCTTTAAGTGAGTTCATTAAAATTAATTAAACCTCCATATGGATATTTTTGTACATAATCCAAGTGAGCTTATTTGATTAACTCTGCTTCACACCTTTAAAGTAATCTACACACAATTAAGCCCCTTTGATTCTGAATAAGTAAACAAATTAGTTTAGCATAATCCAATTAACCCACGCACATTCAAGTTAATTTTCCTGGAGAGCTCTCATGTAGAAAAATGTTAACATTCTTAAAATAACTTAATTCAGTTGAGTGGTATGCACACACTACTTCATGCATATCATCTACACCTCCCATAAGAAAAATGAAATTGCTGGAACTCCCACTAAAAATAGTGTCATGCCTTTAATCCTCTGCACACTTACCTTTCTCACATTATAGAAGTCCCGATGGGGATTGCTCTTTAGCTCTTTAAATTCTGACATTTCATTTAACATCTCGTGTAAACTAAATTTAGATTCTAAAAAGTTAAGCCTCCGATGACAATATGTTTTCCTGTAAAAGAAAACACAAAAATGAACTGCAACTTAAAACTACTGTTATTTCAAATTCAAAAAGAACATCAAAGTTTTCACAGTAAAAACAAATTTTTTTTTTTTTATGAAGTCCAAGACAAATCCATTCTCTTTATCCTCCTGGTTAACAAATACATAAGTCAATATCCAATATGATTTCAGACTAAAGTTATTAGTGAAATCTCAAACAGAACTCCACACAACCATGTTTTGTCCTTCAAGTTGTCCAACTATTCATCACTTTACCTGTGCATAAACTGCACTCCTTTTAGCAATAATGACCAAAGCATAAATCTAGAATCAAATGTGATGTCAATTGCAACTACTTTCAAGTGATACTTCCACTAGAACAATCATCTCATATATAACAGGAACAACCTGTAATCCAGCCTTACTCATTATGAAAAAAAATTTTTTTAAATCCTCCAAATTTATTTGCTTTTTCAATTAAATGTGAGAAGCCAAGACAAGATGCAATATGCTTTCATTTTTTTATGCCTTAAGAACACATATATTGTGTAGAAATACTTTTTACCAAGATAATTTCTTGCACTCTTTTTAGAAAATATGCTTTTTTGTTACTGCTTGCCTACTCAGAGCTCTGTCTTCACTTTCATCTTCTGTCATGTTTCTCATTCTATTTTTAACCAATGACATGGTTTTTCTCTTCACCATCTGTCAATTCTTATTGACTCTACAATATTCTGGTAGCACTATTAATGCAATAGCCTTCTTTTTCCTGCTTTATTGTTGACAATCTCTCCTCAATAGGACACAAATCCCATTATGGTTTTGGAAGTCCAATTCAAACCCAATCTCACTGTATGCGATACTGATCCAGACCTGTTTGCCCACTGCAGGAAGTCTGTATTGGGTTATACTGTTATCCAAAGATCAGAAGTCTGAGGAAAAGGGGTGAGATTTCACCAGTTTACCAACAGCAAAGATTAGAGAACAATGGCTCTTGATCTCTGAGCAGCCCCACGCATGATGGACATAAATGACAGGAAAGCACTTGCTGCAAACAGGGAAACAATACCATTAGAAGAGCTTATGCAACAGGATTATGGGAAAGACCTTTTTCTTTTGGTTTGTTCATATTTATCAGAGAGTGTGGATCAGCCTGCAAAAGCTTTCCCTGAATTAGTGAAAGGAGCAGGTGATTGCTCCTACATTCACCAAGGTGCTGAGTGTTCTAACTTGTCCTACCAAGGCCCTTCTTACTCAGGGCTTCCTGTTAAGACTGTTAAGTCTACTAAGGTTTAAATCAACAGTTGATTTAAAGCTGCAGAAGGGTCTTCAGCATGACTTTTGTATCCAGTTTTTCCTCCTTGTCCTTTTATCTTCTCATTATCCATCTCTTGGAATAGAACACACTGAAACTGGAATGCATTAGCCCATTGCCTACTGTAACCAAAGCCTGCTCAAGCTGGCACTGATTTGGAGCAGGAGTGCTGATAATGCTAGCAGAAGCACAGGGGTTTGCTCTAGAAAAAGGGCTTAGGGAATGGGCCAGGTCTGTTTTGCCATAGGCTCTGTTGCTGCACAAGGCAGACAGACTGACACACTGACACAGGTGTGAGACAGACTCATGGGGGAAAGAACGCACCAGGTGGGGCTAACTGGGCACATTGTCAGTGATGATCTGTCCCAGGCAGAAGGACCAGGAATGCAGTGCTGGCAGACAGGGCAAATAGTTCAGAAGAACAGTCCAGGTTCCTGCTTAGTTCCATACTGGAGTGGATTCTTCTCCTTTTSTGCTGCTGAGGCCATGAGAGACAGTGCTGCTCTCAACCCTCAGCTAGGAAGTAAACTTGAAAACTGGATGCACACGTTTTCATCATGCACCAGGCAAGGACATTGCTTTGACATGAGTGTCAGTACTTGAGTTGTTATATTTCCAGTTTTTAGAGACTTCCCAGGAATTTGATGCTTCTGGAAAATTTCAGACCTATTTTCAATGTGCATGTATGGGTCAGTTTTGCAGCATATGAGCAGTTAATTCACATCTGGACCAAATCAGACTGAATATTTATGTTGCTGAGCTGATCTGTATGCTCTGCATATGCAGGGTTTCTTCATGCAACAAGAGCAGAACAGACATGCAGGAATTTCAGACAACTGTTCAAAAACCTCAAATTCAGCATAGGCCAAAACAAAATTAAAGAAAGGTGAGGTTCAAGTTTCAGTTCCCATGCTTCAAGAAGTTGAGGTCAGATTTGACTTGAATGAAAACATTTGGTCAATTTCTGGATTTTAGGTTAACTGCTTCTTATTTTGCCATAGCTGATGCAAAGAAACCAAAGAAATTAAATATAGCCACAAGTGGCATTGTATTTTTTTCCTTTCAAGTTTTTCCCTGATGCATTAATGCTTGAGAAGGGCAAACCAAAACATTACTGTAGAATGAGTATGTTGAGGAATTAAGTATCACAAAAGTAAGAAGTGCTAAACTACAGGCCAGCAGCAGCTTGAAGGGGCAGAGAATGACAAAAGAGAAACATACGTTGGACCATCTGCAATGAGAGCAAGAACGTGGCTCAGGTCAAGGGTGTAGGTCTGCAGGTCAGGATATGGCAAACTCCGAGGTTCATTGAGTTCCATCATCTCTTTGTTATCATAAACAAAGGGAATGCCACCTTTCAGCTTGATAACATAATCCAAATTGTCTGGAGCATCATCAAGATTATAGGGATCTTCATTTTCTTCTGGCGGCGAATGGAAATCTGAAAACAAATTTACATTACGGTTAGAAGAAAACTTACACAAAAAGCAAAATAATTACAAAAGGCAGTTTCTGCTTCTGTAATGCTTAATTTCTAACAGGTCTCAGTACTTTCATGATCTGCTGTTACAACAAGGCTTTATTCTGACAGGCTTTAGTTGCAGCCCCTCTCTAAATTAAGTGCCTACCTTAATTCAAATGTTGTATTAGAGTTCTCTGAACCAACATATGCACAGATATAATACTATTCTTTATTAGTGTGTGATGGAACAAGTTTGAAAAGGAGTTTGTAGAAATATTTAAATTAGGATGGTTAAAAGTACAGCTGAGATTTTTGAACAATAAAAGTCGTTGACTTCATACCCTACTTCATTATTTTCTTTTCACCTTCCGACTCACTGTAGCAATTTTGGAAGTTTGTATTTAAGCACAGAGTTTCCTAAGAATCAGGTAATCACACATATTTCTGGGAGATTTAGCTTATGTGAACACTCAAACATTGTCACCCATGTTAGTGAACATTCATCACTTCTTTTACAATATCTGACTAATGCAACCAGCACAAAATAAGTGTCCTGACTGCATTTATGTCAACTGAACTACATTCTTTGGCTCAGTCTTATCAGAGATTTCTTCTTTTACCTGTTCAGCTAATCCAGACAGAAAAGTAATTACCAGTCCTTTTATTCACCTATATCACCTGAATGTATGTTATAAACTGATACCATTCTTATCTCTAATATTCCTAACTATCTAGCTCAAACTTGTACTAATTAAGACATTGTGTAATGAGATTTTATATTTTGTGTCATAAGTTTAAAATCGCAACTGTAAAAAAGTTATTAACGTAATAATAGCTTGGAAATATCTCCCTGGCAGCTGTTCCAAAATATCTTTCCTGTCTTGAATATTAAGTATACTATCCCCCTGACACTCTTCCTGGAAAAAAAAACCACTTGAAAACATATTTATTCACCCTCTTTTAACCACTGAGCCAGAGGGTAATAGATTTCAAATGTCACTTCAAGGCTGAAAATAAGTTGCGAACAATATGGACACACCTGTACAGTGGCCCATCTGTACAGACCAAAGGTTGCTCCTCACAGCCTAATCCAAAAAAGAGCAGTGCAAACAGTTTAATGCACAAGCAAAGCTTTCAAGACACAACCCACTTAAGTGACAAAAATAATCAGTGACATACATAGTGGGGGAATATGTTCAACATAATAAGCCTTGTTGAGAGATCACAGTTTGTTTACCCAGGCAGAATGCCCAACAAATATGACTATACAGCTTCCAGTCTCGACCCGGCAAGTGTACCCTGCTGTGAAATTCCTGACTCAGGGCTTGCTAACTGGCATGTCTGTATCGTGCTTCAATTCACGATGTGGATGAGCTCATCATCCCTTTTGGTTCTGTACGCCAGGATGTGGAGGAATGACTTTTCACTTTAAATCATATCCATACAACTTTTTCCTGGGGGAACACAAGTATGCTACTTAACATCCCATTTGCTTAGAAAAGAAAATAATCAATGAAAGCCTAGTCTGGGTTTTTAGGTTTTGACAGCTTCAAAGTTTCAGACAAGATACAGGATTTATAACTTAGGTCCATCAGTGATTCTCCACTCAATAACAGAATAAACTACAAAGACACTCAGAAGAGATCATCACAAAAATACAACTTCCCTTTCCTACAGCAGTGCACGGGTTTAATCCTGTATTTTAAAATAATGTTTAAGTTTTTAGAATGTAATTCAATATTTTTATAAAGGATATTCACCTGGATACACCTCATCTTCAACCTTCCATTTTTGATCTCGCATGCTGCACAGGTACTGAGATGTGGTTCTGGGGAAGCGGTGGTAGGCAAGACGGGAGTACTTCTCTCGAATGAGAAGAGCTTTCACCAAGCTCTTGGCAGCTTGTTCATAATCATCAACTGTAACCTGGAAGGAAAACCTGGATAAATACTGACAAAAATAGCAGTTTTAGCAACAAACCCAATCCACACTAGTAACAAGGAGACTGAATTTCCAGAAATAATAAGTGTATGGGGCTTCACCATTAAGATCTTGCCCAAGGTGTCAGGAAGCTAGTGACAGAAGCAGAATCCAAATATAATATGCAAAACACAAACGAGTTTTTTTATCCTACCATACATAACCTATTTATTGAACATCTGATTATGTTTTAATCCAATTTATTGTTATAAAGAATATAAAAACAACCTGAGCTTAACTTCAACTGTTTTACAAATCACTTTATTCACAAAGCAATTTAGAGTTTGTTGCAGAGAACAATAATATTGGCATTTTACACTTCATATACGTATATGGGATTTTTTTTCCCCCTAGATACAGAGGGGGGGGGGAAATTATTTCTTACCCCTGCACAGTAGTCCCCACTAATTGAAACTCTCTGAAATTCTGGTACATCATATGGCACTTGGACTGGCACGAAAGCACTTGGAAGAACTGGCGTTGCAGGAGACAGGACAGGATTGGACGGTGGTGCTTTCCATTCCTGAGATGGAATTTGTAATGACAAAGACTGGGATCTAATCATCTTGAAACTTTTCTTCCTATGAATTCATGGTATAAAACATAAAATAAGCCATGGTATAAAATACTAAATACACTGGAAAACTGATTACAGCAAAGAAATCACCCTCTAGGAAATTTTACAAATGAAATCTCTCATACCACAGAAAAAATGTTGGTCAGAAAGTACTTGTGCTTTAGCTTTTCTCTATTGACATTTCACGTGATATTCACTACACACAATTGCACTTACCCTCCACATGAGTTCAATATGCCATAATTTATTTACCATCACTCTAAGATGCCCTAAGGTTTTTGTTTCGCTTCTCACAAATTCAGTTTCAGCAAGTCACTGTGCAGAAGGAAAACATGATCACTGTCCTCACTTTGGTAAGAGTTGATTTTTAGAGACTGATAGCATCAGAATTCGTCAAGGATCAGACAGAAACACATGAATGTTATGTATGGTAAATTGTTGTAAGATATCATGCTGTTACACACACTTCTCGTTCTTCCCAAAATATGCAAGACTTAGAGCTTATCTAGTTGTCATACAAGTCTGTGCATCAAAATTTCACAGTCACTCCGTTAAAACTTGTAAGGAAAAGGAGCAGCACCTAGCTATTCCTTAGAGAGTGTTTGATGAGAATTGAACAGAAAGCGGATGTTGGTGATCAAGGTGATAACATAGTATGGCTTTGATACACAAGTTCCACCCTCAGGTGGAACCCACATAAATTTAAAAATGTTACGCTTTTTTATCAAACCTGTGATAGATGTGCACCTCAGATAATCCAGCTAAAAAAGAATGGTGTGTTTTTCAATGATAAATGGTATTACAATTACCTCAAATGGAGTTTTGGAATATCTCTAAAGATTTAATTAATTTTCCTTACTTAGTTTTAATGCACTTAAATATATTTTAAATATTCATATAATATATATAATATATATATATATAATATATAAATGTTATGAACTATCTCTGATATCAATTTCTTTTGCACTGTGGAAATAGTCCCTAATTTTATAAATTAGATACCAAAACTTTAAAATGTTAGTAAGAATCACTAACAAAGAAAAAGGAACACTGGAATATTCTCTGGAAGCTCAATATTACTTCTGTGGCATTCTTAAGAAGAGGAACACATAATGCTGGTACAATTAACTCCCAGATTTCATCCTCTCAAGTACTTGTAGCCACCTTGGAAATCAGTATCAGTTTTGAAAGGCAGTGTAGGATCAACTGCATCTGGAAACAGCACAAGTTGTACTTGTGTCACTGTCCCTGAAGTGCACTTCAGTCCTGTAGAACAGGGATGATGTAAACAACATACATATTCCCCACTTCCCACAGTTAAACTTGAACAAAACCTGAGTTTGTTTGACAGAACATATTTCTGTGAGATAAATTTCCTAAATTAAAAGTGAAACTTACTAGTTCAGGAGGAAAGATATACCAAATATCTGTTTGAATGGAAACATCTGGTTTTTCGTTCTGTGCCTGTTTATGTCTATGAACATGCCAACTGGGAAACCCACTTGCACAATTCCAAACCAAAAGTCCCAGCCTGTATCATCAGTGAGTCATACCTTAATTTAACTAAATTGACTCTTCTCCCTTCTGTTCCAGAAACATGATTCCAAGTGTTGCCCAACTGCCTGTCTGCAGCTAACCAGGTACATGTGTTTAGCTATCACTTTCAAAGGCTTTCTTGTTTGCCTGCTTTTTGAAGAGTCTGTACACGTCCAGCCCATTTGGTGTCAGGCTGCTGCTGAGCTCATGTGACTCCAGAAACAGCCCAGCAGCCCTGTGAAGGCAAGACAGTGGAACAGCCTGACATCAGGGCAAGGCTGCCTCTCTCACAGAAGAAAATCAAACCAAAGCAAGTTTGGCTTCATTACAGCCATGGCTAAACCAAAGGTAGAACATAATTTTTAATTTTTTTTAACAGGCACTTTTATGGCTGACAATGGTTAGATTTTTTCTCTGTGAGTAAAGGAAACCTACGAATAACCTCATTATGCCAATACCACTTTTCACTTTATACCTTGATCTTAAATATAAATTCTTTGCTTTCATCTATTTTTGCAGAGACTAAAAGAAGTATCATGCCACTGTCATTTCCTCTGTTTTAAAATTTTCCATTTCTCTTAATGAAACTAGCAAAAAAGAAGAGGGGAGTGTTTCTTTTTCTGACTCTTCTAACCTTAAAGAGTCTTAGGATTGTGTTCATTTCTACCCAGCTATGCTGTTTGTTAAACTTGCATAAGAAGTATCTGTGCTATTGCTGGGAACACAGCTGAGAGAACCTCGCCCATCCAAGCTCCCTAGGGCCCATCCCCACAGGGGACGCACAGGAAAGGACATCACACAGATGCCCCTGGTACTTGCTGTTGACCTTGCTCCTGAAGTAATGAGAGGCAGAATGTTACTTGCCAAATATTTTAATATTAACTCAAACTTATTTATTAAAAACTATTTTCCACTAAGAAAGCAACTACAGTACAAACCTTTTAGCTGTTTCCACAGACTGCTGTTCTGCCAGCTCCTTCTGCAGCTCCCTTTCCTTGGCCTCCTTCTGCCCAATAGGGCAGTCTTCAGGCACGGTGAAGAGTGACAACGCATCTTTGCTGTCTTCTTCTCGCAGAACTTTTGCAAACACCTTCTCTGCCAGAAGCCGCACGTGCTCGTCCACCTCCGAAATGTTCAGTTTGGGAAACTGCCGGGGCATCTCGGCTGATGGGGAACACAGTGCATTGAGTTATAGCTACAGGAAGAGTAAAGATATGCAAGAGACACACGGGGGTTTTTCCATGGCATGCCTATCAAAATTCAGAGCTTGGAGCAAAAAGCAGAGTAAAGTAGAACGGCACTGCAGAATTTAAACTAGCATGCAGTACACAAAAACCACAGAGCGTCTCCACTTTCGGAGCCGTGCTAATTTGTGCATCGGGAACTTCTTGCTATACCCTCAAAAATTCCCAAGAAATTTATGTAGAGATTTACCAGCAGATTCCACTTACTTGCACAATCAGAGAGACAATTATTTGTGATACAATGGATACTCAGTTCCTTGCTCAGTGACTTCAAACCAACTATCAAGCTAGAAAAGAAGGTTGTACCTTTCCACCTCACTCCATCCCTTCCACAAATTCAAAAGTCATGGAGCTGCTGTGAAGTAAAATAGTTGCACAACAGGAGCAAAGATGGTATAGTTAACTCAGTGACTCTTTTTTTCATTTGTTTCCAGTAATTCATATCATACTTTTGAATGTGTCTGGGAAGTAGATAGGTTGTGGACTTTCATTTCTACTTGGCATTTAACTATTTTTTTTAAAAAAAAATGTTTTATATTTTAGATTTTTAAGTAGCTAGCCTTTCATCACAAAATATTTCCATTTTGTTCTAGCATCACTACTTACTAAAATGCCATCTTTAGTGCTTCTTCTATACTTTCCTGGCTTTACTTTTATTTCATTTTCATACAATCCAGAATATGAATTTTGACATAACTGGTAGTATTCCAGAGAGAAAAAATACAGTTCTTGTAAGCTACTGACAAGCATTATTTTTATGTACTATAAAGCTTTCTGAATGCCTTCAGTATGATGGAGTTTGTAACAAATAAGATTAAATTCTTATTACGTAAGTTAAAAATAGCTACGAACATGTCACAACAAATGGACCCAAGCACTGCCAGAATGTGAAGTCTGGGTCCAAAACTGGCAGTTCAGAATCCTTTTTGATTAGAAAAATGCAAACATAATTTTGAAAGTGGTACTCATTTAAATAACAACATATCCTGGAAGTCAGCATGGAGCATGGCAGTTTTTTATCCCTGCAGGCACAACTTATCAGGGCTCCCATTACAATTTTTCTGTAGGCATGCTGCAGGTTTCACGTGTTGATATGTGATCCTTTTGATATGTGATCCTGTTGTTTTCAGCCTAAAAGACTCTAATTAATGTCCACCTGTTTTCACAGTTGCTTTGAGAACATTTTTGCTTTTATTCTAAAAGCAAATTTAGTATGAAAGTCTGACAAGAGTTAAATTGGACAATAACGTGGCATTTCAGTGTTCACCTCCATTACTTTGCATTCTTACTCTATAAGAACCAATTCATAGCCCAGTAGAAAAGCATCACTGGTTTTAAAGATTTGTGGATCTGACTATGCTGTTTTCTGCCTGGAGAGTATTTGTTTTGCAATTAGTATTAAGTCTTCATAAAATCAAGTACAACTACATAAGAAATTTAAAAATATGTACACATTTAGCTGAATTATTCAGTGACAATGCACTACAATGTCTTAGTAGCATCCAAACTTAGATTTGGGTTCTCAATTTCAACCCTCAAGAAGTCACAGGAGTTTTTCCCCTGACGTCGATGAACACAGTTGTCAGCAGCAGTACCTGCCACAGATAGAGCTGCCAGCAGCAAGGGCCTTTTGGGCCACTTCAGCCAGGCAAAAACTCTTTATACTTGCTCAACTACGGTAAGAGTGCTAGCAATACTAGTACAATGTGAAATAATAATGTTTCTTCTGCTGCTAAATCAGCAATTAAAATATTTTCAGTACTAGCAAAAAAAAAAATCAATTGGTTGTATGTTTATCATTGGCTGAGCAATTTCCTAGTTTAAATGAACTTTTTCCTAGAGAATTGTGATCAGAAACAGAAATGCAGTAGGAAACACACTACATGACAGACCATGCTGTATTTTAAATCCTTACAATAAGAGTGAAGAGAAAGCATAGATGTAAGTACAATCCTATACTGACACCAAAGTTTTTTATCCTTTCTTACAGAACCATTTCTCACTTTCTTCAGTCAAGCATGAGAGACTAAGGCACAGAACAGTTTGAAATGTAGGTTCCCCCACATCACTGCCAGCTCATGGCACCGAAATACACCTAAAATAGTCCTGAGGCACCTCATGCAATATTCGTGCAAACTGTGCCATCCTGAACTGGAAGAGGGATGAGGCTCTGGTGTCCAGTATCCTTCCATAGGAGTGCTATCCTTTGCCCAAGGTGAGCGACAATTAGACATTTTAATGGGATGGGGAAGAGTATGAATGCTACCCAGTAAATGCTCTTTTCCTAAATATCTCGGTCTCACAGAAAGGCTGCTTTGGTTGCTCTTTAGGTCTGCACCTTTGCAGAAGAAAAGAAAGCTATTTCTCTTGAAACATGCTGCATTAAAAAAAAAAACCTGAATTATTACTTTAAAAGCAATTATCGATCGGGAATTTTATGGTCTTGAATCTATCCTGAGCACATGCCATGAAAAGCAGAGCCGACTCGGAGCCCCGCGGATGCCTGGCCGGCAGCGCCGCATCCCAGCGCGCCGAGCAGGTGGGGCCGCGCCCGCGGGCGCTGCCGCCGCAGGAGCCCGGCACGGCTCCGGCCCAAGGTCACCGCCGGCGCCCCGGGCCAGCCCGGCGCGGCACTTACCGAGGGCCCCGGGGAGAGCCATGCCGGGACCGGGCCAGGGCCGCCGCCGGCCGGAGAGAAGCTGCCGGGAGCCGCCGGCGGAGGCGGCGGCGGGGGGGAGGAGCCGCTCCCGCCAGATGCCGCCGCTCGCCGCTGCCGCATCCACCCGGTACCGCAGTGCCGCGCCGCCCCTGCCCCGGCCCTTTATGGCCCGCGGGCGGAGGAGCCCGTTCGCCGCGCCCCCAGCCCCGCCGGGCCACCCGGCTGCTCCCGGCGTGGCTGCATCGCCCCCCGGGCGGCTCCGCGGCGGGGAGGCCGGGCAGGCGGGGGGCGCGGGGGCTGCGCTGCCCTGGCCGAGCCGCCGGGCCCCGCCCCGCCGCGGGGGGCGAGCGGCGGGCGGGGCGCCCTGTCCGTACCTCGGTGAGGGCCGGCGCTGTCGCTGCCAGGACGCGGCGCTTCGGGCGCCGGCTGCACCTGTGGCGGGGTACGGGCGGCGCCTCCCCCGCGGGGCCGCGGCCTCAGCGGCAGCCGGAGCAGCGAGGGGAAGTCTGGCCCCTTCCCCTTCGGCGGCTTGAAGGCAGAAGTCGCGCTGTCACATGTCCCCCGCCCGGCGCGGCAGGGAGGGAGGGAGGGAGCCCAGCCCGCCTGGGTTCGCCTCAGCGGTGCCGCCTTCCTGAGCGCCTCGTTCAAAACTCCTCGGAAAGCGCTTGAACGTAGAAAACTTTGCTTCGAGACCAGGAAGCCGCGAGGCTAGTGCAGAATGACAGCCAATAAGTGTGCTGGCGATGTGTCAGAAGTGTTCTCAACAGCGTCTGCCCTTCAGTGTAGCAGCGCGGTCCAGGTGCTCCTCTGTGTTAAACAATAAACAAAAAAAACCACAAGAAACTTTCTGGGTAAATAGGCCAAGGCAAACAGCTGAAGCTCAAACCCGGCGTGACTCAGCAGGAATGAGGATATTACCATGTAAAATAATTTGACCTTATTTTGGGGTATTCCGAGCCCTGAAGCTGAACGTTCTAGGGACATTTTAGGTAAGTCTGGGTTACAGTATTTGGAGTCTAATCTGAAGACATTTAGATGTAAAAACATCTGTGCAATGCAGGGAAGCACTGGGAATGCAGTGAGTGAAGGTAGTGGGTGTAAAAAGATGAGCAGGGTAAAGGTAGATCTCCCAAAACCTGAGGGATCGGGTAGTTCTGTGGTAGTTCAGTGTTCCCCAAGTTTGGTAGGCATAGAAGTGCTCCATTCATAAACCTCAGGGGATTTTGTCTTTGGAAACCCCTTTACTTCACACAGCTGGTGAAGCTATGGAAGTGAAAAGAAAGGAGGTGGCCATCCCAAGTCTGACTTGCTAAGACCGGATATTTTGACTCTTAGATAAGTGTCAGCACATTCACCCTCATGAAGTCATAAAAAGGGCTAAGAATTATGGCCACAGCTGTTGTATGAGACATGTACCAGTCCAAAGCAGTCAAAAATGAGTCAGCCATAATTTAAAAAATGTATTTAGAAGTCGTATTAATGCTACAGAAATAGGCATTGTTTCTTAGCTTGCAAAAAAGACTTATGCTGCATGTACATGCTTCTCCCACAGCAACTCTAAATGTCTTCATCAGCTGGTGCTGGCTACACCCAGACAAACTATCTGCACCCAGAAAACCACACACTGTAAGTGTCTGACTCACGGCTGCCCTGCCCACTTGATACGTGAGTAAAGAACACCTGTTGCTGCTGGCCATTCACTACACCCTTGATTCCTGATCTGTTAGTGCTGCTTCCTTTCTCCCAGCCACCTGCCTGAACTCGCACAAACTTGCCTGCTATCACAGCAGTTTGCCTGGAAATTTAAGCTTGGTGTCCCTCTAATCATAACTGTGTCCTGCCTGCCGGACTCAGGTGCCCCATGGCCTCTTGGTTTTCCCCTCTCGGCTCGGCACATGAGTCTTGCCTCCACACTTGATTTAATCTCTTCTGTGGGATGCAAGAGCCTGGCAGGGTTCCCTCTTGCGCTGAGTTTGTGCCAACCGCAGGGAAAGAATAACGGTCCCGGAGATAACTGTGTTTCTCAGCTTTCCTACGCGCCAACGGGCAGCCCCGCGCGCCCCGAGGGAAGAGAACGTGGCAGCGTGAGCTCACATGTGGTGAAAGCCAGAGCATTCACACAGAAAGGAGACCTTAAAAATACCTTAGGAAAGGAAAGGCTTCCATGAGCACTGAAGTACAAATCCCTAAGCACACAGGACGCTGGTTGTAGGTGACCATGAGTATTTAAATAAGCTTTGCTGTTGTAACAAATTGGAAAACTTTAAAAGCAAACTGAAATCGTAGCTTAGTAAATGCATCTACAGTAGTTGAAGCATTGAGAAAATACTATTGCAAGATCTGTAATAAGAGCAGATTGGATTGTAAGAATAGGTTAATGGTAAAAAATTAACTAGAAAATATTCAAGTCCTCTCACATTTTGCAGAAGCAATTACTATGATCACTTATTTAAGAGCATGCATTTGACTGGTGAGTGTATTTCCTGTCCCATCTCTGCTCTCATAATGAACAATTCACATGTATCCTTGGGGAATGGAAGTAGCACTGAGCTGCCAACGAAATGGCGTATTTTCAACACGGGTGGTGGTGTACTCTTCCATTGGCACCTACAAAACATAAACCACTAAACCTTAGAACACCTCGGTGATTCCAGTCAACACCTTGTCTGCCCCATGAAGGAGCCTGTCTGCCACTCCCATTTGTAGGTTACGCTTTTATACAACACACACTGAAAGTAGTGCAAGTGTCTCCAGAGTTATTTTAAATGTTGGGATTCTCACTGTAAAATGTCAGTACTTTCTGAAGCCATCTGGGTGTTAGTTCACTTCTTTTGTGTAGCAGCACACAAAAGTTTTTTCAGGTAAATTTTGCACTGTGTAAACATGTATTTATTTTCATCTTGTTAATCTTGCTATACAAGAAAAAGTTGTCCACTTCCTTTTACCAAGTTACAGTTGACCACATTTGTTTATACATATTTTTTTTTAATCTGTATTTCTATTATGTCTTCAACTTTCTTTAACTCTTACTTTAGAAATTACTCTTTTGGCGACAGTAGGAAACTCATGATTATATCAGTGGTATTTGACTGCTCTTTTGCAGTCAGTCTATTTTAACAAGAGGAAATGCAATAAAAGTTTTAGATGTCAACATTTACGGAGGAATGGAACAAAATAATAAAACCCCCCTAAATATATATCTGTATTATTAACAATTATTTTTAGAAACAGACAGATCTTGTCTGGGAGATGATTAGAGCCGGAATGCATATCCATCAAAATGGTCTCATTTTCACTTGTAATTGTTTCAGCTGTTGTAAGATACTGCTTTCATTTGAGCAGTGCCTTAAAAGCTAATGGAGTTTGAATTAATTTTGTAAATAGATTCATACAACTGCCTGTGGTATTGATAACAACAAAACAACTAATGGATCAAATGAAATATTCCAATCTATAATGTACCCATTAGTGGCACCCAAGCGATATTAGACCTAGTACTTTCTTTTCTGATCTTCAATCAGTTCAGTTAATGATATGCTTGGCACACATGCTTTTACTTACTGAAGACTTATTGATATTCCAACAGAAAAAAAAACCCCACGGTTAAATGAACTTATCTCCAAAAGCCAGAGGGGAGATTTGTGCCAAATGTGAAATGTAGGTGAATCATGTTATCAAATACTCTTCACTATAAAGGAAGAATTATTCCATTTTTAATAAAATAATATAGAAAATTGTAATTATTTGAAAAGGGAGAAAGTTGCTCCACTGAATGATTGAAATGCTACAAAGCAAATCATATCTGTCTGTTTTATAAAGTCAACAAATTAAAAAGCATCATCTTTCTTATCCACTGCTTTTCAAAAAGCTTGTAGAAATTAGTTGGGCATATGAGTATTCAGTTCTGTAATTGAATTAGAGCGGTTAAGAACTCTTGGTACAGATGATTTGGTCTTTCTCAGTAGTGAGTTAGAGCGGAATTTGTAAATCTAGAAGTTTGGCTCCAACTCTAAATACAAGCAGCAAATTTCCTAGTTCAAGGCCATTTCAGGAAGTATGTGAGATGAGCAACAAGGAGCAGAAACTTTGGTTAGACCAAACTCCATCTTGAGTAGTTGGAATACGTACATACAAGATACAGCTATGCTTATATAAAATGCAAAATGTTTTTAAAATTTTTTGCACTGACATTAGAAATGAGAGTAGGTGCAGAATCCAGTTTCTTGGGTGGTTATCAGCCGAGACATTCTCCCTTCTGAAAGGATACCTGTGAGAGTAATTGGCCTGTAGTATGTTATTATAAAATAAAWTACATACAGTATGCAAATATAAATCACTTTGTTTAAAACCAGAAATGGAAGTGAGAACCATAGAAATTGCAAAAGGATGTGACTGTTCAGCCACTGCTTTAAAAATAAACTGGGAAAGTACCTGTACAGTCCTAATAATCAGAGTCTGAAACAACATAAAGGAAGTTTTCCATGAGTTTATAAATGGAATATACTGTAACACTATGTTGCACAAGAAAGGTTTACAAGCAAGATGGGACATTTTGGTGTGTTTGGAATTGTAAGCCATCATTTGGATATTTGGAAAGCTTTCCAGCCACTTGGCAAATTCTTTGCTGGCATTTAACTGCCTTACTTTGTCACAACAGCCATGTAAAATGCTGGTTTAAAACCAGTTTGTCTCAAACCTACTTAGCTTGGACTTTGCAAGTAGTTACCCCAGATGGAAGACTGCCTTTCCCTGACTTTATACATAGTTTATCTGGAATTCTGGAACTGTTCAAAGAAGGAGAGACCTGCATTAGACAAACCTGTATGTGTAGCTGAATGACCTTAAATCTGATTTATAAAACAGAGAATTTTCTGAAAGTTACACTTCAAGTCTGTTGCGTGCAATACAGTAGAAATGCTTTTTAACCACCACTCTGATGTACAATGCTCTTTTACTCAACTTTGTTTTAAGAGGAATTTTATTTGCTCAGAATGCACATAAAATAAAATATTCAGCAAGCAATGGTCTAATAAATTAGACACTGCCAGTGCATGATAAATAATGAAAAAGTGTAATTACAGCTCACAGAGGGGAACTCTGTGGTCTGTTTTGGAACCCCCTAAAATAAAAATAGTCTGAATTTGTTGATTTCTGCAGAAATCAGTACTGGAATCTAACCTGTATGTTTGGAATTTGTGTACATAGTATGGTTGTAGAGGAAATGCAAATAGTTCCGTTAAGTGCTACTCAGTTCTGTGTTTGTATTATTATTGGTCATTAAGTTTTTTGTGATCGTTTGTGGTAAGGGTTTACATCTGGATTCTTTGGCCCTAACGTTGGAAGTTTCCTTCCCAAATAACAGGTATCTGTGGGATGCAGATGGAGCACATAACTGCCCAGAAACTGGGAAATGCCAGATATGGTTTAGACATGACTTTACACAAAGTCATTTTTATTTTATCCTTTAATAAACCCTGGGCTAGGTGTTGTTGAACTTGTATCCTTAAATAAACTCCAGCCTAGGTGTTGCAGTCTTCCCTGGCCCCAAAATATCCCCCATCACCTCTTTGTTTTACAAATGTATTTTCCAAGTCTCTCCTTTCACAAGTTCCAGTGAAACTCTGCACCCTCCAACCTGGGAGTTCATTTGGACATGGGGATTCCTGGTGACCATTTACAGCCCAAATAAACCTTCTCTGTGGTCCTTTTGTAGCGCTAAGCAGGCAGAGTTGGCAAGAAATCCAGCAGAGAATTTTCTTATTCTCATGTAGAAACTTAAACTTTCACCGGGAAGTGGGAATTGTTTTATTCTTTTTATCCAATCTGCCTGTGTAAAATCGCTATGGCCAGGCCTGTCTTGTATTTATGTTTCCACTGTTTGGGAGGTTAGGTGTTGGAATAGGCTGCCCAGGGAGGCGGTGGAGTCACCATCCCCAGAGGTGTTGAAGGTGTGTCTGGATCTGGAGCTGGGTGATGTGGTTTAGTGGCTTAGGGGTTACAGTGGCAGCGCTGGGGGTGGTTGGACTGGATGAACCTGAAGGTCTCTGCCAACCTTGATGATTCCATGATTCTGCATGCAAAACAACTTACGAAGCCCCTGCCTTCTTTCCATAAAGCCCGTCTAAACTATCAGCTGTGGGGATCTGCAGCCTTTGAGATTTCCCGTCTATTTTGTTTTTTTTTTCCTTCAGGCATTAATCGTTTCCTTTCCCGGGAGGGAGGTTCTCAGGGCGGGCAGTGCCGGGGTGCGCCCCGCGCTCCATTCCCCTCCTCTCCTCTCCTCTCCTCTCCTCTCCGCTCTGCTCTGCTCCGCCGCTGCCGCCCTGCCCTCCCCTCCCCGCGCCGGGGCCGGGGCCGGGGCCGGGGTTATGTAAAGAGCCCAGTTACGCAAGGAATGCAGATTTTCCCCTTACGTAACCGCCGCCCCTGTCGGAGCCTTCCCGGTCGTGCCGGCGCTGCTATACATTAACGGAGAGAAAAGCCGAGTCGGCCTTGTTGGGGGATCTCTCTCTCGGGCTCCAAAGTGACCTGTTTGCTGCTGCCGCTCTTTCCATTCGGGCGCTTTGTGAAAGTCCCGCCTCTTCCCTCACCTGGAGGACATTCCCTTCCATTAAAATAAACAGCGCGCACACCTAAGTCATATTTGTGCCCTTTTCTGGGGGTCTAAGAAAGACTTTACTGATTCCTAGTTATTGCATGGAGTGAAGTTAATACAATGTGGACAAAGGGATATTGCAAAGTTCTGCGTATCTCACGCTCTCTATGTTTCAGCCGCTGCCACAATCAGAGGACCTGATTCCAATGCCTGTGTCCGAAGACAGATTTCCAAGTCACTTAAGTTTCATCACGGCTGGAAAAAAGACCCCCATAGCTCAGAACTCCGTCTCTAGCAGATATTAGGGAAGATCCTGAGACAGCGGGGCCTGTCCCTGTTTGCTTGTCCTCTCATTTGCAGGCAGAGCATCATCAGGTGGTGTATGCTTGGAATACTTTCATGGAGTAGTAGATGCTGTCAAGGCTTCTGTGCTTGATGCCTTACCCAATTCCCTCTATACTAATTTCTGATCCTGCAGCTTTACACACCTTTCCTTTTAGATTTAGTGACCCTGATAAATTGGGATGGGTGGTCTGTTTGGAGTTTTTTTGATTGGTTGGTTATATGTTGATTTGGGTGCTTTTTTCCCTTTTCCTTAGCCTTTTTTCTCCATGGAAAGGCCTTGAATTCCATGAACACCTTGAAGGATTGGTGTAAAGGAGTGCTCTGCTCAGGGCTTTGCTCTGGTTCTCTACTTGGACATTTTTGACCATACACTTCCATATCCCTTTCCTTTTGCTTTTGTTCCTGGTGTCCAGGATCTGTGGAGAGGGTCTCTGTGAGTAATAAACTCTTTGCTAGATCATGTACTGGAAAAGAAGGGATTTCCACAGGGAGTAGCTCCAATGTGGACAAATCTCTTAGACTCAGGAAGCCAATAGAGACTGGAGCAGATGGCAGAAGGTATGGAATGAAAGGTGACCTGCTGGATTAGTCAGTGTTTGAGTGGTTTATTCCTGTCATCTCCTGTACAATCTGGTGGGCATAAAATGATAGCAGGGAAACAGCCAGACTTATCAGATCCAGACTAAAGTGGAAGAAAAGGTGTTGAACCCAATGCCTGCCTTTCCTAATATTTAGTTTCTGAGTTTCACCAACCTTTTGTTTACAAAACAGAAATATCAGAGGAATCTAGAACTTAGATTAGTAGATAATTAAAAAACAAACCATCATGTTGGTATTTCTTCAACTTTGTTTTTTCCAGTTCAATTTAGTCTTTCGTCAAAACTCATACAAATGAAGTATAAATTTAGGTATATATATATGCTACTCCGAAACAAGGGGGAAAGGTAAATCTGCTGTATGCAAACTTTCATTTAGTAATCTGGTACTGAAACTGGGTATTTGCTAAAAGAGCAAGAGGAAACTTCACGTATATTCTATCTCTTTGTTTTTCCAGATATGCTTTAACTGTTCATAATGTACTGAATCTGTTCAGGGATATTCCCTCAGGATAACTTTTCAGCATTTTGCAGTGCAGTAGGAACAGGTGCTTCCATGGCTTTTCCTTGTGCCAGTGGGACACAGCTGGGTGCAAAAGGTTGGAAGAACATATTAACAACTTAAAACCACTTTTGCCAACTTTCTCCATGCAGGGAGCCAGAATCCATAGCCCTCATTTTCCATCCTTAGTCACCATGCAGGCATTCCATGGACACAATTTAACTGTGAAAATTCAGTATAATACAGTGGAGAAACTGAAAGCCTTTTTGCCCTTGCACTGGCTATCAGTTCCACGTTGGTCACAGGCTGAAGACAATTTTTTTTTCTGCATTCATTTTTTTTTAATAGTAGTATCTATGACTGTCAATGGAACACAACTCTGAATGGTATTTAATCTTCCCAACTCAGTGCAGGCTTGGGAAATGCTGCATTTAAAAAGCCAATGGAGCCATCTAGTGTTTAAAATTCACAGTTCCATGTGTTTCGGACTTCGGTGAGCAAGAGCAACATCTAGGTATGATCTCCACGGTTAGAGAGGGCAAACTGCTCGCAGTGTTTTATATTAGTCCCCAACAGCTCTCAGTTCTTAAAAAATGTAGTTATTGGTGACAGAATTAGCAGTGCTAAATTGTATGTGGAGATTTCTATTGCTTCACTAGAAACACCCAAGACAAGACAAAAAGTTTTTCTCATGTTTATCCTCAGCCACTTTCATAGTATCATTTTCAGTTATATGTTTTCATTTCTGCTTGGCATTTAGATCCTTCCGATACCTGTGCTGCTCACTTGCCTGCTGCTTTAGGGCATGCACTTAAGCAGTTGTTTTCTGTAGCGTGACCTTCCTTCTGTGAGCTGTCCTTCTGACAGGCTGGCATATCAAACTTGATGCAGTGCTCTGGTGTTGGTCAGAAAGCTGGGAAGAGGCCACCCTGCACGTTTTATGCTTTTTTCCTCAAAATCCTGCAGCAAGCTTCAGTGGCTGTTATCTCCCTGCCCAGCAATCAGCATGCAGGCATGCACACAAGACATGCACAYGAGTTACTCTGATTTTTTTCCCTCATAATTTCTCTTTCTGAGCTCAGATGTAATTGCTCAACATTTTTCATCCCCAGTCATTTGCCTCTGTTACATATTCACACTGTCATTTTCTGCGTCTCTGGATAACTTCTAGAGACAAAGAAACATGATTTTTATAGTTATTGTTTAAATAATTGGGCTGGCTTTATTCTCCTAATGAAGCCTAGGAAGGTGAGTGCAGATCAACTCAACAAACAGGCAAAAGAGAATTTTGCTGCCTTATGGAGAAAAAACTGGGGTCAAAGCAGAGCTGGGACTGTGACTGAGCCAACCTATCAGCTTCTGCTGACATGGGAGGTGTAGGACACGGGACAGAAGGTGTCACACCAGGAAGAGCCACTGATGTTTCTGAGACAAACCATCTCTTCCGGGGTCCATGTCAGAAGTCACTGTCCCATAATCATTCTTCTGTTTTTCTTTTTTACATCTCTTTTCTTTCTTTTTTTTTTTTTTCCTGTCCAAATCTGCTCTAATCATATGGATTTCCTAGACAGCATGCAGTGGTTCATTTAAATCCTAATGTCCATTTACCCATCTAGCATATGTGTAATTCAAAGGTAGGGCAGGCTTTGGGTATGGGAACTGACCTGACCTGACTTTAGAGGTTTGAAAGTTAGTTGACTAAATTTAAGCTGGTGTTCTAAGATTTTTATAGTCCTTATGAGGAAGCAGACACTGTCAAAAAAAATTGTTTATTTTGATCTCCGCATGGGTGCCTAAGAATGCTGGAGTCAAACCCACACAGCCAGCAGTAACTACTGAAAATCAGTTGCTTACCAGGAATCTCAGAGTGACTCAGAGTTATCTTAGTTCTTTTGGAAGGTACTTCTGCATGGCCATCTTAGACAGGAGGGGCATGATTCTAAGAACCACTTAACATGTGAATTCCTTTTAGTAGTTGCCCAGTGTGCTCAAGAAAGGAAACTGAGTCTTGTGCTGTACAAACCTTTTTCGATTATTATTGGTGGCTCTTCTGCCCACTATGTATTTAAAGTTTTTAAAAACGGTTAGAGTTTCCTCAGTGATAATATTGCCAAAAGTCAAAATTAAGGTTCTTATAATACCACAGTGCATTACTGCTGTATTATAGTTACTGAATCCCTTCAAAGGGACTATCATATTATCACTATGACCTCAAAAATATGTTAGTCTTGTTTGATCATCAGAACAAAGAGCTGGAAGCCAGAAAGTTCGTAATACAACAATTAGGGACAGGGGAGAGCCAACAATGTGGTTCATAGAAAACAGAGACCAGAAAAGACCTGTCTGAGTCAGTGGAGTGTTTCCATTTTCCCCAGTTGATGTACTGCACAAACCCATGATATATTCCGTTTCTCCAGACTTTAAGTTTACATTGAAGCAGATCCTGTGCCAAGCTGTCCTGTTTACAAAGCTTTTGTCTGCACAAGGAAATCAACTGATACATCTCTCATGGCATAAACTATTTCTGAGCTATTCTAAAAGCTACAACTGGTTATTTAAGAGCAACTATTGTGGAACAGCTCATGCTACAGTGGTTACACCCATCACTTTCCCTGGAGAGAAAAAAATCCATTACAATATTCTAAACATGAACTCATTGTAAACTTTTGGATCATTTTCTTCAGGACTCTACAAATAGGCA
The DNA here is from genome assembly GCA_018881555.1 of Amblyornis subalaris. Lineage (NCBI taxonomy): Eukaryota > Metazoa > Chordata > Aves > Passeriformes > Ptilonorhynchidae > Amblyornis > Amblyornis subalaris. Next base: position 6,151,911 of record JACAXG010000045.1, on the reverse strand, counting down.
GCTTGAAATAATATTCTGGATGAAGTTAGTTGTCTTTGAACAGGTAACTCTTAAAATCTGACTTAGAAGCACGACCTGGAATGCTTAGCAAAACTTTGATTGGAGGCAATTAGAGTTAAGCATGAGAAGAAAGAGGAATTCTTACAGGGAGGAAAACTCCAAGGGAAAGGAACAGAAAGACAGGAAAGGAAAGGGAATGAATAGCAACAAAAGGAAAACTGTGAAGAAAGTCAAATTGTAGAAATAACAGTGGAATTCAAGATGGGAATGTTGCCTCAACTGATAAATAATCATGGTCATAAGCCTAAGTGAGCTACTGCAGTACAAAAGGATGGGATATCCTCTAGATCTTAAATGCCTGTACCTCACTGATACCAGTGAGCATCTTGCTGGTTTAAGTGCATGACATAGTCCTAAATTCAGACAAGCAGTCACTAAATGTGGAATCTGGCCTTCTCTGTAGCATGACTTTTCACATGCCCAGTGCCAAGGCAGTATTTTCCTCACTGCATGCCCATGTTTGTTCTGCCAGCTTTTTCATTCCTTGCTTCACTTACTGCCAATATGTCAAAGTCCAACTCTGTAACATTTCAATCTGAGGATCTTTTAAAAGAACTGCTTTTTTGATCTATCTTTAACAGAACAGAGCAACTTGGTGTTTGTTTCCCTCTCTGTGGCAGACACTTGTGTTTTCCTAGCAGGCTTAAATACTGTGACAGATTGAAGGAAAAGTGTTGTTTCCAGACGTGTGGCAGGAGTTGTGGAGCAGGTGAAGTGACAAGGACTTGTCATGTGCAACAGGAGCCAACGAGGACAGAACAGGGCAGAAGAGCCTCCTCTATCAGACTCACTCTGAGACACTGTCTGAGCTGGTGTGCCCCAGCCTGTCAGCTTCCCACACAGTTTATGGGCAGGTTTTTCAATCCTTACAGGATCAGGAGCTAAAGTGGTTTTACAGAAGTGTTGTTCTTTTATTTTCATAATTCAGAGGCTGATAAAAAGTTTCCTTGATCAAAAAAATCTAATCATAGTTGTGATATTTGAGGGAATGTTATCTATGCAATGGAAATTTTTTGCCTGGTTTTTAATGTTTAGGTGTGTTTTTAGTACCTGTGCATGAATGTGTATCCCCATTTGCTAAGAAAGCCTTTCTGTCTGAGATGAGGAATGAAAGGAAGTCCTTTGTTTTAAATCTTAGTTTGGCCAAGCAATTAGGCAAGGAAGTTAGATGAATGTTTTACTCCAAATGCTTCTGCAGGGGAACAAAACTTCAACGAAAAAACAGAGAAGCCAGGTGCTATAGAGGGATATATAAAGTGAAAAATTCTCAAGTGCATAAAAGTGCTAGAGAAAGAAATGGAAGGACTTTATAAACATGGGACAGGAGGTCTGAATTATCTGCAGGAAGTGAGACCTGAGCAAGTGGCCTGGACAGGAAAGCTCTGGTGGAGCTTTCAGAGCAGGGTTCTAGATAACTCCTGGCAGTATGACATGTGCTTGTAACAAGTGATTTAGGATGTGCCAAGAAAATACACATTGTATTTCTTGGGTTATCCAAATGAGGAGCAGTAAAGTGCTACACATGGCATGAAATCTAGCCCAGCAGCTTGGGGAGCACACACTGATGCAGTTTAAAGAGATCTGTGCACCAAGGGTGAGTAGATCACTTCACTTCTTTGTGTTATCACAACATAAGGACTCTAATATTGCGGGAAGAGGGAAAAATGAGAGCCAAGGGCAGTAGGGGGAAAGCAGCAAATTCAAATGAGAAACTTTGTGTGCTATTTAATAGGTGTCAGTGAAGGTGCTGATTTTCTACCTCTTGATGTTCTGACTTCAAAGCACTGTACTTTTCTGGAAGCAATGCTTCAGCTGAACAGAGCTGTGGATCTCAGCGTAGCAATAAATGGGTAAAATGTAATCGCCTTGACAAACAGGAGTCAAACCAAGAGAGTTGCTGTTTCATCCTGTCCTTCCATTCTCTCATTCTAAATTTCTTAGACAGTTTTGACTTCCTCATCCTAGATTTCATATTGCTTCTTTCTGCATGTAGTTTAATGTTTTAAATTCATGCCTGAAGGCCAGAGGTGCCTCTCTTTTTCTTGTTCTTTAAACTGACTTGAAGGCTGAAAACATTCCTGTTTTTCCAAATCTGGAAAAATGCAGAATGGTCATATTACCAAAAGGAAAGAGAGGAGGGGAAAAAAAAAAAAAAAAGAAAAGGAATACTGTGTACCCAACAAAATAGAGGCAAGAATGCAAGAATGCAGGAATGTAAATGTGTTACAGGCTGTTATTAGTTAGGATTTTGGATGCAAAAATAAAACTTAGAAAAGACTGAAGATTTGAAAAGGTGTAATACAGTCCAATTTATTTAGACTAGAAATTGCCCTCCCTAGATTGCTAAGGTGACAGGAAAAAACTATGAAAAGAAGATGATCATATTTGTTTTAAGTCTGGCAGTTTCCACTGAAATGCCTGTCTCTCTATAATAGTTTTTTGAAGGAAGTGCCTTGGGGAATTACTAGAAAAATGATCTTTATTAAGTGTTCATGGCCATCTGAACTATCCACCCATCCAGTATAAATGTGTTCTGGCACAACAAGTGTTTGTGTTGCCATGGCCTTTCCCATGATGTTATTTTCTTTAGCAAAAGCATTTTTCTAGCTGAGGTCTGAACAAGGACACAGGCAGGGCGCCATGATTCAGTCCTTGAAGAGAAAAAGTATGATTTGGAGGGATGGTGAAGGAAAGAGATGGTCTCAGAGGGGGTGGAACAGAAGACTTAGGTATCTGGTGACTCTGTTGCCCAGCAGAAGCAGTGATTCCTTCCACTAATCACTCCAGTTCAGCAGGACAGCAGTGCAGCCCTGCAAAAATGCTGATGAGCCCAGTGCTGAGATTCTCCTGAGGCATCCCCAGGTTAGGGAAAATCTCTCTTAAAAATAGCAGCTCAATTGTTATTTGCTGAGCAAATCACATGCCTCAGGTACAGGCTTCCAAAGATCAGGTCATAGGGCCCTGTGCTGTGCACAGGTACAGGAGTTCTGCACAAAAATATGTTCCCAAGGTTTATGTGGATCCATGTGTTGTATTTGCAAGATTTTTACTGTTCTCTATGGTTGGGTTTGGTTTTTTTTTTCCTTCCTTTGTCCTGCAGAAATCACTTTGGAAAAGTCCTGCCTAAGGGTTTCACATTGGGTTCTGTTCTCTCATTCTGCAAGTGAAAGTGATTGTGAATTTTACATTGTTTATGGATTTATACTCTGGTTTTAGATTAATATCAAAGTGTTTTATCATAAAAACTAGTGAGCCGGTCTCATAAGCATTGACCAACATTATTATATAGTCACAGGGACTAAAGCAAAACTAATGGGTGCTTACATAAAGTGCACAAGGACAAGGCAGATATTGAGTCACCCTTTCTCTGCATATCTTCCCAAATTCCAGTAATCATCACTTTGTGAGGTAGAGGTCATCTCTAAATCCTTCTGCTTCCCATTCGCCAAGGGGCCACAAATTCCTTTCTGAAGGAATAAAACACAAGGAATAAAGAACAGCAGGACCAAAGGCTGGGGCTTAGCTCTATTAGGGTTTTGATGAGATTTGGGCATTTTCCTTCCTTCAGCTCCAGTGAGACACCTCTCTCAAACTGCTTTCATTGCTCCATGAGTACATCAGAATATTGAGCTCACCAGAGAAAGTAAAGGGAATAAGGTCCATGAATGCTAAATGTAGGTCCAAATCCAGTTAAGTGTCTATTTGTAGAAGAGAATACAATACAAAAACCCCCAAGCAATGAAAAATAAAAATAGAGTAGGCCTGTAAAAATAGGATAGGCAGGGTCATATTATCCACCCAAAATTAATTTTCTTCGTAATGCAAACCACATCATGAAAAGGTGAGTTTGCCTCTCACTGATCCCTGAATGCAACACCATTTTAGCAAACAGATCAATTACAGAACTATGGCAAAGCAAACAAAGCAACATGGATCATTTTATTTGCCATTAATAAAATTAATCAGTGTAAGACTAAGATATAAAGAATAGACTGTGCTAGAACTTTGCTCCAAAACTTGTGTAATGTGTTCTCCTGACTACTGAGACCCGTTCAATCTCATGCTCCTGCACTGAAATTACTTTTAGAAATCCCAAGAACAGAAATCTACTCTATCCTCTGGGAAACAATTCCTCAGCCTACCACCTCACAATAAGTTCTTCCTGTTCAACTCAACATTTACCTGCCATCTCACTGATATTGCTGAAGTGTCTTCAATAACTCATACTTGTCATCTTTCATATTCATACTCACTGGAAGAAAATCACAAGATATCTAATCTAAAGCTAAACATCCACAGAAAGAACATCAGCTAAATCCAGTTTCCTTTATGCAATCAATTCCAATGAAATTAAAAGGCTATTTAGGGGAGGGAAACAAATTTGTAGCATTACATAACACCAGTCATATCTTTTTTTAATACAACCTTTTGAAATTAGATTAGAGAGAAAAGTCCAAGTTAAAATCGAATCAATTAAGTGTCCTGCTCTTGCAGTTCCAGAGGGGAAGCAATAATGGAGCTGCATGTTGTGGGGTGTATCTGACTCATGGTCCCAAGTGGAATTAGTTCTCCCAGTGCGGTGCAGGGAGTTTGCAAGCTCCATTCAACAAGAAAAGGGTGACCTGGATAGAGATTCTGGAACAGAGGGAAAGCGAACGAGCTGCAGGGGATGACAAGGCTGCCAGGAGAGCAGCAAAGATCACTCAGAATGTAACATCACTTAAAGGGAGGCATTTCTAAGTTGATACTGACAGGAATTCAGAGATGTGGGTGAACCAAAAGAGAGATCTAGAGGCTGGAGATAGGGCTCTAAATTGAGGTTACTGGTGCTCATCTGCTGCCACAAACAGTGACAGTAATTTATAGGTGTACCTCGGTTGTCAGGGAAAATTAGTTAAAATAACCTCTTGAACAATGAAAGCTTATAAAATAGTCCACCTTCAACAAAATGCTGAAGAACACAATGTAATTACAGTTTACTTTCAAGTATGTAATTTATTTTTATGAAAATTAATAGTACCTTTAATTAATACTGAATTATTGGGTATGACATTTTACTGAGGAAATAATTATGAATTTCTGAATATTAGATATAAGTTATGTGGTTCCTATGATAAAACATTTTAGCTGCTTAGCATATTAAATCATTTAGAATTGTCCCAGTTTCTTTACTGGAAAATAATTTATTTCCTGAAATACGTTAAAACTTTTCTTCCATAACTTGTGGGGAGCGCACTGGGCTTTTATTAAGTTGGAATGTTAATCAAGCAGACACAGTGCCTAATCTTAGAATCATAAAATCATCAAGGTTGGAAGAGACCTTCAGGATCATCCAGTCCAACCACCACCCCAGCACTGCCCCTCTAACTCCTAAACCACTAACCCACACTACCAGTGCCAGATCCAGACACCTCTTCGACACTTTCAGGGATAGTGACTCCACCACTACCCTGGGCAACCCGTTCCAAAGCCTCAACACCCTGAGAGTGAAAAAAAATTTTCTAGTATCTAATCTGAATGTCCCGTCTCAGCTTAAGGCCGTTTCCTCAGGTCCTCTCACAGCAGGCACGGCAGGAGAGACCAGCCTCCACCTCTAGTGTCCTGAGGAGCCCAGAACTGGACACAGCACTCCAGGTGTGGCCTCACTGGGGCTGAGTAGAGGGGCAGGATCACCTCCCTCAACCTGCTGGCACTGCTCTTCCTAATGCATCCCAGGATACCATTGGCCTTCTTGGCCACACGGACACTGCTGGCTCATGGACAGCTTGTTGTCCACCAGGACCCCTGGGTTCTTTTTCGCAGAGCTGCTTTCCAGCAGGTCAGCCCCCAGCCTGTGCTGGTGCATGGGGTTATTCCTCCCCAGTGCAGGACCCTGCACTTCCCTTTGTTGAACTTCAGACAGTTCCTTACGAAATTTGTCTTCTGGAGCAACTGCTCCGTTTACTGAATCCTTGCTTTCCAGGAAGTGGCTGGACATCGCCTGCTGT